>CM036906.1:89785580-90250580 GCA_020800305.1 Porphyrio hochstetteri | reverse complement strand
ATAATAATAAAAAAATCCTCTGAACACACTCGGATAAAGGAAAAAAATAAACCCTCAGATAGCAACAAAAAGTCTTGAGTTAGTATTATGCTTTAAATATGCAACTGTGTTCTATAGTCAAGCACAGCCTGTACTACTGAATTGCTTGATACGGCTTTACATTAGAGTGACGCTATTGAGATAGTTGAACCCTTGCACTTCTAAGCTCATGAGGGACCACCCTGGAGCACAGCTAACAGGATAAATCAGAAATTACTTCAAGACAAGGAGTAATTAAATTCACAGTGCTGGATAATGTAAGAAAAAGAACTGAGCAATTATGCAGCCAGAGCAAAAATAATTGGTCACACAGATGCAGAGCACAGCAAAGAATTCACCTGAAGAAACACAAAAGCCATTAAGATCACACAGAAGATGCAGATATATGTTTGACATAACAGAGTTGTTGCATATATTTCAATTCTCGAGGTCCCTTCCAACCCCTACAATTCTGTGATTCTGTGATTCTGTGAAATATTCTGTATGAACTTTACCCTATGGATATACTGTGGGTTATGCATTGTACAAAAACATTGTCAGGTTGCTTTGACATTGCTAGCTCTCAGATGAGCACTGGCCTAATGCCTGGTCTGTGGAAAGCAGTTCACAGTTTATCAAGGCTGAGGATAAAACATGGACTTGACACTGTTTGGGCTATTCCCCACAGTTTTTGTCCTGGTTGCACTCTATCAGCACAAACCTGATGATGATTAGAGGGCTGGAGCACCTCTCCTATGAAGACAGGCTGAGTTGGGGTTGTTCAGCCTGAAGAAGAGAAGGCTCCAGGAAGATCTTACTGCAGCCTTCCATTACCTGAAGGGGCCTACAGGAAAGCTGGGAAAGGATTTTTTAGAAGGACATGGAGTGATAGGATGAGAGGGAATGGTTTTAAATTGGTAGGGGATGGATTTAGATTGGATGTTAGGAAGAAATTCTTCACTATGAGGGTGGTGAGGCACTGGAACAGGTTGCCCTGGGAAGTGGTGGCTGCTCCCTCCCTGGAGGCATTGAAGGCCAGGTTGGATGGGGCCTTGAGCAGCCTGGTCTAGTGAGGGTGTCACTGCACATGGCAAGGTGTTTGGAACTTGATGTTCTTTAAGGTCACTTCCAACCCAAACCATTTTGTGATTCTCTGATTCTATGAATTTGTGAATGTGCAGTATTTCTCTAACAGATCTTGCACAATGTGCCTCTTGTTGTCTTAATCATAATCTGTCTTTGGAATTGGATGGCTGTAGAGAGTATTTAAAATTAAGTTTCATGATTATCAAAAGAGTTTTTAGTACCATTTCAAAAAGTTATGGTGCTGGCAGGAGAAAAAAAATGTTTCATGAAGCAAGGAAATAAATGCATGCAGCGATAACTCTTAGGGGGTTATTTCTCATTCAACAGAATTTGGCTGTTCCAAAGGAGACTGGTATGGATCAAAAAGCTGTTTAAGTCAACCAGAATGTTTCTAGTCACTCAATGGGAATTAAGCCAGGCTATGGGAATCCAAACCAGTAGATATATGTATGTTTTGATTTGTTGTGCAGACTCCTACTGAAATCTCTAGAAATCTCTACCATTGAAGTAAGACAGAAAATCAGTCATGTTAAACGTGAGATTTGCACTGCAGTTTGTAAAAGCTTAATTAATTTTTGGGGTTTTTTTTTTGGTGCTGGGCACAGGAAAATATATCTGTTTTCTCAAAAATGAAGCAGATGAAAATCCTCCTATCTGTGGTTTGTATTGTGCTGCTATAGATACAGGGTTATTTAAGTAGCAGGACTGTGATTGTGGATTAATTTATTTATTTATTTAACAAAAATTATTAAACTTTCTCACCAGTCACATGCCCAAATGTGACAGTTATGGATAAGCTCAATTATTTCACCTGAGCTGAGTCCTGCGCTGTTGGACCCCTGAACTACATCTTCCAGACAGGGTGACCATTATTGGCATGTTGCACTCAGGTGTCAACACAGAAGGTGTGAGGGTACAGGGTCATGTGGAAGCTGTCCACAGGTCAGTTTAAGCCACACATAACACTGTGATAGAAGTAAAAGGTAGGAAATGCTATAGATACAAAGGTTTATCTGAGACCTCTGCTGAGAGAGCATTTTCAATCATATGGATTCAACAGAGTGCAAGATCTCTAAGGGTACAAATAATTCCTACAGAAGGAGTCTCTGTGCAAAAAAAGTTTAGTCTGATTCCTGTCACATTACTGTCCCTAAAAATAAAAATATGAGAAAGAATGTTTAACTAGTTATGGTTCATAGAGTCACAGAATGGTTAGGACTGGAAGGGACCTTACAGACCATCAAGTTTCAACCCCCCTGCCATGGGCAGCAACACCTCTCACTAGACCAGGCTGCTCAAGGCTCCATCCAACTTGGCCTTGAACACCTTCAGAGATGGGGATGTACCACTTCCCAGGGCAACCTGTTCCAACTCCTCACTACCCTTATAGTGAAGAATTTCTTCCAGCTATCCAATATAAATCTATCTCCTTCCAATTTAAAACCATTCCCTTCATTCTATCGTTACACACCCTTCTAAGAAGTCCCATCCCAAATTTTCTTCAGGCCCCTTCAGGTACTGCAAGGCTGCAATACGCTGTCTCCAGGCTGAACAACCCCAACTCTCTCAGCCTGCCTTCACAGGAGATGTGCTCCAGCCCTCTGAACATCTCTGTGGCCCTCCTCTAGATTCATTCCAACAGGTCTCCATGTCCTTCTTATGTTGGGGGCCCCAGAACTGGAGACAGTACTCCAGGTGGGGTCTCACGAGACCAGAGTAGAGGGGGAGTTTCACCTCTCTCATCTCCTAATTAACATTATTTTTCTTAATGTCGAAATTTTTTCCCCTGCCTTTTTCAGCCATTGACTTCACCAACGTATTCCTCTCAAACAGCACAAAACATTAGATCGTTAAGAGTAATGGCAATCTGCTTATTATTTCCATGTGCAAATGCACTACAAATTTACCTGGACCAGTCTGTACACTGTGCTGTGCCTGTGAAATGAAAATCTACTTTATAAAAAGTGGACCTTTTCTATTTTAAAGAAGAACTTAAGGAAATCTATTATCAGCACTTGGCTGTTATAAAGCATTACAACCAAGCGATAGAGAAGCAAGAAAATTAGTTCCTGTACTGAACACAGATCAACCTTTGCACTTCATTTAGTATGCTTTCTTTGAGCAGAAATTTGCCACATTTTGGGACATTTCATAGTCTTTCATGACATGGAAAGCAACAGATAATTTTATTCTATCAGATGATAGAAGAAACAGTTCTAAAATATTGTCATTAATGCTGTAATCCCTAAACCAATGCTTCACTGTTCAAACATTACAATAATCATATTCAATAGCATGTTAATATTTTAGCATTTAAAATTTTATCTATTCAGGATTATCTTCCCTTCTAACAGCAGATTTTATAAATCTTTCACGATCTTTTTTTTCCCCTAAAGTCTCTGACAGAAGAATACTCTAAATAACTGGACTAATACATTTTAATTAAAAACTTTCAGAAGATTGTGGCATTCTGTAATTGGCAGGGATCTGCTCTGTCTAGGCCAAGGTGATGTCACAGTTGTGTTATATTGGGTCATACTGCTATTTTTCATGCAGGATATCACATTTCTTACAAAGATGGACCTTACATATAATGAAAACATGAAATTTGTTACCATTTCAATTATAAGTTTGCTATTGCTTTCCTTTTGTAAGTTCTCTGTGAACTTGCAGTTTGCTGCAAGTAGACCCATTTCTTTCTTAAAGACTTTCTTCCTCTGAGTTAAACATGGTTAGATTGTGTCATCTGGTACTTGTTCATAGCTGCATTGCAGTTGGAACTACAAGGCCATGTTCACAACATTGTTCTAAATGGGAGGGGAGGAGTTTTCCACTCTCCTGCAAGCAGGCAGATGCACATGATGTTCCACATACACAAAAAGCAGCACTCAAAGAGACGAGTTCTTTAATGGATTCTCTAGCAGATCCACATAGTCAGCCTCATCCAGATGAGAGGTTTAAATACTCATCTCTAGTATGCAGCAAAGTTTTCCATGTAGAGAAGTAGCTGATGAAATTTTGTGCATTTCTATTTAGACTGTTTGATAAGCACGTTTAATTTTGAAATAATATTTTTAGACTGTGAGACAATTCTTTTCAATTGCAAGTGAAAAAGTCCTGCTTTTTTTAGAGTTTGGTTTTACACTACCTTCTTTTTCTTCATTTGATTGGGGGAAAAAGAAAGAAAAAAAAAGAGGGTGACAATATATCTCTTTCAAACAATCTTTTTATATTTTTTTAAAAGTATTATTTCTGGGTTGTTCTAGCTGGAAGCCAAAAAGCATGGAAAGTAGCTCTTTTCATGTTTTCCCTTTTACCTTCCTTCCTCCAATACTCTTGATTGATGGCAACTGACTTTTCCTAAAGAATTAAAGCAGAGGAGTGGTATCCATAGCGTGGATAGTCATAAAATGGTCTGGAATCCCTTATGACAGCATTTTAAAATGGGAAAGAACAGGAAACATGATAATGCACATCACTTATTACCATTCCTGGGCAGAATATCTGCCTGAAAGCTAATGTATGTGTGGCAAATAATAGCTGGTAGCAGTTGTCATAAGCTTATTTATGTCATCTACAGTCAAGCATATGACTATGATATTCTGCTACATTATATTTATGTGCACTAAGTAATATATAAAAGTACTATTGGTGTGAGTACACGAGGCAGCCACAGATAGATGTATTATTTTGTACATACAAGAACATAAGGTCACCATGAAAATTTGGTCCACCAATTGAGAAAGCTTAAACTTAGGCCCCACTTTCACCTCACAGTTGTAAATTCCAGGTTTTATTTGTTTACATCGCAAAACGTTAGTCAAGAATAAGGCAAGGCAAACAATAGGCTAGTTTGAGAGCTGTGTGATGCTTTTCTACACATCAAATTATTGCTTATTTGCATACATATTGTATCCTGTAGAGCACAGTTGCTTCTAGCGAATCTCAAATGTGTGTCTCAGTATGCCAAAGCATGATGCACCATGCTTTCAGAATAAAATGCGTAATTACAAAACAATTGCAACCTATGGTAGGCAGATCAATGCATCGCAGCTGAGCTGCCTCCTGCACCTACCAGCAAATGTGTATCAGTCCCCTGCGCCTTGCCAGAGCACCGACGGGAAAGCCAAAACCCTGTACTCCATTAGCAATACAAATTCAATATATTTCTTCTAATTACTTTTTAATTTCCATCTCATTTATGTGTAGTAACTGCAGAAGGAAAAAAAGATTTCTATTCCTTATTCTGCTACTGCCTTGCTTATTTGACCTTAGTCATATTACAATTTCTCTGTTGCTTAATTGATTCTTCTGCATCATATGCATAATTAAAACAACTTGCCTTTTAGGTCTTAAGTGGACCTTTTACATTGTGGGAGACATTTTTAAAGAAGCAGCTCAAATTAGTATTTTTTTCTAAATTTTATATTGTTACTTTACAGTCCTGGACTCAAAATTAACTCATGAGATTATGTTGTTTTATCCACTAGTTACAAATTACTTTAAATTTTCAGATTCTAATATAGTTTAGCTTTAACTTCCTTTTTAGTACCTGAAAGTATTTTTCTCTTTTTGTTCAGACTATGAAAAGAAGGACCACACAGCCTAGGAAAATTATCTTTTCTTTCTTTCTTAATACTACTCTGTAGGACCTTGCTTTGGCTATTGAAAAGTTTTATATAAAATAAGCAGGATTGTAGAACATAGATCAAAGTGTACAGAATCTTCCTGGAAATTAAGACAATGGAAATCAATGACCATTATAGGTGCAATTTATATAGAGAAATAATCTTTTTTTCCCCATAGATTGGACCTTACTTTATTAAATGAACCTACTGACTTCTGTGTGATCACCTATAGACTAAGGAAGTAGTCAGTGCCGCAGGGATTTTATTATGTCTTATTTTGCAGTCTTGAAATACTGACAGGCTTGATATCCAAAACTTGTGATTTGAAAAATATAGGCAAGTACAAAGGGCAAGGAGACAGAATATAACAGTAGAGGCTAGATGCTAAGTATAGAATATATACATTTAGGCAGATTGTGTGTGCTGCATTGAATTGTAAGACAGATGAGTGACTAGCAGAGTTACTGCTACTTAGACTTAACACTTACACTAAATTTCACTTTGAAATGCTGAGACTGCCATTCCTCTTGTGGATAAATTATACCTCATTGTCAGTTATGTGCTTGTGGCAGTATAGGAGCAGCCTTCAAAGGAATATACCATTTCAGATGCACTGCATGTGCAGCAAAACATACATCACATCTTCTCGCTTGATTCTCTTGTTTTTCCGCCATGTGGTCCTCTGCGAAGCAGCGGTATCTCTTGTCAAGATAAGTCACCCCTGTCACTCAGCCTTCATGTTTGTGAAAGCAGTCAAAGAATACCCGAGGCTGAACTCCTGAAGACTGTTCTGTGGGCAGGAATGCGGTATCGGTGCTGCTGTTCACGAGTCTACATACCAGCGGGCAGAGCAGTGACTGAACACAGACAGGGTGCGCCCTGCAAGAAGTACCGAGTCGGGCACCAAAACAGCGCATGTCAGCTGCTCAAAGAGGAGAATGTTAATAGTGTTAATAGCAGTTTCACAGACACATGCTCCTAGTTATGATCACCTTGAAGCCCGAAACTGTAACGAAATTTATTCAGAAATAATAGGATGTATATTCAGTAACTGTGACGGGACGTTGCTGAAAAACATCCTATGAGGAACCGACACCGCTCACATGATGTAAAGCTGTTCTCTGGGATGCGCAGGAAGGACTGTCTATCGGGAACCAGAAGCAATGCTTTGCACCTTCCTCACTTCGCGAGCACGTTAAAAACAACCCAAATACATTCCCCCCTCCCCGTCTCCGTCCCCAAAAAGCATCCTGCAAGTGAGCCACAAGCCGCAAATAACTATTTGAGCCTGTTAGCAAAAAAAACCCCCAAAAAACCCAAAAACCAACCCTCCAACAGATAAATTCGCCCAAATTTGATCTGATTGCCATATCGTTATCCCCGCCATGGGAAGAGTGCCGCGGTTCAGCCCCAGACAGCGGCTGGGCTCCGCTCCGCTCCTCACCCCTCCCCTAAGGGCGAAGCGCCGCGCCCCTCGGGCACCGCGCCTGGGGCAGAATGCACCCCGCGGTGACAACACGAAGCGTATTACCGACCCGAGGAGGCGATAACACAGCGCGGTGACCGACCCGACCCGACCCGACTCCCCCATCGCGCTCGGACCGTCCCGGAGCCGCGCGAACCCGCCCCTGCCCCCCCAGCCCCTTTTACACGGCCGTGACGTCACGTGGGGTGGGCACAGCCCGGGGCAGCCCGGCCCGCTGTGCTAGCTGCTGGGGGGGTTCGCTCAGTCCCGGCCGGAGCCAGGACAAAGAGGTACTTAACCTGCCTACGTAGTGCGTCAGTTATTAAAGCAAATCAGTGTATTTCGGGGGACGCTACAAGCTTTACTTGTCATGATCTATGCTGTGATTCTTTTAAGCTTCGGAGAATTGCACAGACCAGAACATCCTGCAACAACCTTGTTGGATCTCCCAAACTGTTGGAGTAAAAAGGATTTCTTCTAGCTATTGATCTAGAGATTATAGTTACAGTTCAGTAGCTCTGGTTCTGTCTTGTAGATGTGAGCGGAATATATCAGTACAAAACACGGTGGGTTTGTTGCTATACCACAGACAGATTACTTATAGCAAAGAGTGAGGTGGCATAAGAATTCTGGGGACTTAATTTAAACATGAATTATTTAACATTACAAGCTTTAAACCTGCGTTTCTCAGGAGTTTATAGTAAAACTCATGCTCAGTCTGATTTGAGCTGCTTGAGCATGTCGAGAGTGATAAAGCTGATCTTGCTTACAAGTGAAATTTTTAATGCTGGTAGATTAGTGCAATTGTAGGCTTGATCCACATAAAGTGATGAAACTTTCTAGGTTCGCTTGGGATTAGGAGTCAAGCCCCAAGTAAAACTTTTCTGTAACGTGGATAGTCACTCAAAACCCAACTAGAGAGAGCTGCTTGGCGGTGTGGCTCATATTGCCAGCATTACCTATAAATAGAAGCATCGAATTTTTTTCAGTTGCAAAAGACCTTTAAGATCACCAAGTCCAAGCATTAACCTAACACTGTCAAGCCCACCAGTAAACCCTGTTCCTGAGCACCAGGCCTACACATGTTTTAAATACCTCCAGGGATGGTGACTCAGCCACTTCCCTGGGCAGCCTGTTCCAGTGCTTGACATAGGCTCAGTGTGTATCATTTTCCTATTCTTTAGAAAAACAATGTCATCGTCTCCCATCCTGCTGAAAGGTTTTCAGATTTGGAAACAAAAGATTCTATGCAGATGAAATATAATTGTTAATCACAGCTAACACTTTAAGAGTTTAATTTAAGCAAAGTGGAATTATCACCATGTCTGTACTCTGTTGTGTCATTGCATGCCCATTAAAACTGTTGTGTGATCTTTTATTGTGATAATTTGTGATCTGTCTTGTGGCACAATTTGAAAACGTGATGCACCTCATGTTGCAATGTGTACTGTGCAATTTATTTTCTCAACAATTTCATCTAAAGGAGCCTCATAAAAGAGCCTTTATCTAAAATAGACTATACCTTCAAGAGTATTTTCAAACACCGATATAGAGAAATCTGCCTGTTAAATCTCAGTGGTGTGGGAAAGCAAGGGGAGTTCTGGGAAGAGTGAGAGAAGAGGATATAAGAAAAAAAAAAATCCAAACAAACCAACAACCACCCTTGAGTGGTCCATTCTTCATGCATTTGGCTACTTTTGAATTCATGTCCCTGCAGTGCCTGTGACACACCCTTGAGTTTATGAGATAAATTTTCTAAAATTTATTATCCTCATTATCTAGAAAGAAGACAGAAACTGAAGACCAGTATTTTCCAAGAACATTGACAAGCTTTTTGAAAATGCAGTGGGGAGCTTAGCTTGTAAATACTGTACTGAGGTTTTGGTGCACTGCAAAGACTGGCATACCTGCATGGACGTGTGAGCCATGCCATGTGGCTGCCTCTCATACCACTGCTGACTTGCACTAAAAGCAGGGTGGTGCCTTCCCAGACAACCACTCCTAGAACAATAAAATATTCCCTCTTTTCAGCACTATTAAAACAGCTGTTATACCAGAAGATTGCCTCCTAGGCGATGATTGATCCATGATAACAGCAATAGTATAATGGCACTTGTCAAAAGATTGGGTCAGTAATTGCTAACAGACAAATATGGACAGTTGATGCCCCCAATTTTTCTCTCTGTCAGGATGAATATTCTGTTAGATACATGCTACTGATACAGAGACATAAATTGTCTCTAAATTTATGGCATGGACATAAATTTTCATGCATGTTCATAAATTTTCATGCATGCTCATTCTTTTTCTCTCAAGTTAACTGCCCACAGCTCTTTTTATCTCTTCTCTAAAGACCCACATCATCCCATGATTAAGAATTGTGGATTCTTGACCTTAATAGACATGAAGTTGTCTTGCCTTAGGGAGAGGCTCTTTTCATTCATACCAGACAGTAGAAACTGTGTCATGTTGTCAGTGTAGTAATGATCAGGAGAACTAGTTGGGTTGTGACAGTCATGGTGCCATGGTCCTACTGTTGAACTCATGCATGCCTTGTGGGTGTGAGGAAATAACAAGAGTGGTCCCACCAACTGTGGCTGTGTGGTGGGTTAACCCTGGCTGGTTGTCAGGTGCCCACCCAAGCTGCTCTATCACTCCACCTCAGCTGGACAGAGGAGAGAAGATATAATTATAGGCTCACTGGTTGAGATAAGGACAGGGAGAGATCACTCACCAATTACTGTCACAGGCAAACCAGACTCAGCTTAGAATAAAAATTCATCTGATTTATTACCTAAACAAAACAGAGTAGAGCAATGAGAAATAAAATCAAATCTTCAAATACCTATCTCCACCAATCCCTACTTCCCAGGCTTAACTTTACTCCAAATTCTCTACCTACTCCCCAGCAGTGTCACAGGGGGTGGGGAAGGGGGGTTGCGGTCAGTTCATCACATGCTGTCTCTGCCGCTCCTTCCTCCTCAGCAGGAGGACTTCTCACACTCTTCCTCTGCTCCAGTGCAAGATTCCTCTCATTAGAGAAAGTCCTCTATGGACTTCTCCAACATGAGTACTTCCCATGGGCTGTAGTTCTTCATGAACAGCTCCAGCATGAGTCTCCTCCACAGGGTGCAGACCTTCAGTACCAGACCTTCAGTACCAGACTGCTCCAATATACGTCCGCCATGGGGTCACAAGTTCTGCCAAAAAACCTGCTCTGTTATGGGCTTCTCTTTCTGCAGGCTGCAGGTCCTGTCAGGAGCCCGTTCCAGTGTAGGCTTCCCATGAGGTCACAGCCTCCTTCAGGTGTCTCCACCTGCTCCACCATGGGGTCCTCCACAAGCTGCATGTGGGATCTCTACTCGCTATCATCTTCCATGGGCTTCACCATGGTCTTCACCAGGGGTTGCAGGGGAATCATAGAATCATAGAATCATAGAATGGTATGAGTTGGAAGGGACCCCAAGGATCATAGATCTCCAACCCCCCTGCCACAGGCAGGGCCACCAACCTCAGGCCTGGATCTACACTAGGTTGCCCAGGGCCCCATCCAACCTGGCCTTGAACACTTCCAGGGACGGGACATCCACTACCTCTCTGGGCAGCCTGTTCCAGCACCTCACCACTATTTCTGTAAAAAACTTCCCCCTAATATCTAATCTCTGCTCCTGTGCCTGAGGCACCTTCTCTCACTCCTTCTTCACTGACCTGAAAGTCTGCAGATTTTCTCGCATCTTCTCATTCCTTTCTCTGGTGGAAAAAAAGCTGCCACTAGGCATTTTTTTTCCCATCTCAAATATGTTATCCCAGAGGTACTACCATGGTCACTGATTGGCTTGGCCTCAGCCAGTAGTAGGTCCATCTTGGAGCTCTGTTGTTGGCCCTGTCAGACCTAGGGGAAGCTTCTAGCAGCTTCTTGCAGAAGCCATACCTGTGTCCCACACCCCCCGCCCCCCAAACCTTACTGTGCAAACCCGAAACAGACTCCCGCATTGGGGAATCTCTCAAATCTATGGACCTGCTTTATGAGAATTCTTTTCACTTACCTTGTGTCAAAATACATGATCTAAGTGAAGAAGACTCCAAAGTCAGTGAAAATGCTGAAGGGTTGAGTCATGTTGCTAACACAGACTGCTTAGGGAGGTCATTGGCCTACTTAGTTGTGGCATGAATTTGAGAAGGGATTTCTTTGGCCCGCAGAAGGGAAAGGTGGGTTCCTGAACATCTGTGACATTATCCTAGCTGGTGTGCAGCGTGAATGCAACAGATTTTGCAGGTGAAATATGGGGCTGTAGCATGGCAACATATAGGTCAGTCAGCCTTGAACTGCTGTCATAAAGACAACACTCAAGGGCAGCCTGTAGCTCTTGCACCTCTATAAAAGCTGGTATGCATAGCCAGAGGAGGCTTGTCCACGCAATATAAATCTGAAATAATTAATTTCTTCTTTCCCTTTTTGTACCAAAGGCGAGTTGTATCATACTGTCAAACTTTTTGGCATGTGTCACAGAAAAGCTGGTGAAGGGTAGCTTTTATGCTTACCGGAATGTCTCTCATTTTTGTATCCATTTTTAGCAGGTCCCACCGGAGCCTCAGAAATGGACCTTAGGCCTGGAGGTAGTAGAAACATCAGCAGAAGATAATGAGAAGGGCTGCACCTTTGCTGCTGCTTTGTGTGTACAATGTACAAACGCTGCTCTCATAACAGCTGGAAGGAAACAATTAGCATACCAAAGAGGCCTGTTACAGTGTCACATCACAAAGTCTTGAGCAACTGAGATCTTAGGCTTCAAACATCCAGACAACTAAATATATTTAAAGACATGCTGTCAAGTTGAAATCTAGCCAGTTAAAATAAATAAATAAATAAATAGATAGATAGATAGATAGATAGATAAACAAACAAGTAGTTAATCGTAATTTCAGGTATTCTGTAAGCCCTGTGTCCTCCAGCAATTTCGATTTTCATGCTAGTCACCACGTCACCTATTCTTTGGACAGCAGAAACTAGGAACAGTAGAAGGAACAGGGCAAAACACAGAACATGAAGGAGATGCAATTTAACATTTCCTTGATTTCACTAAAAATATTTCATGTTTTCTGATGAGTTTGAGGGACAGAAAAGGGGAGCAGCAAAATGAAAATCAGCTATATGACATTTATTAAGTAAAAAAAAAAATTTTGGACCTTGTGTAAGATCTTTTCTGCTTAATATGTTTAAGATTCTGTCCTTCCCATTAGCACACATCACTAAAATAAGATTCTACTGCTTACTTTCTTATAAAAGCTAGAAAAAACTAGACACACCTTCCTTTTACCTTACCATCACTGTGAATTTCACAAAGTAATCTAAAAGCCTTAACCTCACCAATAGAGTGGTAAAAACACATTTTCATTTGATAAGCACCATGCTTGACATCGTCTTTGTAATAATGTCAAAGAAACTAGTTTGAGGCTTAACATTTATTTACTCGCTGAGCTACATTTATCGTTTTAATTATTAATGATGGCTTTAATTGTACTGGAGTGTGAAAAAAACTCCCACAGATATGAAAACAAATAGATAGAGGTAGCAGAGAGGATCTTTTCTTATAGTCACTGTGTTTCCACTTGCTTTCTGTCTTTAAATAACTCAACTTTAAATAACTCAACTAGTATCAGTGATAACACCTTTCAACACATGAGCTTAAAAGTTCCATATACAACAACTGCCCACTCTCATTAGAATGACTGGAAAAGTGCCAAAGAGCATTAACTTGTTAAGGAGGGCAGGTAATTTGGGATGTCCATTTTCATTTCAGTGAAATAAACTGTCTTGCATCGCTCTCAGCTTTTGGAGACTGAGATCTGTTGTTACAAGCTAAGAATATTTTTTTCTTCTTTTTTTTTTCATTCGAAGACAGAAAAAAAGTACCATACAGACTAGAGTCCAGGGTGGTTGAGCAGAATGAGCAGGAGATGACAAAACATGGGTGATGCAAGTTGGCCTCACAGCAATTCCACCCAGCTATGCTGAGTAGGAAGACTCCTCGAGGTATCCTGATATCAGTGGAGGGGCGTGGGATACAGCACCTCTTCAAGACTGCAGGGGGACCTCATTGCAGCCTTCCAGTACCTGAAGGGAGCATATAAACAGGAGGGGAATCAACTTTTTTAAAGGGTAGAAAATGGCAGGACAAAGGAGAATCTATTAAAGCTAAAGGAGGGAAGGTTTAGATTAGGGGGAAGTTCTTTACAGATTGAGTAGTAAGATGCTGGAATGGGCTGCCCAGAGAAGTAGTGGATGCCCCATCCCTGGAGGTGTTCAAAGCCAGGTTGGATGGGGCCCTGGAAAATCTTGTCTAGATCGTGTCTGGAGGTTGGTGGCCCTGCCTGTGGCAGGGGGTTTGGAACTCTATGATCCTTGGGGTCCCTTCCAACCCATGCCATTCTGTGATTCTATGATTACTGTGGTATGGACTCCAGCACATATGGAGCAGTCAAGCTGAGCACATGGAGTGGAACAGGATTGCTGTAGCCATGCTGAAGTTTTTACACCCACCACCCATTGCCTTCTCACTAGTACCCCCAGATGAGCAGGCAGTTCTAACATCACCAGAATAGTTCTTAACATCTTCCTTCTGGCTGCCACTTCCCCTTTTGCATCCTTGAATCCCTTCCTGCAGGACAATAACCACATTCAGAAAAATTAACTCAACTTGCTGCTTACTATCTGTGCAATCCCTCACTGGCTGCTTTCCTCAGAGTCGAAGGAGTCCTACAAACAGAGACAGTCACTGAAGGGACTGACACTAATGATCCCAGGAACCTCTGCCAGGGACAAATCTTAACAAATGTTTGCTGTCACACCTTCTCATCTCCCTGCTTTAAGCAAACTTCAGGGAATTATCAAAAGCTCTTTCCTCAGGTTAATGGGAAAGTAAGAGTAATAGGTTGGTAGTTTTGTGTATACCTTCTTTCTTAACATCAATAATTACATTTAAAAAACAGAATTCTACATTCTTGCTCTGAAATTAAGTGACCCCAAACAGAAGCCACTATATAATTGTGATGGATTGTCATGTACTTCACTGACCCTGATTTAAGGTTTTTTTTGGGGAAAAAAAAATCCCCAAAGCTATCAAAGCTAAAAAAGAAAAGGCTTCTGAAAAGAACCACAAACCAAATCTGCATATGAAATAAGCAAATGATAGGTGGGGGGAAAAGAAAAAAAAAGAAAAAAGAAAGCTGACAGACAGGTAGATATTCCACGCAAAGGAAGAGCTACTTACTGTCTTTTAGCAAATCTGATTTTATTTCTATCCCAAAGATATCACTGCCCTGGAGAATATGTAAGAGAAAGCAGCCAGAGAAGAGTTTGGGTTTTTATAGTATTTGTTCTTGTGAGGGGAAAAAAAAAAGAGGTTAAATTTATTCTCTTTGGAAAAGGGAAGACTTTGAGGTGACCTACTTAGCTTCAGTGGTCTTTGTTACTTGGCAACATATGAAATAAGATGGCAAACAGAATAAATGTGTTTAAGAGCCAGTGAAGACATTTTTATAGACAAAGGGGTTAAATGATATAGTTACAAAGCAGAGAGGTGAGGTTAAAATAAATCTAAAGGACACAATCTTACTGAGGCATGTGGCCTTTTCCTGACCAGTAATCTTTTATGTCCTTATGATAGGTTTATTAATTGAAATAAAAAAGAAAGTTTTACATGTGCTGGCTCCAGTAAGTGTTCAGTAAGTGAAATGTTGAAGAAAGAAAAATACTAATTTTTCAAAGCATTTTTTCCATTAATTCCTACTTTTTTTCCTTTTTTTTCTTTTTTTTTCCTTTTTTTTTTTCCAGAAGTAGCCATGTAGTTTCCAGTGATTAAAGTTGGGGAGGGAGGCATATTTAAATGTATTAGGGCTGACAAGTCCTTGACTCTTTCAGACCCTGCTTGCTTACCATCCCAGTTCTCTGATGTCCATGAATGTCACTACTCTAATGAAAGGCTGGCTGAGTACAGCTCTTTACTAACTGCTAATGCATCCAGACAAAGAACCATGCTTTGGACATTTAAAAACTCAAAATTATGTCAGAAGGCTTTGCATCCTGTGAGAAGATCTAAGGAAGATTAAAGTGATTTAACAGTGACAAAACTTTTAAGGTGGAAGAGCAGAGGTGACTGTTCCAATCCTGCTTGACATCTGCCTTCTACATTTTAGTGTGTTTTTAATAGTATATCACTCTGCTAATTTTCATCTGGGATTACTCTGCAAGGCATCACTTCAGAAGACCAAGTGAAGATGAACATCAGTACATTTTATGGAAACGGTTATTTTACAATATTTTATGTGGGATGCTAAAGGTGAAAAGAAAGGAGGCAGTTCTGGAGGCAGAACCTGTTAGTGACTGTGGACAGTGCAATAAAAACCTTTCTCTTTGTACAGGAACCAGGAGGATGCTGCCCTCAGCAAGGTCAGAGGGGCTTTTGGGTGCTTTCTCTGGGAATTTACAGCAGAAGGCGACATCTCAGAGCAGATGGTGCAACCCAGAGAGTCATGGTTGTTGCCTGTGATATAGGCACCTCTGACAAGTGTCTGGCTGCTGGCCAGTCTGCCTCATTTCCTCATACCTGCTCTGAAAATAGTTATCATGTGCCCCCACTGGCACAGCTACTGTAGAAGGAAGGAAGGATGAGGGTAAGGTCCATAGAGATGATATTGGTTCCTCCTGAGTTTGGAAGGTACAGACCCATAAGTGAGAACTACAGTGCTTGCATCTAGGTAAAATTCATTCATTTATATACACACAACTAGAGTTGAAACACCAATATATTCTGCATTTCTAAGAATTAGTGAAAAGTATATATTTTTACCTGCAAGAAAGCTTCACCTACTCATAATCCTAAACAAATGTTTGGGAAATGGCTTTCAACAAAATGAGTTCTCTTGAAATGGCTTTCAACAAAATTAATTCTCTTGTATTGTAACTTATTAGTAGAAGGAGAGAAAAGTGAAAATAGAATCCACTGAAAATACTTAGGGTTTTAGTCAAAATGTAATCAAATAGATCATATTAAAATCCAGTGCAACATTTAAAATCAGCAGAAAATTGCATTTGAAATGTGCAGTTATGGAATTATTATTTAATTTCTAATATCTTCATTTAAGTCTTTTAGCAATAACTGTGAGAAGAGTTACCTTGGAAAAACTAGTACCAGAGTGTGATGTAAAACAGCATGGAGAGATGCTACATCACTGAAATAAAAAATGCCAGCAGAAAAATTAAGTCATCAAATTGTACCCTTCACTCCCTTTTACACCCAAATCATACAGATTGGTCTGTGATTTTTTGACTGTTTAAAGCAGATTGCCAGTGAAGGGAATCTAGTGAGGAAGATGTAATACTCTGTTGTCCTGTCACAAGGGAACAGAGAACTGGCAAATCATGACTGCTGTCTTACTGATCAACAATCCAAAAGATGAGAGAAATAATGCACTGCAATGCTTTTTAACAACAAGCAAGCAAACAAGCAAACAGACCAAATACAACTAGGAGATACATGCTAATCTCAATTATTTTAGCTTTGATTATACAAAAGTCAGATTGCTCAAAATTTGGACATATTGTTCCTCTTCCATTTCAAAACTCAAATAGAAACATATTTTGCTTACAATGAACTGTAATTGCCTGAATTTTTCAAAGGACCCTTGAGTCAGCTAGATAATAGAGGTTTAGCTCTATTCAGCAAATATAAGCAGAAAATACACATCTATAGAGAAACATAATGCAGCTCTCACTGGCTCAGACAAAAGCAATGCTGCTTTGTTAGATGTCCAAGCTTTTATTACATGAGGGTCTTGCTTTAAATCTCTCCATGGTAATAGGAGAGATTAGATACTCAGATAAAGAAAATCATCGTAGCTTCACAGATTTTATTGAAGGTAATATACACTAGTTAAGAATCTGAAACCCTAATAACCCATGGTCCAAAGAAGTCTCCTTTCTCCATCAAAGTCCATTCTAATGGTAAATTACCAGTCTGCAATGTGGCACTTGCATTGTAAGTGTAAATTGTAGCTTGAATGTATCTTTTTCCCTGCAAATCAGGTTCATATTTTGCACAACATTTGTGATAAGTATCTTAACTTTAATCCATTACAGGACAGATTTTGTTTGATCCCTGAGCATGATGGTACTTATGATAAAAATGTAAAATAGACAAAATGCTGAGATGGATCTTCAGTCCCCTGAAGGGGGAATTTGTAGATCAGTAGCAGAAAGCTGTGGCAAAAGTTGATACAGCTATGCTGAAAAATCTGACAGATATGACTCACGCTGTCTGCCTACTAACACATCCAAACCTAAATGTCAAGAGCATTTTATATTATGTTTTGATGATATGTTTTCATCTTAAAACACGAGGAATGTATCTTCTAGCTCACAGAACTTACAGTTAGAACATACATTATGCCTCTCCTCTCATGAGTTTGCTGGCTACTAGGAACAACATTTTCTTGCATAGTGTTATAAGTTTGTCTGTATCCATTTATGTATAGGTACATACATATTGCCAAAACCACAGCAAAACAAAAAAAAAACCCTGCCAACTTTCTAGGAATACTTACCTGTACCTAATCTCATCTTGGAAAAAGGGCAGAGAAAACGTTCATGCAAAGATTCCCAACCTAAGGAAAAAGAAGTTTTACACTTCCCTTTCTCCTTTTCATCCCCACAGCTGCCACTGCTTCTTTACATTGCTTCATTGCTAGTATTTCCTCCTCAGTGCCATACCACTCAGTGCTTCAGAGCTGTTACAGCCTTTATTCCAGAGCTCAGGCCTAGAAACATGGGAGAATTTATTGGCTTGATTCCCATCCTGCCTACTGTACCTCCTCCCAAAGCATTTAGTATTTTGGTTTTTTCAGCAACTCCAGTAGTGAACATACAACAGCAAAATAAATTTTGTAAACAAATGGTTCTGATCTTTCAGGAAAAATCTTTGTTCTAGTAGGATCTTCCCATTCTCAAATGATATCCCTTCTGTGTGGGCGGGAGGGAAGGAAAGGAGAGGAACAGCTGACTTTTTAACTGTGGTGCTGTCAAACAGGTCTTTGAGGGTGTGTGGACTCCCTCTTTCTGGATAGAGGAAAATGTATTAGTGATACCTGCAGGGAGCTGTGAGTCGTTTTCCTCACAGAGATGTGCAATTGAAGATACACAAATATACAGGGAATAATTCTAT
This sequence comes from Porphyrio hochstetteri, assembly GCA_020800305.1. Classification (NCBI taxonomy): domain Eukaryota; kingdom Metazoa; phylum Chordata; class Aves; order Gruiformes; family Rallidae; genus Porphyrio; species Porphyrio hochstetteri. The sequence continues at coordinate 90,232,164 of CM036906.1, read as the reverse complement.
CACTGACTGTAGAAATACCAAATATTTGGGGGAAAAGAACTTTAAAATAAAAAAGCATGGAAATATACCGAACAACCTCACAGCTTTATAGGTACTTGAGACATAAGTTATTCACTTAAGGTAAGCTTTTCCATTCTTTCTTCTTTGTAATAAGAAAAAAAGTGTTATTCAATAGAATGAATCTTGAGAAAAAAAACACATCTTCTACAGGACAGAGAAACTTAAGGCTCAAGAACCATAATAGCTGTGCATATTAAAACCTTCGACAATCACATGCAGGAAAATGGAATCCAGTGAATTTTAATGGGAAATGAAAAGTGAATTGTCATCTGCAAGGATTAAGTTAAATCTTTAATCTCCCTATTTCTCCATATGAAAAATACAACCCAAACAATTTCTCTCAAAAATGATGAAAAAACACTGAAACATTTTTCACAGAAGTTGCTCTTTATCAGCATATTTTTTTATGGTTCTATCCTCTTTAATCCTGCATATATTGGTTCTTTAACTTTTGGGGTATGGTGTGGGAATGGACTGTGTCTACTTTTTTAAAGTAGGGTTTCAGAAGTCTTGGTGTTTTAGTTCATTCTCAGCTCTTGCTATACTGTCACAGTAGCAAGAGTAAATAAATCACAAATGACCAGAGTCCTGCACCCCCACCCTCCAGAAGGAACTTGATGCTGTAACCATTAATCATATGATTCCAATTCTGCTGAAGGTAGTGTCTGTCTGGCAGGTGCATGCCAGTACAGAAAAAGCATTTGGCCAAGAAGTTACACTTTAAGATTAGATGATTTTTAGACCTATGTTTCTCTAGACTGTTTAGGCCTCTGATGCTAAAAATAAATAAAAGTCGAATACAAGTTAACAAGAAAAAGAAGGATGTTCCTCCTGACAGAAATTACTTCCAGGAGCACTCATTGTTCCTCATCTATTCTTTAGTCCACGAAAAAGTAGAAGTCAAGGCCAGAAAACAGAGAGTAAGAGAAAAATGGTCCTTGTAGAAGAATTTCTACCACACACAGTAGCTCCCAGCAATTACTTCACATTGATTCTCTGTGCTAGGAAAGCTTCATGGAAGAAAAGTTTTGACCGTTGGCCAAGATTTATATGGAATACATAGCTGGACGGAAATCTGTGAAATCTGTTCCACCCATTTCTCTCTACATATCCTAAAAATTTCCCCAAAATGCTTCTCTCTTCTTAATGATGCTCACTGATGGAGATTTCCAAATCTTGATACTTCAAGGTTGTTATTTTAGGAATTGTGATCTACAACACACAAGCTGGAATTAAAGCTCACCATCTTTTGTCCTTCCTGCTGGCAAGGCAGGAGAGATTTATTCTGTCTTTGAACAGAATATTGAGAACTACTGTGCTGTTCTCTCTCCTTTGTCCAATTTCCCAAGTGCTCCCCGCTTTGTCAAATTTGTTTTCCCAGTCTGTGACAACTTTTGTTTGTTCATGTCCTCATTCAGATAAATAGCCATAATCAAAATTATTAATAGGCAATTAGTGCATATATTAACTTAATGCAAAGACATCGCAAACAAATTCAAGAGCTCTGCTGTCGTTTGCACAAATACTCAGCTGATTAAGATCCAGGAGCTTAGCTGAGATACTATAGCTAAATCACTAGACTAAGAACCAGGTCACCTCTTTCTACCAGCAAAGTTCCAGTAGGTACATTATTTCAGAACTGCACTTTCACAAATACGCATTTTCCATGCTCTTTTTAAAATTGCTTTTAGAGCTACAGCTGAAAATGTATCATTTTCCTATCCAAAAGATAAGGCTATTTCATGTACGAGGTTGTTCTTAGGAGGAAGATACGTGGCTACTGCTCCACGGAGACTGGGACTGTACCATCTTTGATAGTGTTACTAGACTTTAGGCTTGAGTCCCCAGAACCAAGTGAATCAGGAATTTCTACCTGCAAAGTTTGTAGGGCATAGTTTGAGTATGGGGCTGTCCTCTTCTGAGCCTGCAGAGCTAGCTGTCTTGCTTCAGGTAGAGTATAGGTATGAATTCACTGGAACATGTAATATAAATAATCAAGGACTATGAACTGATAACCCATCATAAAATATGTTTATGACATTTGGACAGCTGAACCTGTTCAGTGTAGTGCTGACTTAGATTAACATGCTCATTAAATCAGTAAAGTTAGTGGCAGTCTTTCCTTCCTCCTCTTTCCCCCCATTAATAATTTATTCCGCCAGAAGACCTTGAAAGGTGAAAAGCCATCTCAACAGTGGGTGACTGAAAGAAAAAAAGGAGTTGCCTATTTCAACAAAACTGTTTAATGTAGTCCAAGTATTAGATAAATATCACTTAATTGTAGTAGGTAAGATGAAACATTGCTTCTTTTCACATTGTGGAGAGCCAGGACAAACTGCGAATATTCACCCACTTGCCTTACAGAGGAATTCCTGATACCTTCATTGCAACTGAATCCTTCATCTCCCTTTCCCTCAAGGACATTTGAGCACTTCAGTGACTTCACTATTGCATAAAGCTGTAAGAATTCTTGCCTAATTTCCAGTCAGCACTGGTTCTTATCAGCATACATAAAGCCTCATGTAGACACCTGATGCATAACAGAAGTCTTCAAACCTGAAGTACTTAAGCACTGTATATGTTAAATTTTGGAATAGCCATTGTTAACTCTTACAGAAAACCTACTGCTGATGAGGATTTGTGATGTTCATCATAAAATAAACCACTGATAAATGTGACATGCACATCCCAAAACATGCAATACAAATCAAATTAATTATTCTTGAGTAAAATTTACTTTTTGTACTTAAAACAGTCTATTAGCAGAGTGAGGAAGGTGGACAGGGAGAAGACTGAAAAAAAATCCCCAAACCCATGCACTTTACACTTCTTGTGTAAGGGAAAAAAGTATTAAAGTAACTTGTAAGACTACACTGACAACTGTAGTCCAAGTACTATGTCACTGTTACATGAAGACCCTACAATCTTGTCTTTAAAACTGCAGCTATATAAAGGAGGGGGAATGACACAACCTCCAAGTCACATAGTGAGCAGTCTCAAGTAAACTAACACCTTTTTATTTTCTTGTTTGTTTGTTGGGTTTGTTTTGTTTAATTCCATCACATCACTCTAAATCTAGAGTGATCTGCTAGGGGAAAACAAAACAAAAAAAGTAATCGAATTTTACATTGGATATGTTTCTTCTGCAGTAAGCCGTCATTACAGTTAATTGCAAGCACTAAATGGAAGACAGGACTGAGTGTGTTTTGCAATTTTGACTACTGCATTAGCATTTATATTTGATTCAATGTAAATGATTTTTCATTTTCAGTATTTCCTTTTCACTTTGAAGCTTTATCCAGATGTGTATTGCCAATGAATCATGTTGTGATCTAAGTAGCAGTGGTAAGTGGCAATAGTTCTAGAGGTTATATCCTAGTGTCATCTCAAATCAGTTGCTGATCAGAAAGTTGGACAGCTTGTTCACATAAAGAGTTTTTGTATTATTCTTGTTCTGAAAATCCTGTCCTACCTGGTTAACTTTTACTGGGAAAATTCAGGTTTAAATCTCTAGTTTAAAGTAAGAGACAAACTGAGAACTTATACCACACTTTACCAGAGGCAAAAAATCTTTGGTGATTGCCTGAGCTACTAAGCAAGTCTTCTACTTCATCTTTCCTGTAAGGACAGTTTCACTTTTTATAAGCAATTAATCACTGGAAGAGAGAAGCAGAAGTAACTAGTGGTTCTTATGAGCAGAATTTTTTATTCCTCATCACCAACCACATCTCTTCTTTGCTTCAGACCTCTGACCTCTCTGGTATTATATATGACCAGTCTCCATGGACATATATATGGAGACAATTAAATCTCAGGATTCTTGAATAGTGGGGGTGCATCACAGTAGCTATAGTAAGAAGAAGCTGGATGCCTTCCAATCTATATTTATAATGCTGACAGTGGTAGTGTGTGCTACTTTTCTCATCTCAAGACAGCATAAATGACTCAGGGAAGAAAAATATATTTTCGTAGTCATTTGCAGAGGGACCTTACCCAAAACTCAGAATCTGAATTCCCCTGATGTTTTGAATATGTGGAATCTGATTTTAGCTCTTCGGTTTGCTCAGTAGTTTACAAGCATCACAGATTTTAAGTTTCAGGTTTGACTTCTGAATAAATGTTTTTAACTGTAAAGCCATCATTTCTCCCTTCAGCATACATGTCAGTTCTTAGCAAAGTCTGTAGCTCTAACTTGAATGCAACCGTGCCTTAAATGTACAAGCTATATTTGGGTTTAAAGAATACTAGATGAGGAGGGCAAACAAGCTCCCATTCCTCTCAGGTGCTGCTGAATCTAGATATCCTTGGTAATAGCTATGTCTAATTATGTGTTACCGCCTAATCCAACACACTGCCCTCATAAGCGCTTCTGGCGGTAGCTTTGTTATTAATTTATATGTTAATTTTCCAGTGATGTTGAAAATTGTCACCAAAATTTTCTTACAATACATTTCCTTGAGCAATCTTCTAATTTTAGATTCCGTGACTTCATTAAACTTGCAATTTTCTGTAATCCTATGTAAGGCTTGATCCAAACCCATCAAAGTCAATGCATACCTTCATTATGATACACACAAGCACACACACATAGTCATGCAAGAATTTTATTGTTGCCATTGACTTATTGCAAGAGAAGGAAATATTACAGGAAGTTTTACCAACTGCTAGTACTTTATCTTTCATTGACATTTGTCCCAAATACGAGATTCCTAACCAATTTTTTTTTTCTGATTCCTACCATGTCCAAAAGTATTTGGAAAAATATTTAATAGGAACCAAACAGGAAAAAAGAGTCATTTCCAGAAGTCCAATACTGCCAGCCCTACTATTCAATATTCAAATATTTAAGTCTTTATTTTGAAGTTTTGTCTGTAACTCAACTTTGTATTCTAACTTTGACCTCTTTTCTTAATTAAAATCTAAGGGCTCATATGGGAGTTTGGAGAGAAAATGAAAGGCAAGTGAAAAGATATAAACACATTAATTATGAGGATGCTGTCATATATAAAAGTTGGGGCTGAGTAGACAATTCCAGTGCTAATTTAGACTGACTTTGGACTACTTTCTGCTTCTTATAGAATATAAAACAAGGATTAATTATTTGTTCTCAGGTGTTTTCTCCAGGAAGTTCATTGATATTATAGGCCCAGGCATTGATATATCTTTCTCCTCCCACACTTTTTCTGCATCTGCTTAGTGCAGCATTTTCATTATTTCACTTAAAATGTCATTTCTCTATATTAGCTGTCAGCATTTTAATACAAACTCTGATTTTTGAAAGTTTATAATTATAAGTAATTTTTAAATCTATTTTAAATGTAGGGTTGAAATATAATGTATGGAATTTCATCACAGAAATATTTTCTTGTGAAATTTCAAAACATGTCTCTAGCCATTGTACTTAAAAGCCATACGGTGTTATCAAGTGGGCATAAAAAACTTCCAAGTGTCAAGTACAAGTATATATTCCTGAGCAGGTATATAATAGTGCAATAAAGCTTTCTCTGTGAAATTACACAACGTCTTTTTAATATTAATATACGATAAAAACTTGGTTTTGACATGGTGTCAGAAAATGTAGTGCTGGCACCCAACTTTTCACTGAAAGCTCTGGCTTTCCAGAGGTCCTTCCTCCAAACAATGCAGAGGTCAACCACAAACCCTTTAAGAAAATGTTATGGTGAACCAATCGCCTTCCTGAGCTTGCAGTATCTATTAAAATCTCCCCTGAATGGAAAGAAGTATACAAAGAAAACTCTGGACGGAAGAGGGGTCCAAGAAAGCTGGCTAATATTCAAGGATGGTCAAGGGACGTGATTCTGCCCTTCTGTTCCTCTCTGGTGATACCCCATCTTGAGTACTGCATCCAGGTCTTGGGTCCTCAGTACGAGAAAGATATTGAACTGTTCTATTGAGTCCAGAGGAACGCCACAAAGGTGCTTAGAGGGCTGGAGCACATCTCCTAATGAAGACAGGCTGAAAGAGTTGGGCTTGCTTATCACGGAGAAGAGAAAGCTCCAGGGAGAACTTATAGCAGCATTCCAGTATCCAAAGGGGGCCTACAGGAAAGCTGGAGAGGGAGTCTTATAAGGGAATGTAGTAATAAGATGAGAGCTAATGTGTTTAAAGTAAAAGAGGGTACATTTAGATTAGACATTAGGAAAAAATTCTTTACTGCAAGGGTGGTGAGGCACTGCACAAGTTGCCCAGAGCAGTTGTAGATGTCCTCTTCCTGACAGTGTCCAAGGCCAGGTTGCATGGGGCTTTGAGCAGCCTGGTCTAGTGGAGGGTGTCCCTGCCCATGATGGCGGGGTTGGAACTAGGTGATCTTTAAGATCCCTTCCAACTAAAACCAGTGTTTGATTCTGTGATTTTCATATTCAGATTCAGCCCAATGAAATACTGTTAGTCCAGGGACCTTAACAATCACTCATGCTTTCACTGCACCTGACAGAAACCTCTAACCTACCAGCTGAAAGGTGCCTTCACGTTATATCCTGACCAGAGCATGGCCTTCTTCACAGGCACTGCTCTTCTGCTCAGTCTCCTATTCTGACTGTCAGTACACCTAACACTCTGCAGAAAGGATAGACTTAAGTAGTCTTATGTCCTAAATTCTGAAGAGGTCACTTTAAAATGATTTGAAGATGTATCCGTAGTTAAAGAATGGCTATTGGCATTCTATGTCTTGTACTCATTCCCCTCCTGTCTGCTGACACCACTAGGAGAGGAGGCCTGTACTTACATAAAAGAATAAATATGTAATATACCAGATATAAGGGATTTCAAAATCACTGTCATTGTTATATTCTTTTAGTATGCAGTGAGTGTGGATGAGCTTTGGAAGAGTTTGCTGCTTGTTTCCTGTGAAGTATTCAACAGCCTCCGTCTCTGTGCTGCCACCGCAGTTGTTGGGCTGGCAGGCAGCAAGAAAACTGACAAAGCAATGGGAATCCTCTCTGCTGTTTACCCTGAGGATGTCTGCAGCAAAATAAAAATGAGGGGTTTGACCTTACCGTTTGACTTGCTTGCTCCGAGCAGGTTGCAATTACAGGCCACCTATCATTTCTCTGTACACAGAAATACAGAGCGCGAGTGCAAATGCAGTTAATGAGACCTTAGAAGCAGATGTTGTCTTTTCCCAGCTAACACAGCAATAAAGGCAGTACTCTTTATTTTCATGCTAGGACTGCATAGGATATTCTTTATTAACTATGTTTTGGAGGCATGCATGCCAGGAAAATTCAAGTATTACAAAGGTTAGTTTATAATAAGCAGAGGCATCTTGCCTCTCAAACAATGCCCATGAAAAGAAGCCTCTGATCCAGAAGTGGCTAATATTGGGCCAGATTTTCACCCTAGATCTTAATAAAGAGGGTAGAGGAGTCCTTAGATATGAGTGCCTTGGATGTTACCACTTCTGAATCAGTGAAACCAAGCTTGGAATTCTGTTCTGCTAATAAAGACAGGGCTGTGAAGTATCTGGTTTGCCTCTCCTATGTCCTGTTGCAGTAGTAGAACCAAATAAAATATGTGTATTTTTAACCAAAAAATTTGAGGGTTTTTTTTTTAATTATTGATCAGAAAAGGAAAATAGATTATTTTCCCAAAAGAAAGGACAAACAGCTTCCACGCTAATATTTTGATCAAAACTTGTATTCAGAGAAACAGGTTCAGGGTAGAGCATTGTCTTAATTTAGTTGGTCTTTAAAGACATGAATGAATATATTCCATGTCTGGCTTGAGACAGATACTCTAGAGCTTATCCTTAATACATTTTCTAAATGCATTTTAGGAGGGTTATACTTCTTTTCCTTTTTTATCAGAAAAAAGGGGAAAAATTTAAAATCTCTTTTAAAAATAGTAAAGTAACAAAATCTTTAAATTGAAGGAAATTACAACGGTGAAATGATCCATGCAATTATGACATTTTCTATACTCCACATGGCAATCTGTAATTACATGTTATTATTTCCACAGGACTTAATGCCTCTGTGAGGGAGCTAAACAAATGAAGACAAATTGCATAATTGTAGAATTCTGAATTTCAAATAAATTTTGGAGAACGTGGTCTACGTCTCATTATCAATATAAGGAAGCAATAGAATTAGAGACCAGACAGTTTCAGAAATCTCCCTTGCAGAGAATACATATGTAACATATTTGATCTCTAGGTATAATCCTTTCTCAAATGGCAGCACATTCTGCAGCCGCTGAGAACAAAATTGGTGTTTACATAAATGGCATAAATATTTGTCGTGGTTTAACCCCAGCTAGCAACTAAGTACCATACAGCCAAACCCAGGACCACATTCATATAAAACTAAATCACCAACAGAATAAAAATACATAGAAGCAAAATCCAGTCAGATTGTGATCCTGGGTGCAGTAGAGAGATAGCAGGCGGAGGGAAGGGAGGAAGGGAGGAAGGAAGGAAGGGAGGAAGGGAGGAAGGGAGGAAGGAAGGAAGGAAGGAAGGAGGGAGGGAGGGAGGGAGGGAGGGAAGGAAGGAAGGAGGGAGGGAAGGAGGGAGGGAGGGAGGGAAGGAAGGAAGGAAGGATTCACACTGAGCTCCAATAAATAATTTTGTGTATTTTGTCCACTGCAGAAATAAGTCCACTATACCTCCATTTATGAATATATTTGTGTGAATAATAAATATGTAATAATTTATCTACTTCAGAATCTCATACAAAATAAAATTCTATATAAAAAATACTGAATTAGTCAATAGAATAGTATTTGCTTCACTTTTCTGTACGAAAAAAGATTAGTTAACTGGAATCTTCCTGCATATCCCACCTCTGCGATGACCACTTAGGGTGCTAAACACCTAGTGTTTAGAGTTTGATTGCAATAAAAAGATGTAAAGCAGAAGAGCTACCATAGCCCACTTAGAAACAGCTCCACTTCCTGAAGAGGAAGTAAACTGTGAGTCAAAAATACTATCCTCCTAATTTGCTACAGCTGAGACACTACAGCACTGAGGTATGCCACTGAGCATGTTAGATGAGAAAAAAAGAAGAAACATAACCCATACATGCCCTCTCAAAGAATAACTTTAGGGAAGAAACTACCTTCTGCACACCAGGCCTGTACTGTAAGCCTGAGCCTAAGGCAGTTGCAGGTCCATAATAATCCCAGTAATTGGGATGCAGGAATGAACTCCCTGGCCTTCACTGCACCTGCTGAAGATGACTCCATGCAGTGTGCATAGCACAAGGCTGCACACAGGGCCTCAGATGCAGCTGGCTTCCCCTCCAGAGCGTGCGAGGCTCCGTGCCTACGTGTGCCAGGTGGACTCGCATGCCATAGCGCAGCCTGGGCTTCCTGCCTGCCCGCAGCGTGGGGGCCATCCAGCAGCAAGCTGCAGGGCACTCATGCAGAAAAGCAAAACGCAGGCAGCAGAGCAGGCTGTGCTCATGCCCTGGGGATTGCTGTTTCAGAACTGTGTACACATAGCCCTAATAGACCTTGCCTTATGTGTGCAATCACCACATCACGATGCTAATGTTTTTTTTCTTTTCTTTCTCCCCCCACCCACACATCCTTGACCCTCTTTCTTCATTTCTCTATCTCCCTACTTTTGCTCTGAAATCACCTCCCTCTTTCTGAAGTTTCCCATTCCTAGTTTGTAAATACAATGTGGTTGTGCACAAGAGAAGCAGCAGAACAGTTAAGGAAGCAAACACTATTGTCATTATTTTATGTTGCAAATTAATTCAAATGGCAAATTTACTGGAAATCAATACAGTGTATTGAAAATAAATCATTCGAACAACATGGCAAGCTAGGGAAAAGAGCTCTGCTCGTAATTGAAAAGCTAACTGAGCAAGATGTAATTGATCACATAGGTAGCTTAAAGGATAGATCTATTATCTTCTGCTGTCTATAGCCTTTTTATTTTTCTTCTTCTTTTTATTTTCTTTTCAGTTTGGGACCCACAGAAAGTATTGGAAATACACTGGTAAGTATATTTACAATTTTCATTAACAAGATATTGTAAAAAAAAGGTTATCATATCAAAGATTATGCAGAGCTTATTTCAGTTCTCCTTCCTCAGTCTCTTTATGCCATAGTTCACATGCAACCAATGTACCTTCTTTATGTTTATGGCTAGTCTGATCTGCCCTCACCTAGGCTCTCAAAACTTACCTAGGCCTACTTTGCAAATGTAAATAAAAATAAAACTGGCCAAATAGAAATTGCTGCGGTACACCCTGCTGGCCAGGCGCATGAAGATCTCCGTTTTCTGTAACCTTTCCCATTCACTATGGGCAGATTTCCATTTTCATCTGCAGTAATGCTTCAGTGGTTTGTAGCCTTGTTCCTCCTTCTGACCAGCCTTCTCCTACAATCCCTTCTTGCTTTGAAACATCATCCATGGGTCACCCCTCGCGCCAGATAGGAGGATTAGCATTTCTTTAATCCTATTAGCTTTAATATCAATAGGTTATTTTCACAGAGATGTCTTTTGCTAAATCCTTTCCTATGCGGTGTTTAAAGTTTTTCCTTGGCTGTTTGCTTACTGTGTTGCCTAGTAGGTGGGCACTCTCCTCAGAAGTAGAAGACCGATCAGATACACTTTCAGTCTGATTTGGAACTGTTATGAGAACCAAAATCTCTGACCTTCCTGAAAGGTACAGTCTGCATCCAGCCTGAATCTTTTAAAGAAGCCATTCAGCTTTTAAATACTGCTAGCCAAAGAGATGACTGTCAGTGGAACCCAGACCAACCTCTGCTCGTCTCAGGTAATAGTCTGGTAATTCAGGCAGGAGGAGTGGAAAGGTTAAAGAGGAGCATGGAGTGTTTGTGTCCTCTCAGGCAGAGGAGGAAATTTCGCTGACTCTGTTATATCCTGGGTGCCTGCTTTAACCAGCTCATGGCAAGGTTCCTCCTCTTCCTGAATTTCCGCACACTGTTTCATTGGCCTTCATTACAAGTGGCCAATGACCCTGTATGAATATTAAAAAAAAGTTTCACCTAAAATAAGCTCATGACTTTTTCAAATGTTGTTCAAACAAAAAAAAAATATATTTTGACTTGATTTAAATAGATTTTTGTCACTAAAATGGGTACTGAATAAATATATTCACTGGTCCTTCCTGTAGTGTTTCTTAAACCCACATAGCAAATACCCACCTTACAAGAATAGCTTGTGGTACAAATAGACAAGTACAACCTTTTCAAGAGCAGTATGTACCTATGAACTCATTGCAGATCTGTGTTTGACTTACACCTGGAGTAGATAGGGGTCATTAATTCTATCAATAATTCTTTCCTTTGATTTTATTCAAGATGCAATGCAGCTGATTTCTTTCTCAAAGCTGAAAACAACCTGCAGACACTGTATTTTTTTCTTTGGAATCCATTCTAACCGGGATAATAACTGAGATATTCAGACCAGAGACTTTTGCTTGATTTGTCTTACATCTAACATATCCAATATTCTGGAGTTTTATTCTCAAGTAACAGTTGAGACCATTTTATCAGTCAGTAAACGTATTGATTGTAAAATAAGCAACATATCAGCTAATATGGACTTTTTGGCATTTCTCTATCAGTACAATTGTAAGTCCATTTATTTTCCATCACCCCTGCTAATATGTGACAAGACATGATGATAGGATGCATTCTAAAAATAGAATTTTAATTCAGAAATAAGATGCTCCACTCCTAACTCTAATAGTACACTAAAGGATTCTATGATAGCTGTCAATCTGTTATAAATGTGAGGCAGAGTGTGAGGAAAAAAAACACAGAGAAAAAAAGCGCCCTTCTTTCACCCGGAAATAGATGAGATTATTGGAGATGAGGGAAAGTTTGCCATTGATGGGAAAATGAAGTACCATCAGTTTCTAAAATTTAAAGAAGCGGAGGAGGAATATGAAACATCAAATTGTGAAAAGACTCCTTCAGCAGGTTTGGGGTCAGGAAATTGTATTCAATTTTGTGTGTCCCATTTGTTTCTTACTTTTCTATTCTCTTTTCTTTCTGGCTCGGATCTCGTCTCTTTGTGGCTCAGGACATTAATCATTATAGTTCTAAACCAAAGATTTTAGCTAGATCTGCACAAAACTTTTGTAATGAAACTGAAGACATTCAGACTAACCTGCTTTGGGGTTTTACTCCTGCCATCAGGAAAGAAATTTAAAAGATAGTGAAAAAGATTGACAAAGGAGAACTGAGCTACTTGCTTCATTTCTGAGTTTAACAAATAATTTCCTAGGGTTCAGATCTGTGCTTGTTTAGGAAAAGGCTAACATTATTCCTGATGCTACTTTTTCGTAATGTTTGTTACCACTTTCTGTTGGAAATTACTGCCTTAGGGCCAAGGAGAGCAAAGCCTAGAACACAGGAGCGTATCCTTTCCTGGTCAGTGCACAGCAAGCCAATTTGATCTGTAGCCACCAACAAATTGTTATATGAACCAGCTGAAATGGAGTTGTTGTAACCTCCCGTCGTGGGGTCATAACCTCCCGTTCTTGGCCAGTGTCATTTTAACCTCTCCGGAAAAAGACATTTGCTCATGTCCTCATTCACACCAATTTCATCACAGCTAATGTGGAAAGGCATGATCCCATGCTAGGCCTGCTGACATGTGCAGATATTGCATTGAGCTATCACACTGCAAGAAGCCAAATTTCAGAAAAGAAAAACCCTGAACAGTCATAAAACGAGGAACAACTCTGTTGGAAACAGCGACCAAATGAAAAGTGACAGGTTTTGGCAGGGTTCTGGCTTTCTGCAGCTGGTCACATTGTTCTGAGTCAGAACCATGTTCTTGGAAATTATCTGACATTACAATTACAATGAAGTTTTCATGGTCAACATTGTAAAACATAATTGGAGCGTAAGCTTCATCACTCCACATTTGTGTTGTAGAGGAACGTTGTGAAAGCAAAAGTTCATTCTGAAAAATCCTTTAGATAGACTAGTGCATGAGACGTATAAACTCACAGGTAAGAGAACAACTCTGCTTTTTTTTAAGTTTACATCTCCACTTACAGTACAAGCACCACTGGTAGTAAGAGATGTGGGACCTTCAGACCAAATACACAGAAATCTAAATAAAATTAAATTTTAGTCCTGCCAGGTCTGGGAAAATGGCTGGTGGGCTCAGCTGTTCTCTGTGGAATTGGCTGGCTGCTCTGGTCTCACAGGCCACAGATGCCAACTCTGCAGGCTCCTTCCCTCCTTCCCTCCACCCCCAACTGCCAACACCTGGACACCTACACCCAATACAACTCAGTAGAGATGAACCAATCTTGAAGTGAAGTTAATTTCACATGTTTAACAAGTCTGTATTTGGGAGAGATGAACTGTACTGAAGAGGAACATATTTCTATTCCCTGCCTTTACAGAGTGACTAGTCAATTTGATCAAATGTAGATTTTCATGTAATTGTTGTCCTAAACTAGGTGAGGAGAATGCCATTGGACAATATTATAATACTATCAAAACAACTCCATACAAACACTCTGGAAGATGAAAATCCAGGAAAATCACATTCTTGGGAGCTGAAGATAATGCTCATAAACATTATTTGGAAAAGAAAAAATAAAAAAACTTGATCCTAGCAGTTGTCTTATGTTCCAAAGAAAAAAAGGCTAAAATGGCTTTTTTTTTTTTTTTTAGTGGTAGTATGTTTCACTCAGATGTAATTTTGTGTGGTAAAGGCTATGGTGCATTTCAATATTTTATTTCATGTAATATTCTGACAAATGAAAAGACAGTGTGTTATTAAGACATAAAATATGATTGCTTCAAATAACTTATGGGTGAAAATTCTCACTTAAAGGTAAATTTCAAAAAAGTTGGTATTCCGTTCTGATTTGGCTGCTTCCCTGGCACCCCCACAAAAGCAGGCATACCCATCGAGCATAACTGAAGATACAAAGTAGAGCATATGAAAAGAAGAAGCCTGAAGCAATAACAACGAAAAAAAGCGTTTGACAGATCTGAAAACTCATTTACTCTTGTTGCCAAGCATACTTGGGCACATTCTCTATTTATTAATCTGTAGACATGAGAACATATTTGAATGTATATAAAAATGTACTTAAACTTTAAAAGAAAATTTTATCAAACTTGCATAATCTATGCATTGCTTTTAAAAAAAAAATGAAAATGTTATTGTGTGCAGATTGCCTTTGCTATACAATTTCACATTCCTCCCTTTATATTTTGATTTATTGATGTCTGTTAGTAGAACCAGCATTCCTACCTGGAACAGTTTGACTGAATCCTCAGCTGATGTCAGCTAAATTAAGGTACAGTGGAAAAAATCTTAAATAAATAAATACCTTGTTGTGTTTAAAAAACAATGACTTTTAACGGTTATTCTAATAAAGCTGTATACAACAAATTGACTTAATTTATCTGAAATCTAAACCAAGTATAAAGTTTGAGGGAACTAATATGCCTTAAAGGAAAAAAGCAAAAGAAACAACAATGGGGGATAATCCATTTGAACAACCTATTCTCAGAAATGCTTTACGTTATATCTTTGTGTAATTCTGGTGTTTAAAAGCTCCCTTGTTGACATTCTGACATTAGCACTCTGTAACAATTACCCTGGGAATAAGATAATATTCCACAGCAGTCATACATACACTTTATTTCTTAGACATAACAGCCATTGTATACTTTCCAAGCATTAAGTAAATTTTATGTCAGCTATGTCAAAGTGCTCTGCTTTAACTGCAAGTGACATTGTCATTTATGCCCAAAGGTTAAGGGGGGGAAAGAAAAAAGAAAGAAAGCTCAGCATACAAGATTTGACAAAACAGCAAAAATGTTAGTATTCTTTGTAAATCACATTTCATCCCGTTCCAACAGCATTGGTTGTAAGTGCTCTCGAAGTAAAGGCATGATAGCTGTCCTACAAGACTGGGACATAAGTCCTAAGACAACACTAAGACCATTAGTATCTTCTTCGGTGTTGCAACATTTTTTATTGTTTTAAAAGTAATGTCATTAAGGATTAATTCTATGCCATTGAAAACCAAGCAACCCTATGAAATAATTGTGAAGAAACTCTTCAGCTCAAAATTATTAACTATAGACTATGGAGATGGCAGTCTGTTTATTCAGTCTAAACCAGGAACTAATACTTGCAGTTACAAATATGAAACGCTTGACAAAACCAAATTATTTCATTAACAGTGCTAACAGCAGTGAATTTTCATTGTTAATTATTTGCCATACACACAAATACACCTTTCCTTTTTAGATTCATAGCAATTTTCAACAAACCCTTTTCCTAAATTGCTTCTTTGATGCTCCCACTTCCATAAATATTTTGTTTCTTGTAGCTGAGCATATTTTGCGTGGTTAACCAAGATATATATTTCTAGGAGTGGAAAAATACCTAGTGCATTCATTTAACAAACACATATCTGTGGGGCGTATGCTTTTTATCCTGTCTGCATGAAAGTACCTGACCTGACACATCTGCACTCTGTGCACATTCCCCCCCCTCCCCAACATATCTAATCTCTGACTCAGCCAGATGCAATTTCTCTTAGTTACACATAATATGAAAAAGAATCACTTCTTGCAGTCTGTTAAGCAGCTATTAGGTAAAGTGTATGTTCTCCCTATTTTCATATTTCAGACACAGCTAATTACAGTATTTCATCACTTGTAACAGGTTAACTTACTTTATTTGGCTAAATCTTCATGATAATGAATTTACTTGTGAGCAGATTGTAAATAATAATGACAACCACTACAGAAACACCTTCATTTTAATATTTGACATGAATAGGATAAACAGTTCCTGCTGCAGGTAAGCAATGCTACACACCCCCCCCCCCCCAAACACACACACCCAACTACCCTGGTTTTTGTGTGTTGATGGGCGAGGTTAACTGCCTGCTTGCATTTTCCTGTGAGGTTTTTTAGTGCCAGGATTCCTCTCCCTGGGCCCTCTCATTATGTTCTTTTCTTAAAGAAGATTTCCTCCTCATCTGTGGCTCCAGAGTGCTATGAAGATCCAGATATAAGAACTCCTATGCCTTTTGGTCAGATGAAGTATGTTGCAGTTGACTTCAGTTTATTAACACTGCCATCTAACTTTAGGCACATAAGTAGCTTCTCAGGGACTCACAGTATAGAGAATACCCTTTTTCACCCCTTCTTAACAGCACAGCTAAGAGCGTGGTGAGTAAGTCTGAGCTGGCTTAGACATAAGGAAGCTTACACTTTCTTTTTTTCCCAGATGGCTCCATGTGTAGATTGCTAGAGTTCCTAAAAAAAAAAGTTTTTAAAAAATGAATTCAAAGCTGTGTGAAGTTAAGGATCTCATTGTTTGAGCTACTAAAAGAGCACACAGGACCAGAAGTGGTATGTGAGAGGGAAAATGCTTGCAATTAAATAAGGAGCAAGAGAAAGGACATTTGGGAATGAAAGAAATAGATAAAGCAAAAAACACACCTTCATGAACTTTGTCCTTGGGCAGTGGTTGCAATCAATTTTTTTTTTTTTTTTAATGTGAGAGAGATAGAGAGAGACACTAACTTGATTTAATAAGAAAAGAGTATTTTGACATCTGAAATCAGATGGTGGTCCAAGAATCCATGGTGCTGGAGGAGACTGATGAAACACAGGGGCTTAAACTTAGAACTATCAGGGTATGTCAGGTTATATAAAATGACTCTGGACAGAAAGCTGGGAAGGCAAATCAGGGGTAGCTATAGGTAAACTGCTGATCACTGGGACAATAAACTGGTAAACAGTAAATCCTTGAAGGAGACTTCAGGAAAAACTGCAAGAGGATGCAGAGGAAAGACAAGAAAGCACATGGACTGTGGCAACTTACAGAGGCCCAGGCAAAGCCCAGTCTGGAAATATCAACATTCACAAGGCGTAAAAATATTTTACAGTGAACTGCAATTGAGAAAAGTCCAAGCAAAACAGTGGAGTTCCACAGATAGCAAGAGTGAAATGCTACATAGCAATAGTGACGCAGGTACAAAGTCTGAAAAACTGAGAATAAGGAATGGACACTTTCAAGAATCATTAGTGAAGGTCTAATGAATTATAAACCCAACTCTCATGTTTAGCAATCACTGTAAAAGAAAATGATGCAAAAGAGAAAGAATGCGTAACACTAAGCAGAAGATACCAATAAGAGAACAAGCATTTACCTAAGAATATTAACTTGAATAAATGGATAAATAAGATTTGTTAGGTTTATTTAGGTTTATTATGGTTGTCAAAAAATAAAAATTCAAAACATTTAAATATGCTACAATGTATATTTAAAAGTTGTTATTAAAAAAGAAATTCACATGGAGACACAAACTAGTCCCTAGCTTCTAATTTAAAAATAAAAATGTCAAATGTATATTACCTCAAAAAAATTCATAGACAGGGAAATATTTCATGATGGTTCACTGAAATGTATTGAGCCATCATTTTAAAGAAACATTTTTAAATATAAGCATACTTGCATTTAATTATCAATGCCATATTGCAAAAAAAATTATATTTCATCAAAAATAGGACAGGTATTCTTATATAATCATCTAAAAGCACTGGTCAAGGTATATCAACTGTGTGTTACTAGGCACGAAACATCTTTGAAATATCTTTGAAATATCTTTGAAAATGTTCCCTTTCACATTTTTTATTGGAGAAATGATGAAGTTTTGCAATGTTTCAGCCAGGTTTGGAGAACAGCCACCACCGAAGGCCACAAATTAAGACTATTTTAAAGCAAGGAATCACCCACTCCTGAAGTTCATAGCCCTGCTAGATACCCAATCCTATCGCTGACACATAGAAAATTATTTTCCTTTCTGTAGTATTCATATGTTCATCTCTTTGCAAGGTCATATTTTCAAGGCTTTACTGTTACTGAAATTTTAGGAGAATGTGAATAAAGCTCTTGTGAATTCAAGTTTTCATGCTTTGCTATATAAATTTCAGTGGTCACGAAAATGTGACAAATAAGAGTAGCTAAATCCAAGTGTTATTCAATTGTCCTTTGCAATTCCAACAAAATACTTCAGTGTGGGTCAGTAACACTCTTTTCTCTAGTGTACTAATGAATGTGGAACATCCTGTTGAGCTAGTCATACAGTACACTGTTTTTTTCTAAGAACAAAAGGAAGCTACTTGGAGACCTTTAATCTTATTTCATTACCTATGTAGTGAGTCCTGATGATCTTTGGAAGTGAAAACTAATGCACCAAGCCAATACAGCATTCCAATATGCAGAGTACCCGTTTATCATAATTACTTTTGCATCTCCATTTAGAGTACCACATGTAATTACTGAAGTGTATACTTTTCTCTCAGCAATGGCATGCAATTTCCATTAGTGGTCTTGGCAGTCATGCACATGCGTTACAAGACCTCTAAGTAATCTGTAGTCCCTTGTAATTAAATGCAAAAAGAATTGCAGCCAGTAGAACATAGTGAGCATCATTCACAACCAATAACTAGTCTGATGATTTTAAACCATTTTTATGTGCAAAACCACAACCAGGTATTCTATATTGGCTTATGTATTAAGTTACTCATTTATTACTTCATTCATCTGCATTCCTTTTTGCAACTTGTTGCAAAATATTTCCAAATTGGAACAATATGGATTGTTTACATAATTTCTCAGTAAAATTTTACATCACGGATTTGAAAAAAGATGGTGAAATTTTAAATGTGAGGCCTTTCTCTATAAAATCCAACTTGCAGTTGAAGAGGAAACCTTTTCATTCATATCTTGAAGCAGTTTAAGCTAGAAAGATGTGAAAATCGTAACTTCCATCCAGCAGGAAACTGTTGTAGTTTGAAATTGAAACACTACACAAGTGGAAAGAACCCCCTCGGTCTTTGAATCGCTTCTCTTGTATTGAGTATTACCATATCACATATTGAATAACTTACCCAGTACTGTCTTAAACACCAGCTACATTGCTTTCCTTACTACAATTTCCTCACAAGTGTCTTTCCACAACCTCAGTATGTAAACATGTTTTTTCTTTTTTCAGTTGAGTATTTTACTCAAAAAACTCTTGTCTTTGATGATCTTCTAAAGAGAAAATTTCAATCAATGGATTTCACAGAAAATTTCAGTTTTTAAGTCCACTTTTCTAGCATCGAATTAACACTAATAAATACATTTTGAAGTGTATTAAATCTTGCTTGCACATATTTCGAATTCTCTACTACTCTTGTGCCATGAAATTATTGAAATAATTCCCACAAATTAATCAAAAAAAACCCCTCTTTTTGTTAGCAGATGTTCCATATTTATTGAGATCAATAATAACTAACCTGATATTCACATATTGTCAACAGCTATTAATAAATTTATTTGTTTGAGTTGCATTATCCATGTTGTAGAAACAATGGCTTGAAATAATGAAATACACATTAGTAAAACAATGAAAGTTAGCTGACTTCTTTATAGTTTTAACAGAAAATATGAATGTGTACCTGTCTACAGACTGTAGGATGGATTTTTTTTTTCCTTTTTAATATGAAATTATTGCTTCCAGGAAATTTTCAGTTTAAAAAGACTCCAACTGGAGCCTTTTCTAGAAATGATCTCTTGATTTCTCTAATGATGGGCATTTTAAATTCAGGTTTCATCTCCTACAGTTTTAAATGTAAGAAAGCTACAATATAGGAAATCAAATTGGCTAACACAGTGAAAAAAATCTGCATTTGTCACACAAAAGTAAAAATAATTCTATTTTTAAACATCAAAACATTCTTTTCACTGTCACTGTTTTATAAGAAATACTTGTTTAATAGGAATTTGACTGAATCACTCTTCAATTATTCACAATTTCTCCTACTAAAAATGTATTTATTATGTAATTCAGAGGAAAAAAATAAATAAGGGGCCTTTTGTGAACATTTAAAGGCAGATGCTTACTGACTAAAACATTGCAGAACTGGTCATTTAAGTTACTTGGTGTTGCTTCTGCTCTGTGTTGCATAAAAATTAAATTCACAGAATCACAGAATAATAAGGTTGGAAAAGACCTTTAAGATCATCGAGTCCAACCATTCACATCCTAAACTAAACCATATCCCTAAGTACTTCATCTACCCTTTTGTTGAACACATCCAGGGAAGGTGACTCAACCCCCTCCCTGGGCAGCCTGTTCCAGGCCCTCACAACTCTTTCAGTAAAAATTTTTTTCCTAATACCCAATCTAAACCTGCCCTGGCACAGCTTCATGCCATTCCCCCTTGTCCTACCACCTGTCACCTGGCTGAAGAGACCATCACCTACCTCTCTATAACCTCCCTTCAGGTAATTGTAGGCGGTGATAAGGTCTCCCCTCAGCCTCCTCTTCTCTAGGCTAAACAGCCCCAGCTCCCTCAGCCGCTTCTCATAGGATTTGCCCTCCAGCCCCTTCACCAGCCTGGTTGCCCTTCTCTGGACTCGCTCCAGGACCTCCATGTCCCTCTTGTGGTGAGGAGCCCAGAACTGGGCACAGTACTCGAGGTGCGGCCTCACCAACGCCGAGTACAGGGGCACAATCACCTCCCTAGACCTACTGGCCACACTGTTTTTGATACAAGCCAAGATGCCATTGGCCTTTTTGGCCGCCTGAGCACACTGCTGACTCATATTCAGTCTGCAGTCAACTAACACCCCCAGGTCCTTCTCTGCCTGACAGCTCTCCAGCCAGTCTCCCCCAAGCCTGTAGCGCTGCATGGGGTTGTTATGTCCCACGTGCAGCACTCTACACTTGGCCTTGTTAAACTTAACCCCATTGGTCTCAGCCCATCGGTCCAGTCTGTTCAGATCCCTCTGAAGAGCCTCCCTACTCTCAGGCAGATTAACACTTCCTCCTAGTTTAGTGTCATCTGCAAATTTACTGAGGGAGCATTCAATCCCTTCGTCGAGATCATCGATAAAGATGTTGAACAAGACTGGACCCAGGACTGAGCCCTGGGGGACGCCACTCGTGACCGGCCTCCAGCTGGATTTTGTTCCATTCACCACCACCCTTTGGGCTCGGCCATCCAGCCAGTTTTTAACCCAGCTGAGGGTCCACCTGTCCAGGCCAGTGGCAGCCAGTTTCTCAGTCAGAATGCTGTGAGAAACTGTGTCGAAGGCTTTACCAAAGTCCAGGTAGATCACATCCACAGCCTTCCCCTCGTCCATTAAGCGGGTCACCTTGTCATAGAAGGTGATCAGGTTAGTTTGACAGGATCTACCTTTTGTAAACCCATGTTGACTAGGCCTGATCCCCTGGCCATCGTGCATGTGCTGCATGATAGCTCCCAAGATGACCCTCTCCATGATCTTCCCTGGGACTGAGGTCAGACTGACAGGCCTGTAGTTCCCTGGATCCTCCTTCCGACCCTTCTTGTATATGGGTGTAACATCTGCCAGCCTCCAGTCGATTGGAACTTCCCCAGTCTGCCAGCATTGCTGATAGATGATGGAAAGGGGTTTGGCAAGCACATCTGACAGCTCCCTCAGTACCCTTGGGTGAGTCCCATCTGGCCCCATTGACTTGTGGGTATCTAACTGGCCAAGTAGGGACCTGATCAAGGTTGGGACTCGCTTGGTTAAGTCCCTAACTGAAGCTCCCTTAAGGCAGCAGACTTCCCTGTGTAGAGGGTCCGGCCTACAGATCAGGCCCTCAGTTCCCTCCAGAAGGGAATCTCCTAAGACAATGACCCGTCTTTTTGCCTTAACAGAGGATGTTTTGATGGTTTGCTTAGGGGTTCTAATCCTAGGGAACACAGCTTCGGAAGGAACTTTCCTATCAGCCATCTGGGTTTGTTTGGAGGGTCTTGTCCTAGGGAACACAACCTTAGAAGTGATTTTCCTATCAGCCATCTCATGATCCGGCTGGTCCCCTTGTAATAGGATCTCATATGTATTGCTCAGAGGCACTTGTGGAGGAAGGACAGCCTTGGAAGGTACTCTCCTACTGCCCTTGCCGCGTACCTGCTTCCATTCGTCCTTATCATTTATACTGTCCTGCGTGGGGGAGGGTATAGGGTCACTCCGGTCTTGGACACTATCTACTGGGTATTCACATTTCTTTGGCTGGGAGGACAGAACCTGGCTCATCCGATCTATCTCTACCTCAGCCTCCCTGGTGCTCATGAGCCTGTCTAGTTTACCTTTGAGCACATCTACCTCTTCTTGCAGGTATGCTGCACGGCTGAGATCCCTTATGATCTCACACAGTACACAGCCATGTTCAGAGCTGTCTGCTGCCGCAAGCATGTTGTGACAGTCCCTGCACCCCAAGACCTGCACCGCAGCATGCTTCTGCGGTTGGTTAAGCTGAGTTGCTACCTCCACAGTGGAAGGGGTTGGGGTTATGGCCCTGCGCCGGGTAGTCACCATTATGCAGTACCTACCCAAGTGTTAGTGACCCTCTCCTGTCCGTAGGCTGGGCTCCTCTATTTCCTCTGCCCGGCGAGCGGGAAGGTTGGCTGCCTCTTGTTAGCTCTACTGCTTGCTTGCCTGCGTTGTGTGGGTGGGCAGCGACTAGTCTCTGCCCTCCTTAAGCCCTTTTTAGGTTAGAGGGTGGGGTCACGTGACCTTGGGGGGGTGAGCTTAGCCGGGCTTCCGGGTACTCGCTGCGGATAGATGGAGCTGGTGCCCAGATGCCGGGAACCTCGCTAGACCACCCGATCTAACACACAGCCCCTGAGCTTACCAGAACGATCGCTGTCGCCGATGATCGTCACTCCCCGACTGGTTCATTAAACCATGATATATTAAGGCATCTTATAGATGTGAAATATGTTCATAGTCTTTCATAAATAACTTTGTTTTCATATAAAAACATCACAAACCACAAACTTAAACAGTACTTTTCAATCAGCCAAGACATTTTTAATATGTCCAGTTCAATTGCGAAATTAAACAGAACTCAGAGTTTGTGTGTAATATTACAGGAAACATAAGACATGCTTACCCTTAAGTATAAGTAATTCCTTTAAAAATATTATTTTAATTCAAGTGAAAAGAAATCACAAGTGCTTTGTTAGAGCATGATTTTGTCACATTACCTAGAAGGAAGCCATGAGAACAAACCTTCAGTCTAGTATTTAAAGTTACACTGAGAGATGGAGGTTATTATTTTCAAGGTATTTCTTGTTTCATTTTCCCCTTTTCCCTTTTTCTTTTGTTCATTTGGTATGTCTGAAACCAGCCTTGGGAGTCTTTCTGATTTATAATTAATTTCTATTATTAGCAAGTCATTTCAACTTTTCTGGAAATTGGAATTTGATTTTAGTCTCTGTACCAAACTCCTGGGGTAAGGACTCATGTCTCCCAAACATCGCAGGCAAGGTAGCATCAAAAAGAACTATTATTTCCTTCATTTCCCTAATTTTAGGAGTCCATTTCCCTCATTTTAGGAGGCCACAGACAATCAGATAAGGGAGGCAGGAGTGAGAAAGCAAGGAAGGAATTATAGTGAGGCAAGGATTGTGCTGCTTTAAGACATAGACATTAAACATTAAGATCAAATCCTAGCAAAGTATATTATTTTTTGCAATAGCAAAAAAGTAAATTGATTTTAAACCTTTTCCTTACTCCAAAGAACACAGAAAGAGCCTATATAGTGAAATAGAATTTAAATTATCATATTCCTTTATCCCTCTACCTATCTTTTTATTTCATGTACCATTTGTACATACACAAATGCATAATTAAAGATCAAATGTAGTTGTATACAATTATGTACAAGAATCTTTAAGGTAGACAAAATGTGTAACTACTATTAAAACCTCCCTATGTTGACATACCCATAAATAAAATCAGGTTTCTCAGGATGTCTTCTACTCCCTTATATGTTCTCGAAAAAATGATGAATCATTGAGGTTTGGTTTTATTATTGCACACTATGGTATCCCAAGCCATTTCCACCAATAAATATATCCAGAGGAATTGAATTATGGCTTGACTTTAATTGCTTTCAGACCAGAGATTAAAACGGTATGTAAATTTTATATGCACTGAATACATAAATGTGTATATACATGTATATTACACACATTCAACCTCTTATGCATGATGTTTAACTAGGTCAAGGACACAACAAACATGGCCCTGTTCATTTTAAATCTATTCTGTAAAACCAAAACAGCCAAGTACATGGTAAAAGCACATGGTGAATTGCTTCGATAGTGTAGAAATAAATAATAAGAGGATTATATACACTACATTGCTTTTTTTGACACAAGTGGAAGTAATTATACCATTGCTTTTGAACCTCTACAGAGGTCAGATTTTCCCACTGGCTGTATGTTGGATTATTATTCATCATCTCTTCAATTTTATTGTGAAGTATATAGAAGAAGTTTAAAATAAACAAATTATTTGCTTGCTTTGAATACCTGTCACAAATTCTGTTTTCAATAAACTTTGTAAATGATACATGGAACTTTCATCATCTCCACAAAACTTTTTGGTGGAATAGTAGTGAAAAAGCAATTATTTTGAAGATACCATGTAAAAATAAATCTATAATAAATTATTATCTTTAGGGGAAAAAAAAGATGTAATGATTAATCTTTTATTTGATTATGAGACAGACTAATTATATTACTAAGATGTCTAGTGGAAACCCATTAGTAACTGAATAAATCTATTGTCATTGGGGAATTTATCAATTGCAACTACATACATATATATTGAATTTTCTTTATTTTTGGCAAGATGGCTTAACTAATTAGGATCATGAAGAAGATGAACATTTTAGATTTTCTAAATGACAAATCAGGTGCAAAAAAGATTACCTGCAACAAATACATTTTATAACAATATATGGAACTGCAAGGCAAATGTTGCCAATCCATATTTAACATCTGATAACAGAAGGCAGACTGTGTTCCCGTTAACACATTTGAAAAAATATGTGGAGGAATATGCAGAGATAATGAACATTTGAACAGGTACAGATCTGGAATTCTGTGGTGAAACCCGTGTTTTTCTCTCTCTTACCTGCAATAACTTTTTGCTTTCAAAAGCAAACCTTACCAAAGCCCACTGAAGCTAAGTCTCAGGAGCTTTGGATCAGACTTTGAGGAATATTACTTTCTTGAGTGTCAATGCAAAGCATATATTTTAGGTACAAACCTTCACCACAACTGCTCTAAAGGGTGGTACTGCTAATTTCAGGTCTCTATTTCATTGCAAAAACTTCACTTAGCAAAACTGAACCAGAGCTGAAATCAGCAATGCATGTGCAAATAACAGTAAGATATATTGCACAGCACATTCCCAAAGTAATATTTCTAAATGTGTTCATGGGTATCCTAATTCAGGCATTACTTCTTGTTTGATTTGAGATTTTTTGTGGTAAGCCCTGCGCAAGGTTTTTGGGCATAGAGTCATTCTGTAAACTTTTCTGAATGCAAAAGTTTTTTGCCATGAATTGCTGCTTGAAGACTCATGATGATCAACCCTTCACTGCAAGCTGAAAAAGTTGGGATTAAAATTAATGTTTCCCTAAACCTCTTTTCCAGCTCTATTCAAAAATGGCAGTGTAAAAATATGGATAAGATTGTCCTAAAACAGTTTCAAATCCATGTGTCTTGGCACTATTCCAACTACTGTAACACAAATAATAAGTGTGATAGGATTGGTGCAATAATTTATTCTACTGGGACATTCCAAATCTTTACAAAACTACTATCTGCTCTGGGACTGTGTGTGCATCATAATATGCCAATGATGTTAAAAGCAGGGGTAGAATTGATTGTGTGGAAGGCCAGAAGGAATTTTAAAATTAACCATAGACTGTTAAAAAGTGTCTAAATACTTTTCTGTATTTCTGCTTTCTGCTATTTCTGCTATTCAAAAGATTTCTATCTTCTACAGTGCAGAAGCACGTTTACCGTCATGTTAATTCACTTACTATTCTAACACTATGCCTTTTCACATACAAAAGTGAAATTTTCATGAAATTTTCAAATGTGCTTCTGGTTTAGAAGTCAAATAACAGTTATCTTACTAGGCTTCTAAATTTGAGATCCAACAGGATATTTTTATCCACCAGTAGTAAAACACTATTATTAAGCGTTAAGTGTGTATTATTTTTATGGATTTAGGCTCAAACAAGTTTATCTAAAAAACGTTGCTCATGGAAGGCATTAATCTCCTGAGGTGATGATAAAAAATATTTGTCATTTTATTTCTTCTTCCTATTCTGAAGCGCTTGAAGTATATCTGAGTCATGTGTTCTTATGAATCCTTATTGTGTAAAAATGAAGCTTATTTCAGCTGGCAATCTGGGAAGGTTGATTTTAATATGAGTAGTCACGCTGTCTGATACAAAGTGTTTGATAGCTGGACCATTTTAATTTTTAGGGGGACTGTTAAATAGTGCCTAGTAAAATGCAAAAATACATCTAATCTCATTTGTTTGTCACATCTCATCACAAAATATTTAACACTGCTCTTTTTTTATTTCAAATATAAAAATTGCTTAGGGAAATACCAATGGCATTTGAGAGGGTGCATGAAGAACCAGAGCCTGGTTGGGAATTTATTGTAGTTTCCTTTCCCTAGTATGTATACCAGAAGAAAAGTGGATTTCATGTTTCAATCATTTTAATTTGTTCAAATACTGGAGATTTACATAAGATACATTCTTAGGTATCATTATTCTCCCTGGATAACAGTTTCTTTTTTGCTTCACTTCATAAGAATGTCACTAATTTTACAAGGTAATTGACCCACATGTCTAATTTCTCGGGTAAGATGAATTTGTAGCTGGAGATTGAGCTGAATTTCTAGAATATGTTAAATTCATGGTAACTGAAGTATTTTTGCAGAGTTGTATTGTCATATGCATATCAAAATTGTACTGTAGGTGTCACACTGATAAGCTTCAGCTTACAAGAATCAAGGTATTATGGAGAGCTGAGAAAGGAGTCAATAGATGTGCTTAGAATGAAAGTTAGTACACCTAAGTAATTCTGGTCATCGTTAAATCCAACAAGCTTTGGTATTGCAGCAACAATTTTTGTTGGGAATGTTTGATATCAAATCTGCCAAACACTGGATTGAGAAGTCTGCAGCTTTTAAAAGCCTTTGGAATATATGGAAGGACTAAGTAAGAAATCTGCATATAAGCAGGAACATTTTCAATAAGGTACATTTTGCAGAGCTTCTGCATGAAACTTCCCTGCTGGTGAGTGTACTGCTAAAGGAAGCGTTCATGCAAAGGTGATGTGGATTCTTCTGAAAAGTTACTCTCCTCTGCTGCTTCAGTGGAAAGTATCAGCATGCAAGTCTTCATTTCCTTTTCTCTAAAATAAATAAGTACATGCCACAGAAAACCAGAAATAATATTGTCAGATGAGATTACTGCCTGTCATTAAAACCACAAATTCCACTCTGTAAATCTGACCATCAGTTAGATGAACAACTAGAGGATACTTTTATTTCACACCTATGCGGCACTTCTCAGCACCTCAACAAGCCTTTCTGAGCTGATTAATACTTTGGTGTTGAGAGTCAATTTATTTTCCTGGACTTAACAACTCCAGCTGTCTGCCACTGGCGATAGATATGGATGACCGTCATTCAACTAATTAACTGAATGCAAACTTGTTTCTATGTCATTAATGAATCTTGTATTCTAAGATGAAAGTAAAATTAATCTTCTTGGATTAAATGATTGGATGCTTTTAGTAAGAAATCTAACTACCAGATAGGAACATGTAGATTGCATCATGATTTACCGCAAAATCTCACCTAAAGAACTGTAGGAACCATCTAGACTTTATTCATTAAGTATGCCAAATGTTACAAGATGAGAAAGCTAAAAGTCCTTTGCATCATAATATGAAATATGAACAGAGCCATAGCCATGACAGAAGGACAGAGTACCTATAGGTTTCTTCTTCAGTCTTTCCAAAGTCTCCAGGTCAGCAGGACCATTCAAGTACTTGCTTAACTCTGTATGTGTGACTAAATAGCACAGACTTCTGTGAACCTGAAAGACCTGCTTAACTGCTTTTCCAAAAGGAAGGAGCTTTAGCTAATGATGAAAAGTTGAATTCATCTTGAAGTGCTTTGCCTAATTCAAGCCTAGGCCAGGATTTGTCAGAGAAGTTAAGAATCATGCTTGATGCTCTTGGTTCAGTCTTCAAAACTCTTGTCCTGTAGCTTTACATAACAAAATAATGCAGTGCCCTGTGTCTGTGTTAGTACACATTCTCTGTGCACTAATACAGACAGTCAGAGAGTGGTGTTTATACATGGACATAAAGTTACAATGACACGATAGCCAGAAAATTTGTGCGTGTAGCACACATGGATAACTTGTGCATGCATTTATTGATTTACAAATCCTTTATCTCTAGCCTTCCAGGAAAATCAGTAAGGAAATAATGGAATTAATAATAATTAAAATTAACGCATTAACTTAATTGCCTTCAAGATGTGAATTAGTCCAGGGATTCATTTTTTCATGTTAATAAATTGACCAGTGCTTTTTAGCCTGGCTACCTTCCTTTTTTTTTTAATTACAATTCCACATAAAGGAGAAAAGCCCAGGGAAAAATATTCAAACATCACTGGTCATTCTTACATATTAGTTAATTTCCAATGTTAAAAGAATGTACTTTAGACTTCAGAGTCCATCAGGGCTATAAAGATTTTATCAGCTTTCCAGAAATTGAAAGAAGTTCCTACTAGCAGTAGGGATTTGATAGGTAGCCAATTTAAAACTGAACTGATCGCAGATAAAATAAAAAAACGGGCAAAAAATTGAGCTTACCTGTAAGCCCAAAATGTAAAAAAAATCCCAAAGCAACCCAGTTCTTCCCTAAAAGACAGAATTTGGTTGGTTTCTAGGTTCTGTACCTGTTTTTTTAATTAAATGAAGAAGTTGAATAGCTTGAAATCGCTAAGTAGATCTCAAATAACTTTATACAATTTTTTCTTTATAAAAATTAATTCCTTTAAGAATAAATTCATAATGCATATTTCTGTTCCATTATGCAATTTGCATGGATTCAACAAGCCAATTGGCTTCTGGCCACCATCACCTCTAGGCTTCTATATTGCAAAATACCACATTCATTGTCATATCCAACTCATTAAATAATCACCTTGAAATACAGTTTGTGATTATGTTTTCATTAAATGCGTGCTGTGATGCTGAAAAAAATGCTTCTTGTTTGCTTTGTGCAAACCAACTGATTTCACAAGAGTAAAAAACAGTGATATATAGTGCTACAGTTATAATTTAAATGGTAATACAGGTTTATTATACAGCTTTATGAAGAGGATTATTTTTCAAGGTATATGTCAATTCAAGTAAAATCTGTGGACATGCAGTATAAAGAAAAGGCTCCTCAAGAATAAACAAAAATCTCTTAACAGTAAAGAATGTGTATGTTTCTTCAGGTCTGGTGAATATTCTTAACATTGGCCGCATGGCTGGTGAGTTATGAGCCTTTTACAGACACTGGGAAAAAAAGGGAGATAATGGGTACAATAATCTTCCTAATAATACCACAAGCTGAATTTCAAGTTTCAGGCCTCTCTTCAAAGTTAAAAGTTAGCTTCCAAAGCTTTTTAAGAGGCTGCTGCCCTTTTCAAACCACATTTCAAGTGCATCATTCTTGCTGATTTATACATACTAAATACTATGTGCCCTATTCCTTCTGCGCAAAGCTCGAGAAGGCTGTGTAATTTCATTCTGCACCCTGGCAACCTCATTCAGCTCAGTCTGGTCGAAAAGTCTTATGGCTAATTAGGAGAGTATTGGTTATGGACTGAGCTGGGAATGGATAGGACCTATAGCCATTGCCTGATGCAGATGCATAAGATGCAGGAAGATCAGTTCCATCCATCTACAGGAGTTGAGACTCCCTCCCCTTCATTCAAAACTATTGAGATAACAGCAGCAGGAAGGCATGGCACAGGGAACAGTGGTAAAAATGCAGGGCAGATGTTTGGACAGCTTGAAGTGTCACAAGCAGAAGCAGTTTTCTTGGGTTTCTTTTGGAAAAGAATAGATTAAAACTGCTTGGGGGGGGGGTTACAGGACTCTGAATTCCACACTGGGAATAGACAGAAATAATTCCACACTAGACAGAAGTAATTGATGCTTTACAGAAATATGCATAAAGTCATGTGCTTTACCTATACATGGACACCACAACACAAGTTAGGGCTGGCAGAAACAAGGAATTGTTTATATTGTAACAAGAACCTCTGGAAAAAAAGGGCTAACAAAGTAGTGTAATCTTCTGTGGACAATACTGCAGCCCTATATCTGTTACCTTTTTGTAAAGAGTGAGATGGTTGGGCAATGCATACTGTGCTTAAACCCTGTTCCTTATACTATTTGTACGATGGAATTTGTTACCACGTCTGACAGCGTCATGATAGATTCAGGTTAAACGCCAATTGAAGATCAAATTGAAAGGAAATCGCCCCAGTCCTTTCTGGTCACAGCTGAAATACAGTTATGTGACAATACTGAGAATCTTGACTCTGTCCTATTATTGAAAAAAAATGCAGATTAAAATGCCAAGAGACTGTACATCCAGTTCACCAATGTATGCAATTAGAAATTAAACCAATAACTGGTATAAGCTTATAAGGCAGATCTATGTGACTCTCCATCTTCCTGATTCAACTGACTTTCAGTCTCAAGCTTACAAAGACTTTTCATAGACATGTTCTGAAAAAAGTCATTACAGCTGCAAAACATACTGTATTCCCATCATTTTCGAAAGAATGTCTTCTAGTCATGTTATTGCAGAAAAATTAATAAGGAGGAGAATAGCAGAACATTTTACCTACTACTGGTCTTTTTAATCAGGAAAGATATGACTCCTTGACTTATACGACATAATTTTATAACTCTAACTCTCAATATGTAGTTGTCTATGCTAGTCTAGAAGATAGACTGGTTGGAGATGTGATGCTAGGTGCTAAAGTTCTACCACTTTGCTGTATGATCTTGGGCCCAAGTCTTTTTGTGCCTCTACATCTTTGTTTCCTCTTTGACCTGATTGTCTCAGGTTACTTTATCATTAGTTCTTTCCTGTTTTGGGATAAAAAGAGCAGGTAATGCCTACCAAAAGGAATGGCTGTGGGGTTTTGATTTTTTTACTGGGGTTTTTTACTGGTTTTTTTTGTTGGGGTTTCTTCTCTGGGTTGTTTAGTTGGCTGGTTGGTTTTAGTTTTGTTTTTAAATGTAACGTAAGGACTTATGGTTTGATATTGTACTGCCTGCAAATATTTAGATGATTAGAAGGAAGCTGGGCACTTGTAAGCAACCAAAATCATTACTTGCAGAGTTCTAACAAACACTGAAGAAAGTACTTCATGTGATGTTTCATATGAAACTGAAGAAGTGACGTCAGTGACTTCAGCAAGTCATTAACAGTGCTGCCTAAAGAAAATCTTACTGATTCTATGGATGAAAGAGGAATCTGTGAGCACTTGACAGACTAAATCTTTGCTCTGTGTGACTGAACAGGGGATGTGTGGTTCCTGCAGGTATTTTCCAGTAAAGATACTCAGCCAGAGAACCAGCAACTTCTCAGTGCACTGCATTGTTCTTACCAAACGTAATGAAAGCCATAATGGAAGTTAAGGTCATGGGGAAGGGACCCTTTATAAAGGAAATATACACTTAGGAGGCAACCACAAAATGGGAACTTCTGCGTAGAGATTTCTATATCTTCAGTGCAAATGTCCCTATGTGAAACTACCTGGATGAATGAAATAGGACATGCTTCACACTCTGCAATTAGGTTCCAGACTCCTTTCATCTGCAAGCTGAGAGAGTTGGCAAATGCCTATATTCAAGTGCTCAAAAATTAGTGCTGGTAATGTTTGCATAAAAGAAACCATCCAATGTTAATTCTAATTAGAGTCTCTAATCATTTCCAGAAGGACCATCAGTCCTATATTGTTCAGCCTGATTTTAATTTGTAGACTTATGGAAAGCAGGTCAAGAAGAGGAAGAAAGAAGGGACTATTTTGTCTGTTTTCTCGTATTAATTTTTTACCAAAGAGCTTCCTTATAGAAATGATCTGGCTGTTATTTAAGCATCTCTGGGAGTTATGATAAACTTGTTCTTAGGTACCAATTTATACCACCCACATTCTAAGTAAAAGCAAATATTTAGATACAAGGAAGAGAGGGAAGGTTTTTAAATAACACAGTTGCCCCATCAGAGAAGGGGTTGGCCCATTTCACCCCTCTACTGCACAGTACTAAGAATCTGGAGAAAGAAAGGAATGGTCCTAAGCTGATATACACCTTTAGGTATAAAATAAAGTATTGGAAGCATAGATTTCTCTACTTCAGTGGGCTTTGGGTCACGACATAAGATTGCACAACATGAGCAATGAACTTTGGAGAAAAGGCTGCAAGTGCTGACCTAAAGCACAAGAGGAGAGAGCGTGAAAGATCCCCCTCTCCATCCAAGCCCTGTACAATTTTCTTTCATGTATAAATAATAGCCATACTGCATAAAAGGTGCAAGATAGATCATCTGTAATGGCTTAAAATAGCAGCCAAAAATAGAATCTTAGGATTTTTTTTTAAGTCCTTTTAGCACATTCTAGGACAAAGCCCTTGTCAAGAGGAATAGACATTTTTGGAGAAGCCAGCACATTTGTTCCCATAACCTCAAATGGAAAATCCCAACCATCCGTGAAATCAAAGAGAAGACAAGTTCCTCCTACAAGAAGACATTTGTAATTATACTGCTTGCGATCAGCATTCTCTCTCTCTCTCTTTTATACTCCTACTCCTCCTATTCTTTCTGTGATCTCTCACCAGATCTCATTAGAGGAGAAAAATCAGGAGGGGGAAAATAAACTCCAGAAATGCAACACTTACTTAAGCTGATTTACAATAGGAGAAGTATTTTAGTTGCACAAACAAGAGAGTTCATCTGCACTTACTGAACGAGTAACAAATAACATCTCCAATAAGTATTAAAACCCAACTACAATATCAACCAATTAATACAGTAGCAGTCAGCAACTTCGCATCCTGAAACAATACAGAGGTCTCACATTCTCTAGACAGTTATAGCCTGCACATATTCTATTATAATTTAAGCAGATTTCTTCTTAACTGTAATTTCAGGTGAAGTAATATGCAGAGCTCCTCTCTGCAATTGAAATACTGAATGCTGACAAAACTGTTACTGTTGATCATGCTTGACATATCATGAGCTTTTGATTTTATAAATCAAATCAATTGCATCTCGCATAGGCAGATTGAAGCGACTTCCGTGCTGTGATACATGTCACCTGGGTAGTTCAAGGGAACATGTGGCTCGTCTGGCCAGATGAAAGTCATTGCTTCTCTGCATTTGCTGACGACAAAGGGAGAAGTATGTTGTGCTACTGCCTACCTCAGTTACAGGAGGAAAAGCAAAGATAAACTGAGTAAATCTGGGTAAAATTCAGAAGCAAAACACCCCACAAGGTTTTGAAGAGAAAATAAGCTACCTGTGCATGAGCTGACTGAGGAAGAAGTCAGCGGTATGGGAAAGGAAAGGCACTGGGAGAACTCAGGCTAAGGAAATGACACAAGTAGACTAGGGGTAGAAGAGTAGCTATTAGCTTGTATTCTCCATTCCTCCTGTGTGGGGAGTGATGCATGGCACCTTGGGAATGTTGGGATCCACAGTTTGAAACAGATCTCTGAAAGACTATAAACTCTATTTCAAGTTTTCAATCCAGTATATGGCAAGGACAAGGTATTTGTTTTGTTTTGTTAGCAGATCTCGGTGTCCTTTCAAACTCCTGGGTATGTGATAACATTTGGAGAGTACCTATTGTACTTTTTGCATGGAAACTAACACATTCTCCCCACTTTCTGTATGAATCAGACTCTAGAATTTCCAGAAAGTAACCTAAATTAATAGCTCTGAAAGAAGGAAACGCTGACTTAAGTTAACTGTCATCCTGTGAATTATGGGTAAACATCTTCACACAGTTCCCAACACAAGAAAACTTTCTTGCCTCTTTATTGCTCAACAGAGCATGAAATAAGTCCTATCAGGTATTTCAGAGTGCACACACGCTCCTTTCTTTCCCTGCACCTTCCCTCCTCCAGTCATCCCAGGTTCTTTTTATATCGCAAGCACAGCTCTGTCAATCTGTTCCAACTAATCCCTTGATCAGCTCAATACAGCTATATCTAACAAGGTGTTTGCCTCTGGAGCATTTGCAGATAATTTCCATTGGCTATGGACTGCCCCAGGAAAGGCAGAGATCCTGCATTTCCTGGCTTTCAGAAATCAACACCCTGACGAGACAGAAAATACACCAGGACACCTTCCATCTGCTAAAGTTTTTGGCTTTTTGTCATTGAATATGTAAGATGAATAAACAGGCTTAACACAGAATCAAGATGAAATACTAACATCAAACACAGAGGAGGTGGTTATGTGTCCAAATGGGCAAAACAGATACCAGAAGGTATGTATAAAGCCAATAGCAACTGCACTGTCTAGCAAAGATAGGCATTCATAATAGGGCAAACAATGCCAGCTCAGCTGGTTGGAAATTTTTCCTCTCAATGGATAAAATGGGAGCATGACAACATTCTTCATATTTTTATTACAGGGATACTAAAGGCTCCAGGTGAGATAAGAACCTTGCTGCGTTTCCTTATACCCGCGTAGCCCAATTAGACAAGAAATGTGTGATTACTCTCATTTTACAGATGCAGAACTGGAGTCCAGTGACAAAATTGCTTAATTTTTCTGAAACTCTGCAGCAGAACTAAGGGAAAGAACTGAGATATCTTGGATCATGAAATTTAATGCGTTGCCATCTTCTCCTGCTCTTATGGCAAAAGGAGTAGGCGATTCAATTTGATGTTTCATCCTTCTGTTTCTTCATACAATACAATTAATTCCTATGATGAATTTCTGTGTTGATACTCCTACTCCAGGTTTGATACATCTTCAGCTTAATCATGTCTCCTCTATCTGTGTTTTACTATCTGAAAGTGTTTGTGAAATCTCATCTTATTTTCTCGTGTAACATGAAACACGTTTGGGAATCAAAGATCATCCCTTTGTCTTTCCTTTGCCTTTGTGTGATCAATGAACTTGAGGATATGATTTTAAAAATTGATGCTGTGATTCATTTTCACAGCATGATGGAGAGGTAAGTTTTCTAAAGTGTTAAGTGACTCCTTAGTAAGGCCCAGATATTTTCAATCTTTCACCACGCTATGAAAACATATCCCACTTTGACAGAAAGATTTGTTTAATATATACAAAAGCTTATGGAATCCTGAAGATTTGAATTCTTACAGCTGTACATGTTATCAAGCAGGCTTTGTATGATGATAAGTAAAAGTATTGGTGAGAGACAGATTTTTTCAGTATTATGAAGAACAGATATTCCGGTGCTTTCCATTACCTTTATGCCCTGATGTGAAAAAATCAAAGAATAAAGTTCAATGAGATCACAGTACATAGATTTACTTCCTCTTTCTAAAAGTCAGGAGATGTCTAGTTCTGGAGCTATTCATCCCCTGGATCAGCTTTCTTTGTACACCCTCCAGGGATGCTGGGATTAGATCATCTATCATGGAGAAGATCCGCTTACATTCAGGTTGCTTTGTAAGGCATAGAAAGAATTAGCTTATTTAGGAAAAATCTGGAATAATTTTACTGAAGTCAATGTGATTTCTTCTCTCCTATAGGAACAAGAGCAGAATATATCTCACTTAAGCAAATTATGACATCCCTGCATTCCAAGTCTAAGAAAAGCTGAAATGCAAAATTTAAAGGTGAGAGATTTAATGTATTCATGCCTAATGGTCTGTAATACAAATGAGAAACCCCAATAATGCTCTTCTGTGCCTGTTCTCATAGCTATTTGTATCAATTTTATACTGGCTTCTTTCATTTCTATCACTCCTTATTACGATTTAACCCACTCAACAATCAGCTGAGCTGAAACCTGAGAGGCAAAAAAAACCCAAACCAAAAACAAATTATGCGAAGCAGAATACTCTTTTGCTCCATGAACAGCAGTGCTCTTTTTTTCCACACTGGAATATGTTAGTACATTTTAGGGACAGACCTGGATCCCTTGCTAACCTTGCAAAGCAGGGCTGGGGAAGAAATCATGGCAAGATTGAGTTTTGCAGCCCTTATGTGGGAGAGCACGTACATAAGTAATTCGATTTATTTCATTGTGCTGCTGTGTATAATCTGTCAGACTCTTAAAAAGGGTAGGTTGGGTATTGGCATTAATCAGTTCAGCTGCATTGCCTTGCACCTGGACAAGAAAGCACATTCCTTTGTTGCAAGATCCAACTTTTAAGAAGATTGTATCAGATTTATGTCATAAGGCGTGTGTATTTCTGCACAGGGGCAGAATGGAAGTGCATAAGGCTAGGATAGGGTCTGGCTTTTAGCCTGTTACATCTGCAAAGAAATGACTGTTTGATCTAACCCAGAAATAAAGATCATAACACAAACTGTTCCCAGTCATTCTAGGAGCATTACCAAGGTACAGGATGGAGCATTCTCCTTCCCCTTCCCCCCTTTTCCTTTCTCCTTTGTCTTTCTCTTGTATCTATTTATCTTCTAACATAGCTTCTAGAGTTGTTTTTTTCTATGGTTGACATTCTGGTATTCTGAAAACAAACATCTCAGTCCTGCAAAACCTTCACCATTCAAGTAACCCACAGACATTTTCACCTTGATTTCAGTGGGATGAGGTACCTCCACCTGACTGTAACCAAATTCTTTCTGAGCTATACTTTAACCCATAAATAGTCCTACTGAAGTCCAGAGGAGTAATTCTTGCATAAAGAGCCCCCCATAAGCACAAGGATCAGACACGACCTTATGCAAAAAAGCCCCAGCCCTTTAATGAATTTTATGCAATTGCTACTCTACAACCACATGCAGCCCCGTTAGCTTCAAACAGGATCCATCAGAGACTCGTTACAAGACTAGGGCTTAAAGGCAGGCTGCCCAGAATAAATGGTTTAACTAAAGGCATGATGTTAAAATGATTTAGATTGACAGTTAAATTAAGTGAAACTACCTGTGCAGACACACACCAGCTTAGTATACCCCTGTAATTTACAGTTTAAAACCCTAGGAGCACCCACACACCATCTCACATGGGCTTAATGCTGCAACATAACAGCCTTTGTTTGATAACAGCACTTGAGAGACCCATTCTACCTGACACTTTCTCCCTGCTTTGTGGCACAAGAAGTCTGCAGCATGACTGATGCCTAACGATGGGTTTAGCTTCTTTACCAGGATGCTGCACCCACTTGTCCTGTCCTGTGTGACCTTTGCACTTGCTGATCACCTTGCACAGAGGTGCAGGGTGGCCTGTTCATTTCCAACCATGGTTATTATTTTCATGATCCCATTTGTTTCGTAATAAATAAGCTTTTGAGTACTGGTTTTCAACATCTCATCAGAGATACTTCTATCAGAAAACACTTTTTAAGTCTTACATGAATAAAATAAAAGATGTTTTCCTGGCCTCAGTCTTGTACTGTATTCAGTGAACTGTCTTCCATCTCTTGGTACAGTATATTCTAAAAATTACTTGGAGAGACCAATGTTGACTTCAAGCCCTGTGCCAGTGATTTAACTGAGCTGTGGAATAAGACCCACTAGGAGATAATTTGTTGCAGATATGACACAATGAACTCTTTTTCAAATATCCCTGTTCTCTGGTTTGCTTTTTTGGATTTGGCAACAAATTGTTTGCCCTTGATCTTGTGGTCCTTAATCTGTCACAGAACTGTGCCAGCTACAGACAATATCCATAAACCCAGACTATGGTCTAGTGGGTAGTTCTTTAATATCTGTAACTTGTAGATAACCTAACCTGTTTTGTTGTGGGTTTTTTTCCCCACTGTAGAAAAGGTTGAGCACTGTTGTGTTCTCAGACTGAATAGGAGAAAATGTGTGGAATAGACAGCAGGGTTTGTTTTC
Organism: Porphyrio hochstetteri; assembly: GCA_020800305.1. Classification (NCBI taxonomy): domain Eukaryota; kingdom Metazoa; phylum Chordata; class Aves; order Gruiformes; family Rallidae; genus Porphyrio; species Porphyrio hochstetteri. The sequence continues at coordinate 90,194,163 of CM036906.1, read as the reverse complement.
TTTCTTTTCCTGAACCCCCCTTGACCCTCCAATATATTGTGATATATTTCATGTTGATTATTATAAAGACAGAGAAACATTTCAAAGAGTGAAGATAGGACATAGCAAAAATTCAGTGGCATAAACTCAACTCTGTTCTGTCCTTCAGTGGTGGGTTTCTAAATCATTTGTTCTCACACTAACAAGAAGGGTCAGCAAACAAGGTGTTTTAAAACAAACAAGCAAATAAATATCTGAACATAGATAGAGTAGATAAGTATGTTTTTCTTTCAACTTTTATTCATCTCTTATTTCTCTTTTTTTTCCCCCCCTTTGATCTGTATTTCCATGTGTGTATTACCTCCCCTTGTTGATAGGGTGCAACATAAAAATTAAACTCTGTGCTATGCAGAATGTTATGAAATGCCCATTACCTCCAAATTACATACATCCAGCCAGGAAAAACTGTATCAGGAAATAATGGCTGGAACCTGGAACAAGTTGAATTGTTCCCAGAACCAGAGTAAGTGACTACAATTCCTTTCAGAATGAAGGCTGGCCCTAACAACTGCATAATAGAACACAAATAAGATAAATGAAAACTCTTAATTAAATTGCGTTAGTATTCAGTAATCAGTTGTCATACATTCATTTCTCCTAGGAACAGAAATCCATGATCTTTACATTTGCCATAAACACTTTCCAAAGTTGTTTTTTTCTCACTAGCTGCTCTTAAAAGCCCAAACTGAAAAGACACTTTTGTCCTGGTTCTGGCTAGGCTAGAGGTAACCTCCCCAAGCAGTCAACACAGGTGAGCTGAGCCAGCCTGGACTGTTTCCACATTACCTGACCTCACTCCCCCATAAAAGGAGCTGGTGGGAGAGAGGGGATCCAGTACAGCTCCAGGACAACAAGCCTCTTTTCAGTACCTAGCTCAAATTCACAACCTTAGGACTAAAATTCCTATGCCCTACTACTCCACCCCAGCCCTTCAAGCCCCTTTTATGGGGGAGTGATGCTAGGTGATGTGGAAAACAGCCCCGGCTGACTCAGCTCACCTGTACTGACTCAGCTCATCTGGGCTGGTTGCTTGGGGAGGTTAATTCTGGCCAGAACCAGGACAACTTTATAGGTCAGCTGAGCTATATTAGTAGGTTTATCATCTCCAGCCTGGTACAGAATTCAGCACATGTTAAGAACTTCCCTGAAACAGAGCCAAAGATCCTTAATCTTTGTAGCAGTTTTCAAGGCAACAGCCATTTAACACTATGGAGTCCCTGAAAGTCCGTGAAGAAACTGATACGTAATTTAAAAAGAATAAACCATATACCATATGAAGAAGAAACCATTTATAGAAGAAAAATATACATATGTATACATATATAAAAGCTTCTATACTCCCTATAGGAGAGAAGTCTCTTTGGGGTACTAAAATCTGTGCAGCCACATAAAAAAAAGAAAAGCTGATTTTAATCCACTTGCTTTATGCAACTTTAGTATCTATTGAGTCAGCCTAGAAAAGCTTAACAGATAACTTATAGGGTACTATTTATAGTTAGGGATCGAACATGTTATGTTATAAGACTGTCTAATTTAAAATTTTTATTGACAGGAAAAGTACACAATGTTTATAGAGCTGCATTCTTTCAGGGAAAAAAGAAAAAAAGAAGAAAGAAAAACATGTCTCCAAACCCACTCACATCTCATGTCATCAGTCATAACCTATATGAATGATAATAGGTTCTCAAAGCTCTGTAGTTCTCTGTGACAGTTCTAATAATGCAGTGCCAGATGTTTAAAATGCCTGCAATACCCAGAGGTTGCAGTGCAGTGACCTCCATGGTCTCCCATTCAATGGAAGTGGTTGGTAAATGTAAATATAATTACAGCGCAATCCATTTATAATAGGCATGATTATAATATAGCAAATAAAAGCACTTTACAAAACTAAATATGCTAAATTAAATGTATTGTTTTCTGATTATAATAGACACTCTGTGGTTGTCTATTATTAATGTATCTTATGAAGAGAACAGAGAAGGAACTTCTGAGCATATTTGAGAGAGAGAAGAATGTCAAGGAATATAACCTCTGTGCTTTCATTCCCACAAGCTGTGTTAACCATTGAGTTAAACCAAATATTTCTAAAAAAGAAAACTCTTATTTTTTTCACTAAGCCTCTGCAACAGCACACTGGGCATGTTCTTACTGTCCAGAGTCCTTGACAGATAACTGGAAGAGCAGCATTGCTCTTATCACATTTCACCAGGAAACTTGCTGTAATAATGCTACGTGCTTGCATTCAAAATTAATTTCGTAAGCATGCAGAATTAACATAAAAACTTTTTCATGCCCCCAAGCCTAACCCAAGCCAGAGGAAAAAAAATCCCCTTCATTATAAATAATAATAATTCCTGCAAAATAAATAAAGAGGCCATGCATTGGCCTGTGCAAGTGGGTGTTAAGTAAGTATGCAAGCGTGTATGGTTACAAGTGGGTGTTATGTAAGTATCACCACCAGTGTCACTGAAATGACATTATTAGGGTTGTCTGTTGAAAATTGCTGTGGCTTGTAATGATCATCAGATTACTTTAGTTCGCTGTTGTGTCCAAGGAAGTAGTAAAAGCTATACCAGCTGCTATCATGTTGTTGTTATTGATAAGTTACCCAAAGATATTGTAGAGAGGAACTGAAGAATCCATGTTTTAACGCAATACTTCATCACACAGAAAAGCGGACAAGAGTGCATGTTTTGGATAGCACTTCAGGTGTGCTTCAATCACCCCTGCAGTGTGACCAGAGCAGACTTTAGGGGTCCCTGAGGTGAGGCAACATAGGTGATGTGAAACAGAGGGAGCTGGCAGATAAGGAGGCTGGGACAGGGATTGCCTAACCTGATTCTTCTAATCCTCCCTTTTCCCTTGATGTCTCATGAAACTCCTATGAAGCTGCAAGTCAAGGTGCATTCCACGGGCAACCTGACAGATATTAGCTGTTCAGACATCCCTTCCTGCTCCCCTGTGGAACATGAGGGGTTAATTTAATATAGTGAAGTTTCTCTTATGTCCTAGAGGCAAAGTTCCCATGTCCACAGTTCTAAAATGTCACCCTTTAATTTTTCAAGGGCTCATATTATCTTTCACTGTGGGAGTCTTTCTGTTTTATTTCAGTCCCAGCCAAGAACAGTATCCAGACCTTTCCCTTCCTCCCTAATTTAGTTATATTCCTTGTATCATGACTCCGAGGGGCTCTGGAGAGCCCCCTCCCACCTCAGCTGTCTGCCTCACTGCACAAAGCAATCGCAGCTGACCTGGTAACCTCCATCTTCCAGACCGTGACTGGCTCTCACTGGGCTGCCTTCCCCAACTTGCCATCTTCTCTTAGTTACAGCCGAGTCAGCCCGAGTGAACCCCCCGAGCTGCCTTCGTGCACACACTGGCATTGCTGAGAGCTGCATTTTTGTCCCTTTCTGCTGCTTGGAGGCGTGCAAAGTGCCTATTGCACTGCATGCAGAAACGGCAACTCATCCTTTCTCCCTGCAAAGACATCTGGTATCAGGGTACTTCTCAGGGCACCTATTTCTGCTCTTTTCACTGAGAAACAGATATAGCAGTATCTTTCATTGAACTCTCCTACTTCAGAAGGAAATGTAAGCCCTATTTTGTAGAAACTTTCAGAACTGCACAAAATACTTCCGGTTCCTCAACCATCCCTTGTAGGATATGGGTCTCATTGACCAGGTTTTCCTATCTCCAGAGATGGCCATAATATTATTTTTATGTGTGACTGACCACTTGGGTTTGGGTAAAAGTTCACTATCTCCAAATCATCAACTCATTTTCTCTCACTATCCCTTAGGCAGAGAGAGTTTTTCAGATACCTGCTATACAGATAAGATAATATGAGCACAATGTGTGGACCGCTCTAAAGGCAAATAACTTTTACTTTGTAGAATTACAAACAGTCACACTGTCATAAATCTGGGGCTATATAAAATGAAACTCTACATAGTTTTTACATCATTGAACTATTTTGGAAAGCTAAGGTTTGAGGGGAAATATGTGGGGTGGGTTTTTTTTAAATTTTGATTTGGTTGTTGTTTTTTCCAAATAAGTCAATAATCTTCCATTTAATTTATATACCTACAGCTGTCAGCTACCTCCAAACCCTCTTAGTGCAATGATACGGAAACATTTTTCCCGAAAACTTCTTAGGAATACCTCAGAGAGTTCACATTCATATCTATTTAAGCAAGCAGATGAATAGAATCTACCTAACCTGATTGGGAGAGAGGAAAATAAATCAATAAAGCAAGCTTTCTGCTTATCAACTGTATCCCATTTCTTGTTGGTTACTGCTTGCACTCTGGCTTATTTGGAGGAAACCTTTGTTCAGACTTTAATTTGTTCTGCTCATTCCATGGTCACATCCCCTGGTTCAGTTTAATAAGTAAAGAGTAGCATGTGGGAATAAAACATTATGGAAGACATAGGTTGCTGATGCATGACATCCACCTGGCAAATGCAGATTCATTTTATTACTTCAAATTCAGAAGTGTTTTGTCATCATGGGAAAAATGTTAACTGTTCTATTTAATTAATTAATGCAGATCAGAGGAAATATAACTTTATGTCATACAATAGTTTCTTTTTTTCCAATATTGATACTAAATATGCTTTTAAGATCCTGCCTAGTGTACCATACTTGCCTATCAAAATTCATAGTATCAGTGAAGTACCACTCAAACGAATGCAATCCATCATTACTGGATCCCACATTTTCCATAAGGATACATGAGAGAAGAAAGCACCTTAGTGTTGGCTTTGACAAAACCTGGTTCTCTGTATTACAAAGTTTCCAGAATAACTCCACCAGATGTAAGTTACCTGACCCTGTACATAATGTCAAAGTTTCCATAGGATCAGCAGGAGGCCATCAGCTCACCTTCCCAAGCTTTCTTGTGATATTGCTTCTGGATCATGCGGAAATCATACTGATAAATCATTTTCTTTTGAGGCATTGCCTTTGTGAGGCTCCCTGAATAGAGGTGGAAATCACACAAGGGGCAGCAGCAACTCTGAGTGAAGTATCCTAGTTTTGAATAACCCTGCTACCGTTTGTATGCAACAGCTAGCTCATCAGCTTCTACTATAACAACGGAAAGGAATACACTGCACTTTAGCCTGCATATCAAATTCTAGAATAATGACAGACAAAGTAGAAAAAGCATTATTCACTGCCCCCTGTTTCCCCAGACCAGATCCATGATTCAGGGGAAAATAAAAAAGGAGAAAAAAAACCAACCCAAAACAAAACAAAACAAAAAGTAGGGAGCTCAAAGAGCGTGACACAATCTTTGATTATCACAGTCACAGGTGTTGCAATGTGGAATGCAATATAATGCTGTAATAGAGATACTGCTTCAAGGAGATCTCTGTTAGACTCGGGAATGTAGGATGTAACTGATGAGAGAAAAAGTGTCCACTTTGTTATTCTGAACTAGACTTCAGGAGCAGGCTGGTATTCCAGGACTGGTGATGTGCTTGTTGTTGTAGATACTAATTCCCAGGAAAATAAGGACTTTTGCTGTGGATAAAACACAGCAGATTGTTCCTTAAATGTTCCCAGTTTCTCCCCATGCAGTTGAGTGCATAAGCTTTAAGTATTTATATTGCCTGGGAAAATAAATAAAATAGTGTAAAAAACCAAACCAAAGCCAAAACGAAAAACCTCTCTCTCCTTGTGCATTGCTGAGAGAGAAAACAGTTAAATCACTTTGAATTGTAGTGCTCTCAATTTTATGAATGATGTTAAACAACCCTATTTCTTAGGCACATGTTTCACATTTAATTACAAGGACACTTATTTGAGGGGGGGTGTGTTCTCTCCAACAAAGAGACTCTTAGATGCATTTAAAGTGTTTTTTTAAAAAAAATAAATAATAAGCCACATAATAATATTCCCTTGTGTCCTTATTAGGGGAAAGTATGATAAGTGATGGTGTCTGCTTTATCCCCTAATGTGTGGTCATGATACAAGTGTGCTTATCTCCACCTTTTATAACTTTTAATGCAGAAGCAATTCTCTGGTATGTGTTACAATCTAATTCTTGCAATGATATCTCCTACACTTGGAGAAATTACCCACTCTGCCCAATTTCTATAGGATTTTTTTTCTGTCACTTGTCACTATGCAAAATCATATAGACACTTTGGCAAGAAAATGGAAGAATAAACTATCCAACGCTGCATATCTTATAGACTTCCCCTCTAATTTAGGAAATGAGGTATATTAAAAGTGTAATTTAATTTTGTGCCTATTGTTAAGAAGGCTGCTTGTGGCTTATCATGATTTCTAGCACAGTGTAGTTAAAAGGACCTGAAGAGATTCTGACACATCAGATTTCTGATAGATCTGCATTGTGAATTCACATAGGCCATTGCTTAAAAGTTATCTGAAATGATCTGCCTTTATACTAATTTAATTGTTTTTATGCAGGTCTGAATTCAGAAACAGACTTCATGGCTGTGGTAACACTGCTAATTCTTCTAAAGATCTGGCTGCTTAAAGTTACTTGTTCATGCTATCTGCATAATGAATTGTCCTCTTCAAGGTGATAAATTATTTATTAGAGTAATGAACGAATCAATCAGGAGAGCTGGATAACTGAAACACACAGCTTTTAGCAAAGTAAGGTCTGAATGTTTACATTTATCACCAAGAAGCTTTGACTTTGATGCAGACCTTTCAGAGGTGTTTATTAATCATGATCTCATTACAGTTTTGGTGGACTAATAGCTTTTTATTTGTCAGAATTGTTTCTGATGATGTAGTGCTGTTGTCCTAAAAATGCAGATCTATTTATACTGTTTAACCTTCTGCAAAACTGTTCAAAGGTAGCTTATTTCTAACATTGTGCTTTATATTAAAACAAATCAAGATTAATAACTTAAGTCAGAGTGATCTCAGAGCTGGTGTCTGTGAAATGTTGTGCTTCTCAGGTACAAACCGTGAAGCACCTCATGAGTTAGCTGCAGCCCACAGCAGTGATTCACTGCAGAATTGAGAGTATTACTCTGGGAACGGGTCCAATACTTTTAGAATATGGCAGGGAGCCTCTAACTGCAGAAAGATACATATTGGGTACATTAAGCATATTTTAGTGTTTATTAGTGAGAGATTTGGGATTTAGGCTAGAATGTGCTCTGAAACTAATCTAAATACACATCTGCTGAAGGGTGAAATGGCATATACTGTAACTCATGAAAATAATGAGTGTGAATTAGTTTCTGAACCATAGTTCTACAATTTATTCAGATCAGATTTGGCAGGAACTTTTTAAAAGGGCATATAATGAAGGCAGTGCATTCGGACCTATGTAAGAATTTAGCCACACCATTACCATTAAATCACTGAATGTTGTCTGATGAAAAACCCTTCAACTGTTTTGGAAGTTTGCAACCAATGAATCTTGGGGGTATGGAAGGGAAGGTGAGGGGGGGAGTTGGTGTGGATTTTTTTCTTTTTAAGTAATTTGGAATGGACCAGCATGTTGAAAAAAAATAGCTGGAAGATATCATTTTGTATTGCTACGGAAGATGACCAGGAAAGTGAAATATGTAGTGGGGGGGAACCTTCTAATGTCAAACCTTTAATCTGCTTTATATCAAATATTCAATGTAGAGCAGTTGTACCATGAAATTAAATTATCAGACTGGTTAACTATGAGACTATATATTAGACATGTGAAACTAGCCATGTTAATGGGCACAACTTCTCCAGTGTCTATGTTTAACAGTAAAATTGCTTGGTGTAGAAAAATTGCCTTTGCAAATAAACTCAGATACACTTAGCTGTACATATAATTAATTGCGAACATACCAAGTGATTAGAAATTACAGCCCTCAACATCAATTCATCTTGGTGGCACATGTTATTGATGGTGAAATACTGTTGATATATACATGGCCTTGCCCTGTATTTCGATGAATATATGGAACGATCTGTTTCCTTCATGACATCTTACTGCTGGAGTTGAAACCAAATTTAAGTTTTAAGTTGGAATCAGGACATCTAATGAGAGTTCATGGGCAAAGCTCTATCAAAATGAGAAATGTGGGCATGAAGCATTGATCAATGAACTGTTCCCTCTTGAAAAACTAAATGCTTTAATCCTGAGGCAGAATATGCACTTTGTGTTGGTCTCACGCATATAAATAGCCACTTTTGAGTCCCAGTTTAATCTGAGTGAAAACGTCTCTGTATAACTCTGAATTTAAAAGTTTCCCATCGCTCCCTTCTTCACTTTGGTGTGATCAGTGGGGAATTGACTTAAGTGGAAGAAGGGTCTGACCTACAAATTCAATTAAGCAAATTCTTGGTTGTTTGGTATCAGGTGCAAGATACTATTTTTATACTTTATTTGAACCCAGTAATCTAAGTGAACATGTAAACACATTTCTACAACCTCTGAGCACTTAAGTAAAAAAAGAATAAATCTTTATATCCATCGGTCATTTGGAGTTAAAGTGTAAGCAACCTTTTACCTCTCCTAATATTTCTGGCTAAATGTATATCCCTGTCTGACTAATAATAAATTATTCATTTTGGTGCAACTTCTCTCAGAATTACAAAGCACACAACATGTATCATCAATGCTTTCTTATAAGTGGTCGTACAGGAAACAATGAATTGTCGTCTTCCTTCACTAACTTGTAACCTTGCTCTAAGAAAAAGAAAGAACTCATTTATAGCACATTGAATAGCCGCAGGAGAAGAGCTTACATTCATGTGGACAAATACTGAAAGAGAAACAGCAAGGAAAGCATTTTTTAAGGGTAATCCATGTTAAAGAACTTGCCTGACTTTCACGGAGAGTTTGTGGCATACATCACGCTGTAAATACCTTTACTTGGCTCTCTGTCCTTTTATTTTTATATTCCATACTTTTGTGTCGCTTGGATTTTTAGGTACCTGTAGCTTCCATTCACTCTGCCTGAAATCAGTTGGAGCTGCAATGTCTTCTGAGAACCAAGCCTCACCAAAAATCAGGCTGACAATGTGGAACCACAGACTGCAGCCTTAGCATTTTATTCTCCCAATACCTGTGCACCACAGTCCCACAAATTCATTTTAGATAGTAGACACCCGCTTTGAAAGCCTCACAGAAGGTACCATACTGCACTGCTTAAGCCTTTTATTATCTCATGCTGCAGTCACTTTATCCAAGTAGTAGCCCCTCACTACAGGAAAGACATTGAGGCTCTGGAACGCGTTCAGAGGAGGGCTACTAAGCTGGTGAGGGGTCTGGAACACAGGCCTTACGAGGAGCGTCTGAGGAAGCTGGGATTGTTCAGCCTGGAGAAGAGGAGGCTTAGGGGAGACCTTATAGCTCTCTATAACTTCCTGAAGGGAGGTTGTAGTGAGCTGGGGGTCGGCCTCTTCTCCCGTGTAGGCAGTGACAGAACTAGAGGGAATGGTAGCAAGCTGCGCCAGGGGAGATTCAGGCTCGACATTAGGAAGCACTACTTCTCAGAAAGGGTAGTCAGGCACTGGAATGAACTGCCCAGGGAGGTGGTGGAGTCACCAACCCTGGGGGTGTTCAAGGAAAGACTGGATGTTGTATTGAGGGATATGGTTTAGTGGGAGCTAGTAGTAATAGATGAATGGTTGGACTGGATGATCTTCTAGGTCTTTTCCAACCTTGATAATTCTGTGATTCTGTGATTCTGTGATTCTGTTTTCTGTAGGAGCTGAACTACAGTTTTCAGTTCAAGCTTCCATTGATGGGGGACTCAAAGCAGTTACCAAAACAGAGGTTAGTGTCATTTTTGATATATCATTGCTGCCCTCATTAAAAAGTTGGACTTAGACAAGGCTATTTGCTGTAAATAGATATGATAAGTCCTTTCAAGTTGCATTACATGTGCATGTTAAGCAACTGAATCAGGTCCTAAGTCTCTCCGGTGTCTGTTACAGCTGCATGGAAACCAATCACACATTGGAAAACACTGAATACAGTTGTTTTAATCTGGAACTACTTTCCATCTCCAGTTTCCACGTAACAGCACATTCTTACATTTATTTCTGTCCTGTATGTCAATCCGTACCAAGAAGATTATCACATGTTCTCCACACCTTTGAAAATCTGCTCCACACTATATATACATAATGTCTGTTTTATTTACTGTACTGGTAACACATCCCTGGGGATAGCAGGTACTTAGGAAAATGAATGAAAGGATAACCAGAAATATACCCTTCCACCAATCTGCAGGCCTGAGCTGCCTGGAAACATTCAAGGTCAGGCTTGATGAGGCTCTGAGTGACCTGATCTAGTGAAGATGTCCCTGCTTACTGCAGTGGGGTTGGACTAGATGACCTCTAAAGGTCCCTTCCAACCTTACACATTCTGTGATTCTGATTCAATTAACACACCTCTTCTTTGCAAAGTACTACATGAGTACAAAAAGGATTAAATAAAAGGATACAGAATGGGAGGGGAAAAAAAACAACAGTCATATTCTCACGCCAGCCAGATTCTGGGCTCACAATTCTTGCTCCCAAATACTACAGATGTAATAAATAATAGTTCTCTCATTAGGATAAACTTTCCCTGACATTTATTCTGCTTTCTTTTTGTTCTTTCTACTGTTTCAGTAAAACACTCAGTCAGGACAAAACAATGACTTACATTGCTCAGACTCAATCTGCTTATCTGGGAGAACTGGAAAAAAAAATGGACTTAAAAGGATTTGCTTCTTTCCCTCTCAGCTTCCACCATCTTTGCAGTATCAGTGTCCTTTTTTTCTGAGTAATGAGTTGTTTCTTTTTCTCTGATAGTGATATCTCAGTAGTTCTCTCATGATTAAACCTGATGCCTATGGAAACATATCACTTTCTTCTTTTCCTGAAGCATTTTGGAATATTGAATATTACCTGGTCTGAAGTCAGAATGGCAAGTATAACTCAGAATACTGAATACTGAAGTATTCAGAGTTATTAGTTAACCTAATGAACATACAATTTTACTCCATTATTATCCAAGGCTAATTCTGCAGAAGGCAAGTATGGTGTATTCATTTTACAAGTGGAGAACCTGAGACACTGACATTCCTTTTCCAAGGCAGAGCAGGAAACACACCATCTTGGCTTCTCCATTCCTGTCTCAGTCCCCGGTTACAGACCCACACTCACAACTCAGCTCACTGAAGTTTTGGATGTACAGCATCTGGAAGACTTAATACAGACAAAATTATTAGTGTTCCCACTGGAAGCTTCATCAATGTAGTGACTTGGCTCAAATTAAATATATTAGCAACAACTGATCCAATAACGAAATGCAAATACTGGTTAAATGAAACATGACTTCTCTTTAAAAACAGAACAAAAATATTCTGGAGTGAGATTACAAGAATGGACGTCCGACCAGCTGACAAGACAAGGCATGTTAGCATGTTACTGCTTTTCAGAGGGGGAAGGGGAAAGGAGAAGAGAGTGCAGAGGAATACTGGGTTTTAAGTGATTCTACTGCATTACTTGGCTGCAGTGATGCTTAGAAATCCTGAGGCCATAGAGATAGGTTCATGACACCAATGAAAATCTGTATGAGGTGCCTATAATTAAATCAGACATCTGTTGAGCTATGGTATTGAACTACACATAAGCCAATATATGGGTTGCCATAATTCTGCTTAAGTACTGTCCTGCTGAAAATACTTGGCAATTAAGACACTGCTACCTTGAGATTGAAACCAAGAGCGATATTTTTTGAAAGTTATTATTGAAGTGGTGAACTGGTAGACTACTAATTACACAAGTGCATAAATATTTGCAGGCTCAAGTTTTAATACATAATTATTTAGATATAATACTCTATGTTGTGATGGAATAAGATTTCACAGATGCTTACTTTGATGCATATATTATTAACAATATTTTGATAAAAATTTCATACTGCTAGGGTAATCAGAATGAAGGTCTCTGTGTTTCAAATTACCAACATAAAAAATCTGTCAAAACCCCATATGATTCTGGGTGAGATACCAGTTATTAGGAAGCATAAGTCTGTTCATAGCCTTTAATAAGACATACCATGCAATATATAGGTTGAAAGACACCACTAGCAATCATCTGTTCCAAACCTTACTGTTTAGGGACAGATTAAGTGTAGTCAGAGGAGGTGCTCAAGGCTGTGCTCAGTGACGTTTGACCATCTCCAAGCGTGGAAATCCCACATTCTGTACCACCATCATGGTGAAAAACAATTTTCTTGTATTTACTCAGAACTTACCATGTTCTAACTTGTGCCCATTGTCTCTCATCTTTCTATTGTGCACCTCTGAGAAGATTCTGGCTTGATTTCCTCTACACAGTAGTAGACAGCAGTAAGATCATCCTCCTCAGTTTTCTCTACCTCAGGCTGGATAAACCCACCACCTCTGTACATGCCACATGCTCCAGCCTGATCCCTGACAAGCTTTATGGTCATCCTCTCATATATCCAGGTCTCTTTTGCACTTTGGAGACCAGAAATGAACACAGCACTCTAGATGTGTCTCACCAAAGCTGAGCAGAGGGGAAGGATCACCTCCCTTGACCTGCAGGATGCTGTTGGCCACCTATGCTGCAACGGTGTATTGCTGGCTTGTGGACAACTTAGGTTTATGGGTCCACAGGCCCTTTTCTACAAAGCTGCTTTCCAGCTAATTAGCTTCCAAGTCTCCGCTGGTACATGGCATTGTTTATCCCCAAGTGCACGTCTTGGCATTTCCCTTTGAAATTCTTGAGCTTCCCATAAGCCCATTTTCCCAGTTTATATAGAACCTTCCTGTCAGCTCTGCCCCCCAGTGATTAGGCAATTTGATATTGTCCAGAAACACGCAAAGTGCACAGTGTCCCATCATCCCAATCTCTAAGAAAAAAACCATTAAACAGAAGTGGCTTCAGTATCTATTAGAGGGACCAAAACTAAGTAACCAGTTTCCAGTTGAATTTTCTACCGCTGATCACTACGTTTTGAGCCCAGAGATAAAAACCACTATTTCCCCATCTTATATCTCACAAATTTGGTTCTAAGTACCTGACTGTGGGAAGATACGTTGAAAGCCTTTCAACAAGTTATTAAAGCAAAGTATACAGGCAGAGGGCCAACTCCAGCCCCAAATCAAACAAGTGTGATAGTAATGTGAGAAACTGCTGGCCACTGCAAAATCCAAAAAATGGAAAAGGGGTTGACCCACCCCACCTGAGGCTAAATAAGTAAGAATCAATGTAAGAAACTACAGCACACTATAAACAGTGAAAGAGGAAAACCAGGAGTTCTGGGTAAAAGTCTTCAAAAGACAGGGAAGCACAGGCTTACCAGGGTCAGTGTCTAATACCTAAATTACCATGTGAATGTGGAAAATCTGCAAAACCAGTTAAGCAAAGAAAGAGCAAACAGAGTAGGTTGTTTGTTGAGAAATAAGAGAAAAAAGGGAATATAGGAAAGGCAAATAATTTGATTGGGCTGTCTGAGAGTGCTGTTAAGGAGAAGCAAGTGTGGTACTGCTGCGTAAGGAGAGGGGAGCTAGGAGCCAAGACAAGGCCAGCAGGGTCATGCCCTCACCAGCAAAAGCAGTCCCACAGTACAGAACAAGAAGAGCAAAGCTGGATTTGGGATAATAACTGGAAAAAAACAAAGGTCCAGATCACCACACATGTCAATAGTGGCAAGGCATGACCAAGGTCAAGCTGGAAAGTCAAGTCTGTTGGTCAGGCTCAGGATCAACAGGATACATGACCAGGCTCAGACATATTGACAACATAGTTTAGTCAAGTAAACTTCAGTGCTGCTCACAAAAAAAAAAAAAAAATAAAAGCCAGGACCTTGCTTCTCCCAAATCTCTGTTATCCAGATCTTTCCCAGTAGTCTGATCCAAAATCCCACAGCACACTAAATCAGAGTTCGCACTGAGCACTGGCAGATAAAACCATGGAAAGAGGAAGAAAAAGGCTGCAGGGCCCATACCTTTCATAGGCCTGGGTATGGCTTCTAAGACAATTTCATCCAAAATCTTACTAGTGGCTATGGTTAGCTGACCAGTTTGCAGTTCTCAGGATTCTTCATCTTGTCCTTTTTGAGGATAGAAAATTATTGTCAAGATCTATTAACATGTGTTACATGTTAAAAGAAAAAAGAGCTCCTTCAGATTCAGTATGCCTTATATATGTTTGAAAACACCTTGCCGCAGTTCTGCGTAGCTGGGTACTGGCAGAGAAGGGGGGCCTGCAGATGGCTGCTGTAAGAAGCAGCTAGAAGCTCTCTGCAGGCCCCAGAAAGTACATATAGGCTGATTGAAGGCCAGAGTTATTGCTGACCAAGGCTAAGCCAATCGGTGATGGTCACAGCACCTCTGGGAATCCCATTTAGGAGAAAAAAAAAAATGCAGGCAGTCTCATTTTGCCACCAGAGACGGGAGTGAGAAGATGTAACGAGCTGTGCAGACACCAAGGCCAGGGAGAGGGGGGAGAAGGCGCCCCAGGTACTGGAGAGAAAGATGCCCCAGCAGCCCCTGGAGAAACTCAGGGTGGAGCGGGTGGAGACATACAGAAAATGCTGTGACCCACATTGGAGCAAGCCTCTGCCAGCACTTGCAGCCTGTGGAGAGAGACAGAGACACAGAGATGAGTGAGGAGATTTGTACTGGAACAGGTTTGCTGGGGGGGGCTGGTGACCCCATGGAGGACTGGGACTGAGAGACCATGTGATTACTGCCCACCATAGCAGTGACCCACACCGGGGCAGCTGGTGAAGAGCTAAAGCCGTGTGGGCAAGGACTCATCTTGGAGAAGTTCGTGGAGGACTGGCTCTTGTGGGTGGGACCCACGGTGCGGCAGGGGGAGGGTGTGTGGAATGAATCGCACCCACCCCCGGCCAAGAAGGAAACCAACTTGCAAGGAACTGACTGAAGCCCCCATTTTCCCAGTCCCTGTCCCTCCCTGTGCCACAAGGAGGGGGAGGAAGGGAGTGAAATCATGACTAAAGTGAAGTCTGGTGAGAAGGGAGGGGTGGGGGGAAGGTGCTTTAAGATCTGGTCACACTTCTCATTACCCGACTCTGGTGTCACTGGGTGTGCAGTGCAGGGTCATAAATTAGAGTTTCTTTCCTTTATTCTGTGCTGAGTCTGTTTTGCCCATGACGTTGATTACAGAATGATCTCTCCCTGTCCTTATCTTGACTCCTGAGCCTCTCAATATATATTTTCTGCCCTGTCCAACTACAAAGGGGAATGATAGACTGACTTTGGTGGGTGTCTGGCCTCTAGCCAGGCCTAAACCACCACATACCTATAGGAAAAGAAAATGTATCCCAAATTTCCCCTAATCAAATAGTCATGTAAATTTGTTTCCCCCTAGCATTCTGCCTCTCTTCCAACATCCCCTAGATGTCCACAGGCTTCTCCCTCAATAACAAGGAGCCTGGTATTCCTGGTTCTTTGCAGGTATGTGAGTATACGCATTATCCAAGGACTTGCTTTGAAGTACTACATTTTGAAGGGTTATATTTTATATCCTTTTTACCTTTTTAAAGTGTTACCTGTAGAAAGTATCATAATTTCATTCAACTAACAGGAAGTGTCTTATAATTTTAGTATATTGACCTGAGAATGTCAATGTTGGGAGTGTCAATACTACAGATAAGCTGTGAGCCTTTGATAACATTTGCATTATAACCTGATCAGAAGAGATAATGATATTAGAAGTGCACAGAAAGTCTTTCTCGTCACAACAATCTGGTCTACACAGCATTTTTAGATACAAATACCATTCCACAAGTAATCTGCACAACATGTCCTTCACACCTGCTGGTCTAAAAAGAGGGGGGTTTAGGTGTTCTGACGACATCAGCAACAGACTTCCTAAGGAGACTGCGGAAACTATACTTGGGTTTACTTTTTCTTTCCCTCTAATGTGAAGAAAAGCATGGCTGCTGAATGTCAATATTCTCCAAAAGTACAATTTGTAGGACTAGCGCAAATTTATATACTCTCTGTAGGTGTGCAGATGGCTGGCTGCAATTCCCCATTCCCCAAGAATTGTTGATCAATAGTAAAAGGAGCTAACTGCAATATTTGTTACATAACTTCTTATTTATGGGATTTTGCATCTCAAAAGCACCTTTCTTCAATTTATACCATCAATATATATGTCAATATTTATGTAGGTCTGCATATATGTAGGTGCATCTTTGATACTAGTATCTTTGCATACTTGTATCTTTGATATTAGAGGTTCTTAAAATTTAAAGATGGCAGGTGCATATGTTATACAAATCAATACAAACTGGCAGGACTTCCAAACTCCGCTATTGCATTGCAAACTTTGCTCCATCTGTCACCCCTACTCTTCCCATGCCAAAAAAAAATCTATGAACATAAGATTTTGAGTTACAAAGTGTCCACAGCAGCTCAATGAGGAGGTTCTCTCATGGCAGCTGAGGAGAGGAGGGAAGTACGGGATTTGCACACCTGTGTTGACATTAACAGTTTTCCAGAGAACCGTAGAGAACCATAAAATCTAGATCTGCTTGTTTAGTGCCTAGTCTCCCAGGCCATAAGGTGTATTTGTGATGCATAGTTACATCCTCAAGTTGTCATTTTTTTCACCTGAAGATACATACACTTTTCTGCAAGATCACTAAAATGGGCCAGTTTGGACAAACTAGTGTCTCTCCCACCTAATGTCTGCAGGGACAAGAACTACATTCTTATGCAAATGCAAGACCATTCTCATTCAAGATTGCTCTTGCACAAATCCTGAGCTGCACAAATCAAATAGAATTGCAGAAACAGAGAATTTTTTTACCTGGAAATGTTAAAGATAACACAGCCCAAGCCCACTGCCATGGGCAGGGACATCTACTAGATCAGGTTGCTTATAGCTGCATCCAATCTGAATCTTGAATATTTCCAAGGATGAAGCATCCACAACTTCTTTGGGCAAGCTGTTCCACTGCCTCACCACCCTCACAGTAAAATATCTCTTCTTTATCTAATGCTCTTGGCTGTAGATGTGCATAAACAGTGCTGCAAAGGTCTCTGCTGACATCATTTCTATGCTGAGACAGAATTGCTTGTGGATAGGGAAGACAAAGAGCACAGAAGGGAAGAAATGGGGAGGTGACTGACATAAGCTGGTCTAACAAGCCCTATTCATGTAAGAAGCTTTTAATTGGTCAAGTAATCTTAATGAGGACACTGGAAGTGGTTGCATGAATAAAGACCATCTACATCAGGACTACACACTTGGGTGATGACAAGTGATGAAAGTAATGATTCAGAGCATCAGGCTTTTAAAACATGCAGAGATTGCAAATTAAGAGAGACTTTAACCTGCTGTAAACTGACTCTTAATTACTTATAATTTTGAAGAAGCATATTGCCTGATTTAAAGGTCTCTGGACTCAAGCCCTGATTTAGATGAAATAGGAAACTGCTTGGGAAACTGGAAAAATAATTTGAATGCACTATGCATTTTTATTTATCTTTTAATTCAGCCAGGAAGCTCCATCCCTAGAGAAATTATGTCCTGCTAACAACCTGATTCATTTTAACCTGCAATCCACAGAAAGCAAACAACACTACCCTTCATCAAAGGTTTGAACCGGTATTTGAAGAGCAGACAGCTGTGATCTTGTAAGCCTCTGGATTTTTTCTTGTCTCAGTGTGCTAAAGTAAACAGAAGCAAACTGTTTGCTTTGTGTAAGAAATAGAAGAATTATAAAAATGCCTCAGTTCTGCTTGGAATTAATCCAAAATAAAGAAATTTGGTTTCTGTCTGTAGCAAAACTGACATTCCTCCTTCTTCTACCCATCACTCTACCCCCTTCCACCCCCCCCGAAATCTTAAAATGTCAGCTTGAGCTGCCCACTCCTACTCTTTGGAATTTTATTAGGTTAGCTATCAAAACTGCCTTCATTTGTAGCTGCTTGATAATTCCTATGAAGAAGAAGAAGAGCATATGCAGTCTCCTGAGCTGCCATTCACAAGAGGTGATGTGCAGTTTATGTAAGAAACAATTTTCCTTGCACTCCCACAACCCGAAATACGGTCCTTTTTATTTTTTTTTATTGCCAACATGTTGCCGCTTCTTTTCAAGGTTTTGTTCCCCATAGGAACACCATACTATTTTTTTTTTCTTTTTTTTCTTTCTTTTTTTTTGCACCACAGGGAATTAAAGCAGAAGATCAAACAGAAGCAGCATGAATAGAACAGTCTTTCTTTTAACTTCTCTATTTTAAAATACAAAATCCAGACCTAAACCAAACAAAGGCAGTTTCTTATATTCCCAACAATGTATTTTAAAATAAGTAAATAAAATTATATCACAAAATCAAATTCAGCTTTCAAAATTTCAACAATAACTCTTTTGTGTTTGAAGGGAGTCTACTATAAACCCCAGGGATTTTCAGATAGCTCTGAAGGCAACTGAGTTAAATTCCCCTTTAAAATGCATAAGAAAATACCATTTAGCCACTTATCTGTTGGAACAATGCCACTGTTCTTCCTTAATTGTCCCTTCATTTGACAAAGGCGACTTCAGAGAATCCCTTGTCATGGCACCATCACAGAGATGAAATCTGGTCCGCACACGCATGTTCCCTGAGTCCTGTCACCTCGCAAACACGTAAGGGGTTGTCAGCGTGTAATGTTTTACCTGTACCACCTCGAACAGGTCAGGTATTGAAATGGAAAAGAGAAGGTTTTCTCCCCTGGTAGGTCTTTCTTTGATGCAAACGATGTGAGTAGCAAAGAAACCAGAGGGGGTGATCGTTGATTGATGGATCTTGGCCCTCATGAAGTTTAGGCTAGCAGTCAGGCCACTGTGAGCTATGCCAGACTTCTGAGTTGGTTTTGTGCTCAGTCACCACCAGCACAGGAAGAGGAAGGTGCTGGACTGTGTGAAAAAAAGAGCAAACACATTTAACTATGCCTGTTAAAGCACACTTCCTATCTTTCCAAGCTGTAGTTTCCTCTGTGCTCTCCACAGAAAAAAAAGCTATGCCAGCTCTGTCATTTTAAACTGCTGCTAATCTTTAAATAGTAAGGCTTGAAAATTCATTTCAGGCAAGGGCTTTGCATAAAGGATCTTAGCTCAGAAGATTAAAATGAGTTGCCTAATTGTTGCATCCTCTCTCCCTCTCCCCTCTTCCTCCCCAAGATAAGCAGTCACACACACTTTGCTGGTTCAAAGGATTAGTTTACCATTTTTTCACATTTTACAGTTGGAGGGGGGGAATTAAAAACAGTGTTGGACATAGGAACCACAAAGCTTCCTTCAAACTTTTCTGCTTAGCTGTTTCTAATTTTTCCAGTCAAAATACAGGGACTATAATTTGGCCTTCTTTTGTTAGCAGAATGACTACTTAACGTACCCTAAATCATTTAGCTGAGTATCTGATAATCATCACTATATATGCTCCGCAGCACTGGCATCTGGGCTTCTACAGAATCTTTGAACTGTTTTATATTATCTGGTATATCTTTGCAGTTAAATAATTTCCTGCCAGTGAAACAAACAAACCAACTAACAGAACCTCCCCAAAACAGTTCTATGACTACTTCTGTGCCTGTGCAACTTCCTTCTTTAGAAGAAAGAAAAAGGTACCTGAAAGGAAGTATTAATAGATTCATCCTTAGGCTGAATGTTGATACAAAAACAGAGTTCTTCCTCATAGGTGAGGTGTTTACATAGAGTACACAGCAGAGGCAGAAGTATTTTGTTCATTATATTTGCTGAGCATGTTCTGCAGAACAGGAAGTTAACTTTTTCTCAGCCTCCTAGAGGAGGCCATGTACAAGGCCATTTGAATCTGAGTTTCACATGCTTTTAAGAAAGGGTTGCCTCTGGGATAAGGGAAATTGTGCATGTATCTTCATTCTGCTGAGTTTGTGTTCCAGGAGAAAGTATGAAAATAATTTTCTAAATGCGTATATGTCTACAGTGGAATGTATTATTGTTTTTTTTTTCTTTAGTCTCAGTTTGATTTCAATGGAGTGCTGGTACATGCCCCTGGAGGGAAGTAGTGATGCTGCTGAGAATGGGTGGGCAGGCAAAGGCCCCTCTGGGACAGGATCTTCCAGCTTTAAGGAGTATTGAGTAGAAAAAGCACAGACTCATCTAGGACCTAGGAGCCTGGTGCCCTTAGAAATCTAAGAGCTGCAGGTGGATTTCTGCTCTGCTATCATCCTCCATGGGCTGCAGGGGGACAGCCTGCCTCACCATGGTCTCCTTTCTGCAGGGGAATCTCTGCTCCAGGGCCTGAAGCATGGCCTCCCTCTCCCTTTTCACTCACCTTGGTGTGAAACAACAGTTGTGCCTCTACCATTGCTGATATGTTTGGCCTTTGCCAACAGCAGTCTTGGAGCCAGCTGGTATTGGCTCTACTGGACATAGGGGAAGATTCTAGCAGCTTTTTACAAAAGTCATCCCTATAGCATCTCCACAACCAAAGCCTTGCCATGCAAGCCCAATACAAAGGAAAAGAGTAATTTGCAAGTTTTCATTTTCAAACTTTCTGCCTACTCATTTTGTATTTTCTTAGTGTAAGAATTCAATTATTCCAGTATATGTTCTAATGAAACCTGGCTTTTTTTTGTTTGTTTACCAGTCTTTGCTGTTCCTTAAGGAAGTTCTTCTAAGGAGAAAGGTCAGGAAGATAAATTCCAAAGCTAATTCAATCTCCTGAAACAACATGTTCATCAATGCCAATTATAAAGTTACCTAGAGCTTACCTTGGCATAGTTTTCCAATCTCTACATATATACATTCAAAGTACTTCATTTGCATGCATGGTCCCTGTAAGAACATATACAATTGGGCCAGTTCTGTGTGAATATCTCTGTAGTCTCATTCTGGAAAGAAGGTCTTAAAACTTTCTACTGGAAATATTTGCTTTCTGTATTTACATGTTCTGTCCTACACATTTGTTCACATTGCACATTTATTCAGCACAGAGTGTAAAGGGCTCCAAATTAGGAACTTTTGGGCTATTTATGTTCTGAAGTACAATAACTATTTGGTTCAAGTTAAAAAAAAATCATATTGTTTTATCATTAAAATAAATTGTGTTGATGAAAAATCACTTTTATTTGCAAATAAAAGTTATCAAGGGGCTCTCACTGAGAATACTCAGTGGTTTAGATTTTTTCCAAAACCATAAGATAGGGCACTTGTCGTTGCAATGTAAACAGAGAGAGGTCAGTCATTATTCCCAACCTTACCATCACAGTCTCCCCTTATTAACAATTGTGTTCTTTCTGCACACAGAGGCATTTAACTTCAGCAACCTTATCTAGATCGTGCCTGGAGGTTGGTGGCCCTGCCTTTGGCAGGGGGTTGGAACTCTGATCCTTGAGGTCCCTTTCAGCCCAGACTATTCTATGATTCTATGATTGGGCCCCTCATAAAGGTGACTTACCAGCTTGAGTGGCTGGAATTCATTCATTCATGATGCACTTCAGAGGCTCTCCTGATGACCTGTGATCCTACCAGCTCTGGGTATCTATTACTGGCACTGGCATCCAACTGGTAGCAAGCTTCTCATTAATCTGAAATATCTAACTGAAACGAGTAAGGAGACCAGGCAAATAAAATCTCTGCCTGATACAGCTCCACTTCTAGTGACTCATTTACATTTTTTGGAAGAGGAGAATTCTTTTTTTTTCTGTCCTGTCTTTCCCCTCATCTTAGCCTCTTTTATATAATTACACTCACTTGCCAACACTTTTGCACCCAGAGGAGATTGTGAATGCTGCTGAAAGAGGTATTAGTTCTTTAGGCAATTCAGAGAATCAGCACTGTGTCAGACACTTTGCCACTCTTTTCTGAACGCAGCCTTTTGCTATGTGATAGAAAATTTAGAGGTTAATTTTGTCTCAGTCTTTTTGAAGAAACGACGAGTCTAAAAATACTCAAAGTAGAATTATTGCTGCAGGTGAAGAAAATAGCAACAACCATCTTTTTTTCAACTCGCCTCTGTGAGTAAAGGTTAGGTCAGATAAAGGAAAAGAGAGCGGGGAGGAAAATTCCACATGGTGTAAGTAGAAATAAACACAGATTAAAGGAAAAAAGGAAAAGAAAAAAAGTCAGTTGTAACTATTCTGTGTCTGTGGACAGTTATACACCAAGTTAATTCCTTTATTTATACAAGGATGTGAACTGAATCCAACCAGTTGAATTGTACAGTGTGTAATCCAAACATTTCAACTATCTCAGGTCTTCTTTCCTATCCCAAAAGGATTCTAGAAATTCCCTTTCTGCTCTGATGATTTCCAGGAGAGCAATCTTTTGCTCCTTATTTAGTCTGGTATCTTACTTTCTCTCTTCCTGACCTTTCTGTGTGCGATGATTTATGGAGCAGAGAGAGGGTGAGAAGAGAATGCCAAGCACTGCTCAAACAACAGAAGCAAACTTCAGCTGACCTTTCCTGTAACTGGGCAATGTGAGGATGGCGCCTTGGTTTCAGTTCACGTACAAAAAAGATTGGTAGAATCTAATTATTTAATAATCTGTCCTCTCTGCCATGAAAAGCCCAAAGTTTGGATAGCACTTTAAGACTGTGCAAATAGCATGTATCTCTGCAGGTGACAGGATTTCAGAGCTAGAGAAAATGTAGTTTTAGTGAGATAATGAAAATTCCTTACTTTGTCAAATGCAAAAGGCTCATATATCCTCTGCTGCTTCAGCCTGGAGTATCATCTGAAATGAACAGCATCCTTACCTTTCTTGCCCACTTACAACATTCCTATCCACTGAGGTCTTACCTTTGTATGTGGAAGCTGAGGTCATCAGTACCTGTCACCACAGTGCATGATGCTGAAGGATATTTAAGTGAAAATATTTTTCCCAGCATAGCTTAATCCTTACCCCTTCCTGCCAACAGAGTATCCCGCTAACGGAGCTCTTAGTGGGGAGATGACCACATGTGCAGAGCAGAGTGAGAATGTAATTACAACAAAGGTGCTGAAGGATTTCATACTCGTACCTTTGCCCTCTTTTACCTTGCCAGGAATAAAGACGGGTCTCATTGCTCCATTTTATATTGTCACCATTTTTTCTTTCCTAAACACAGAAATTCTAGGAAAAAACATCAGTGAATAAGCAAGTAATAAAGGAACAGCAAGCAGGAGAGGGGGGAAATGGAATGAAGAAACAGACGCTGAAGGCTTTCAGAAAAAACCCCTTGCCTTTGGTGATTTGCATTCACTGTACCAGGCTAAGGAACTAGCCATGGAAACAGATGGACTGGCTCTTCTCTGTATTCCGCTGGTACAAAGTAGGACCAATATGGGTGGACACAAATTTGCAGGAGAGAGTTCGCAGTGGTTCCAGAATTTATCGATACCTATCAAGATGTAACAGAAAAAAATAAACAACCCGTTTCATATGATTGGCACTGGTAAGACACTGGATTTTCTTTCATTTTCAGTTCTCAGGTACAACAACAAATATACATACCGCATATTTCAGGCCATTTTCCTGTTTATTTTATAATGGGGAAACAACGGGAAAGGCAGAATAATTTCTTCAGACCGTTTCTCTTGATACACATACCTTGACCAATGGATTATTTTGGTTCCAAATTCAATCACCTAACATCCTCAAACTGAATGTTACTACAAAGTTTCATAAATTTCATGCTGGGCATACACAGTTTGCTACTCAACGTTGCCATTTCTTATTCCACTACTACTACTGCTACTCAGCATTGCCATTTCCATTAAATATTTACTTCCAGAAAAAAGCCCCAACCAAAACCAGGAAAAAATTACTTCTTGAAGTGAAAGGCATGCTAGTACCAATGCAAGAAAGAACTACAGCTATCCTGGAAAGAAAATCTAGTGATTCCATTGCAAGACATTTGTGAGCTAAAAGAGAAATACAAATATGAAAACCTGATTTTGATCAATAACCGCACATACCAAGCATCAATTTTGTCTCTGAATTTGCTGAGAAGAATTGCAGAAGACTTAATTTCCTTGCTTCAATAAAATTCTAATGAATTTGTTCCAATGGAAAATTGCTAATCTAATACCTTAAGCAAAGGCTGATTATATTCCAACTGCAGTGGAAAGCTCTACACAGTGGTTAAAAATTTATAAAGTATACTTTAAAATTCTGGCAGATTTTGGAAGACATTAGACATTCAAAGAGTATACCCAGGTTTAAATTTGTATAATCAGACAGACTATGACTATGAAATTGCTTGGCACTTCTTAGCCTCCCCCACTTCTCTCTGGGGGCAGGTGCAAGATATCATGGTTCTGTTTTGTGTCTGAGAATCTTCCCACGAGTATAAAATGTCACCCCTCCCAAGGCATATCAGGATTTAGGTTTGGAAACTGAGCTTTTTCTCTGATATACCACTGAACTTCTTAAAAATGTCTTTTCTACTTCCTTATTTTTTTTCTCCTCAGGATTGTTCCTGGTTTGCCTGTTGGCTTTTAAGGAAGAGTGAATTTCAGAGTCAGTTCAGAAAGCGTTTTGTCATATTGTCTTTTTGGCCACTTGGCCTGAAATTCAGACACAATGAAAAACATTTGATTTTGGTATTTCAAAGCCAACCCCATTGCTATTCCAAGGTAATGTAAGACCTTTTCTGACTTTTGGGGAGAGATGGAAAGGAGGAATAAATTCATCATAGTTAAGACTTAAAAGACAGCATTAATCTGACCTTGGCTAAACATTTTATTAACCATGAACTATTTCTGGTTCAAATGCGTTTTCATATCAAAGCATCAGGTCATAATGGATGTGTTTCTTCCTCCCTCCTGTTCCCTGGAAAAACATTATGCACTTGTTATTTCTTGCTAAATGTGACTTTAGGGAATCAGGTTTTACATGATAGTAGATTTAAAGTAAACATTTAGTTCTATTCAATCAGCACATGAGGAGAATAAAAAGGACTTAAACCCTTCCAAATTATTGCTTTGATATGTTGTAGGTCTTTATGAGAAACACGCATCTATCATTGTTTAATTACATATGTTAGATGGCTTTGCTCTTGCTTTGGATTGGCTGAAAAGACCTCAAGTTTCCCCACTGTACAGTAAAGGAGAATGGCTCTATAATTATGCTATTTCCTAGCTGGATTTAGGATTTGGGGATGGGTTTCATTTTTCTAAATTAAAATTAAGGCAGAACTGAATTTATTTTGTCTGTGCCCAGATGATTAAAATAGAATACTTAACTAAGTCACATAAGAGCTCAAACTGGCATCTGTTGTGGTATATAAAATGGAAATTAAAGAATACAAAAAATATTTTTATAAACTTTGATGGATTATTAAAGAAGTCCTTATACAAATGAAGTCATTAGAACAACACAGGATTCATGGCAGTCTGTGAATCTGCCTTATTTTCCAAGAAATATGGTTCCTCCTATTTTCTGGGTTTTGTCACTGAGGCTAAAATTGAGCAAGCAAGGATTATAATTATGGTGTCAATTCCTTATGACTTTTATATATATATATATAAATCTTAACACTACCTCAGAAAATTTGAGTGCTTTCCTACCAAAGTCATATGTCGAAAAATAGAAGATGAAATGAAAAAAAAAAAAAAAAAGAGAAGTATAATTACAATTGACAGTAAAAAGTGTATGGTCATAAAAAGATGTATTGA
This sequence comes from Porphyrio hochstetteri, assembly GCA_020800305.1. Lineage (NCBI taxonomy): Eukaryota > Metazoa > Chordata > Aves > Gruiformes > Rallidae > Porphyrio > Porphyrio hochstetteri. Next base: position 90,168,515 of record CM036906.1, on the reverse strand, counting down.
TGCAATACTGCTGTCACTGCACACACAGCTTACCGGAAAAGAAATATTCAAAATACTGATGAGGTTTATAATGAAGTCTGATAGAAATTGTGTGATGTTGGAGTGTGATACACTTCCCAGTTATCGGGCAAGACCGATTATTCATTGAAATAACTCTCTAAAAACGGAGTATCACTAAAATACTACTGTATCAATTTGGCAAATGGACCCAGGTAAAGTAATAAACCTCATTAATAATTGGTTTCTTCAATTTTGATAGATGGGTATGCACAAGATAAATGTAACTAGCTAATTGCTAAGAGCTAGAAAAGTGGAGTCAAGACTCTTGTAGTTTCAAACACTGTTGGTAGCGCTTGTGAAACAGCTGCACTGAGCTATTACGTCTTTTGCCAGTCAAAAATGCAACACACGGGGATGGGAATCCAATTTCATTTTGCAGCACAAAAATTAAGAATAAGAAGAAAAAAATGTAGGCTTAAGAATACCTCTTTGGCAAGATGTACGTTTCATCAATGATTCTGTACTTTGCTGTACTTCACTTTGATTTGAGTATGCATGACTTGCTTTTATATATTTTAGGACACTAGAGGAGGCTCAGGAGTCAGGACTGTTGTTTTACCAGGCTAAAAGAATTAGAAAAGCAGCAATTGGATGGAATGAGACAGGAATGTACCCATTGCTCCTTGATGCAACTTAAGGTTCTTTAGCTGAACTGCATCGACATTAATTTTCATAATCTTAGAAGACTATGCTTTCACTATGTGTGAACTTTTAAGCATTTTGAATAAATGCTCTGCAATAATTCTCATGAGAAACGCACTTTGTTTCTCCCTGCCCCAAAAGGCCAGGAAGGTGTTTGCCATTGGTTTACTTTTTCTTTTAAAGTGTAACAATTCTGGCTATGCCTCTGTATTTTAGACTTCTTTTATCACCCTACTTCCTTGTTATGGCAGCTGGTTCTGCTATTTGTAGAAAACCATCACTTAGGACTAAATAGATATATCTTCCATTGATTTTTCTTTTAGATTTTGATATTTTAATATTTTTATAGTGTATTTGGTAAAGCCTGATTTTTTTTAAAAATAGGTATTTAGACAAACATAGGGTATTTGAACAAATATATTCTGTATAGAAAACAGCTTTTAGTTGACTGGCATTCTGAAGAGCTTATAAGACATTAATGTTATAAGGATTTGATATTACCTAGCAGTTAAAGTGACGCACAATGTTAAAGAAAATTGTGAATAACTTTTCTTCTAACTGTAAACATAGACCTGATAAATTTTACAACAGAATTAAAAAAAATTTGCATCCTTATCTCTATGAGAACAATTACCCCACCACTGTCTTCCACAGAACATAAAGTTTGTCTTCAACATTTCTACAGACTCATAGAAAAGCATACCATCGGAAAGGACCTCCGGAGACCATCCAGTCTTCAGCTGATTTAGGTATCTCCAAGAGCAGAAATCCCATAGCTTGCCTGGGTACCTGCTCCACCTCTTTGACCACTGTTACAAAGAAAATGTTTTACTTGTATGTAGTCAGAATTTCTCCGTGCTCCAGTTTGTGCCCGTTGCCTCTCCTGCTTCCACTCTGCACCTCTGAGCACAGCCTGGCTCCATCTTTCTATATTGTCCCAGAGGTACATCTGTGTTGTACTGAAGAGTTCCAAGCTGGATACAGCACTTCCTATTTGATCTCACAAGAGGCGAGTAGGGGACAACACTCACTTGACTCACTCTGTTGGCTGTCCTGTTGCAAATTCACCCAAGTATGCTGGTGACCTTCACTGCTGCAAGGGTGCACTTCTGATTCCTGCATTCTGCAAACCTGCATTCTAGCCAGTTGGCACCAAGACTGTAGTCCTGCATGAGTTTATTCCATCTCAGATATAGAAGTCTGTATTTACCAAAGCTGAACTTCATGCAGTTCATATCAGCACTTTTCTCTGGCTTGTGTGGTTTTCTGAACAGCACCTTTGTTGTCCAGCCTTTGTTCAAGTCACTATTTTCCAGAAATGTATGGAAAGTGTATTCTGTATAAACATCCAGTTTGTAAATGGAAACTTGCCAGGACACAGGTTGAGGCTGACTGGCCTGCAGTTCTGTGGATGTCCTTTCTTTCCTGTCTTCAAGATGGTGGTATTATTTTCCTTTTTCTAACTATCAGCAGCCTCACAAAGACAGCAGCTAACTTCCCCAGCACTCTTGAGTACATTCGGTCTGGGCCCTTGACATCATGTATGCCTATGTGGCTTAAGTGCACCCTTTCTTATCTTACCTCCAATGGTTGGTCGTGCCTTTCACCCACATACTCAGCTAAAGAGACTTCAGGACTTAGGAGGCATACGGGCAAATCCACCAGTGGCGTATGGAAAGGCATGGACTCCGACTGTGGGGGGTCAAAGACAACTTCAGTAACAACTGAGAAAACTTTTATACCATCTCCATGGCTGAGGCAGCAGCCTGGAATGAGGTTTTACTACTTTCATTAACACAAGAACCAAAACTTTCCTATACAAAAGGTTGTCCCGCCCTGGTGAACTCCCGCTGTGCGGGAGTCTTTCTGTCTGCACCTTCTGTAACATTACAAAGCACACCATACCTCCTCCCTGCTGAACAACACATGAATTTACATCTCTACAGGACCCTCCATCTCCTGCTTTACTGCTTTTCTTTCACAGCTTCCCTCCAACAAACATAACTGTGTCTCTTTTCCAAGGCGGCTCTTCCATTTCCCACAACCAGTCAGTGAAAAGAATACAGTAAAACAGTATTTAGTGCTTTAGCTGTCTCCATCTTTTGTCACTACATTTCCAGCCCCAGTGAGAACTGGCCCCACCAGAGGCCTTCACCTTCTGTTGGTGCCAGTGTGCTTATGGGAGCTCCTCTGACTGCCCTTACATTCCTTACTAGTTCCAACTCCAGCTGAGCCTTGGCTTTCCTAGCTCCATCGCTGCACACTTGGGCAATGCTTCTGTATTCCTCACAACTATATCATCCCTGCTTCCACCTTCTGTGTTGTTTCTTTACTTAGATGAACTCAATCAGGATTTCCTTGCTGATCTATGCTGGCATTCTGCCATGCTTGCTATGACAGTCTTCGAAATAATCAGCTCTCACATTGGACCAGTTTCTCTGTGTTTCCTTGAAATTTTAGCTTTTGATAGTATGCTTCAATTTCTTTTTTTCTTTCTTTTCTTTGTTTTCTTTCATTTTAATTTCAGCTAATTTAATTTAGGTGCTGTGATAGCTACAGGGAAATCAATAAAATTACACAACTGTGAAGCAGGAGGGACACAGCAGCAAACCAGCTTAGCACCACCTCATAAATACCTGACACATCTCATGGCCTACTACTCATTAAAACAGAATTTTGCCAAACCTCCAGCATTTCAACCTCTGGTGAGAAAGAAATTCATGCAAACTTCTCTTTGCAAAGCTTAGGATCACTGTAGTTAGATATACAATTGGTTTATCAGATGTCAATTTTACTGCTTTCTCCAAAATCTACTCAGATATTGCAAAGGGTGAGTATAAACAATTGCCAGTGATTGCATGGTATGTACTGGAATTCACAACTCAGCCTGTCCCCTCCAGTGTCAACACCCAGGAAAAGCTATGTAACTAAGACAAGGTAAAACTCAAGGTAGATATGTTTCCAAACACATGGATACTAGGAGCTAGCAGATTACACAGAAGTAAGGTATAGCTGACCAGCATCATCTTCTGGAAAGGAAGGGCTTTAGCATAGTTCCCTGTGGCTAATTTCCCTGGTGGGTTAGACACATGGCTACCAGCTCATGTGTCAGGACACTACTCACAAATCCTGCCTGCCAGCTGAACTGGCCACTCCGCAGTGGCTGGTGGATTTCAGGAGGAGCTCTTGTCTTCCTCCGTGCAAAACTGAGGTTCTGGTTGCATTCCTGGTGGCATTTCAAATATAAACATTTCACAGTAGAAGTGGAAAGATCCTGGTGCTTGTGTTAAGCAAAAATAACCCAACCCAAAATGAAACCAAACCTGACACATAAGCATCAGAAGCAGCTCCAGTCTCAGCACTGCTGATACTTTTATGATCCATAATTATATACATGTCAAAATGGTTTTTTCTTACAGAGAATTAAAGTCACCCCAATTTTTCATGACACAGTGTTTCTTCAGCGTGGTAAAATTTCTCTGACTTCTCAAAGTCCACAGCCAGGATGATTGGCCACATCACCCTAAAAGAAAATGACAAGACTCACCTAGTGCCTCCTATGTACTGAGCTTTTAAGAGAACAAATAGTTGAAAACAGTATTTTAATATAAAAACACTTGAGGAATTTAACTGTTACATGCTTGAGCCGCGGCTCAGTGCATGTGCACACAGATGCTTAACTTTAACACAGTACAGCTTATTACTGGCATCAGTGAGGTGTTCCTAAACTACTTTGCTGTACAGGTGGAGGGGGTAATTTTGAAGGCTACTGAACACTGTGAATCTCCCAATGTATCACAATTACAGACACACCTGTGTTAAATAACTTTGCGCTGATTCACTATGAAAACGCAGGTTGTTCAATAGTCCTTAGAATTAAATGCCTTGCCAACAAGCCACAGGTGTACACCACAGGAGCACATGATAATGTAATTGTGAAGGATGTGATGACAGCTCTCCATCCATAATACCACCTTCCCAAGATGCACTCATGCATCTATTTTATATTTAGGTATTTTTCTAACCGTAGCTTTAGAGTTACCTAAGCCAGCAGTATCAATTTCCAAAAGAAACAAACAAGTATAACAGGTAATTCAGGTTTAAAATTGACTGAATCTAGTCCAGGAAGGGACGAAAAAACCCCACCATCTCCTTGCCCCACAGAGAAATCCACAAAAAATGCACCCTAATATTTTGGATAGGATAATTTTGATCTTTGACATTTATAAATTCACGATCTGCCAAATACTTTTCTTACAGAAAACACTACTACAGAAACTACAGACAAGTTAAATACCTTGAACCTGTAGATGACTATAGTATAATTTTATTAATCCATTAAGATCTACTGGGCAGTTTAAAATTTCTACTGCTATTGGACATTTGTATTGTACAATTAAATTTAGATAAGATGTGATGTGGAAATTCCAGAAAATATTTTGAGTTATTAATGAGAAGTTTGTTGGCAGTCTGAAGAAAATAACTAAGCACAGTGAGTAGATAGCCTTCTGGCTTGTTTCACAATTACAAAACTAAGAACCATAACAAATCAAACCCAAAAAGTATATATATTATATATGAAGTTTTTCAGTCAATGCACATAAAATTACAGTGTTGTAAAGGATTCTGTAGAATGATAAAGCTGTCAGTAGCAATTGGCATACCACACATCTATGTCCACAAAGGTATACTGCCCTTTGTTGTATCGGCTTTTGTGGAGCACATAGCCTAAAGGTTCAGTGAGAGAGACTTCTCATGATTCCAATTATGAGATCCTGCACTGCCAGAGTGGATGGCTGGAGAAAGACAGGGTCGATCATGTGATTCTGGCTAGCACTAGCAAGGGGAAGTCAGATGGACTAATTTTCCTCTTGCCCCTCTCTGCTTTTGGTATGGCTATTGATCTGACTCTTTTCTACAGGTCTGGGTCAGCTCATGACTACATGTGCAAGTACAGAAATTTGCATAGCATATAAACCATCTAAAACATTTTTACTAGCTCATGTGTTTTTACTTTGTTTTTAATTTGAAAATCAAGTGTGGCATCATCTGAGGTAGCTACAAATTTGTGACAAGTTCAGTCCAAACTGCTTCTATTATGGCTGAAACTTTACATTCAGTTCCTTCCCTTGTGTTTGCCTATTTGCAGTAATGATGGCATCCACTCACCTCTTACCGACAGCCTAATTATTAGAAATATTGAATAGAAAGTCTGTGGGGATAAGAATGAGCAAATCTGCCATCCTCCAATCTTCAAATATACTAAAAGAGTGAAGAAAAGGGATCACAGAACAAACTCTTCCCATCCTCAATAGCCACTGTCTGTCACAGTCATGTCATTTAATTACCATAAATGTGAGTCAGTAACTTCTTCCATCAGTTTGTAACTAATTGTCCATTTAAATCTGATGCAGATTTTCTCCCCTAACTGCTGAACAGTACTGAGACTTTCTCTCACGCTACAGCTTTGCTAATGCCCCCAGTTCTGCTCTTTTGGCTCTCATACATGAAGGACGGCTAGAGACTCATCCCTTTTTAACTCTTCTGGGTATATATACACACACACATACAGACACATACATGAACGCACACGTGTGCTCGCATGCAGGCCCACTGAGTCTTTTCAATAATAGAAACCAGAGAGTGTTTTAGAAACAAACATCTACCATGCCATAGGCTTTAAGGTGCTGTGGTTTTAATAGCTATCAATTTGATTGATACCAATATTTAATGGAAAGCTTCAAGGGATGAAACTATGATGCTGAAGCTGAAAAGCCAGGGTTTCTGGTATGACTGCAATAAGAGTCACACTTTCTGATGGGCACAGAGTGGGCAGATAACACACATTGGCCAGTAGATGACACAGCTCCCTCCTAATCTCTGTGGATTTATTCAGAAAACTCAAAAAAACACAAAATACATTTTCCCTTGTATTCAGCTCCACACCTGGTGGATGCATCTTCTGTGCTTGTTGCTTTTGCAGTATTGATATTTTCATCTAATAGACTATGTTTCTCAGGACAGCTTCTCTTCTTGTTCAATCTTGTAGTCAAACCCTAATCCTGCTCTTTTGAACATCACAACCTAAAGTAATTCAGTATTATGAATTCCTTTCCAAGTCACAGAAGAGGATAATACAGGTCATGAGGAAACAAATCTTTGCTGACAAGTAAATAGCTTTGATAACCTAACTGCCAAACATGACAAAAATCAAGAGACACACGGAAATTGATTTAACTAAGCAATATTTCATCCTTTGCTTGTATGCTTCTGATCAGTGCTTTCATCAGGATATAGAATAATAGACAAAAGTTTCTGTCCTGGATCAGATGAAAAACTAGGCCCAACTGCAGGGAAAAAAATGCCCATACTTACATGCATCTACCCTGCAGTCACATATACTTGAAAGTGCATGGCCATAAAGGAGAAAGTTGAGCACATACCCAAGTCCTTTGAGGAGCAGGAAATTAAAAAAAAAAAAATCAATCAATGGTACTTTGAAGTGAGTGCTGCTGCATCAATTTCTATCCGTATTGTCTAGAGCAGGGCACTAAGATATTCTCAAAAGGCAGTAAAGGTCTGTAGAGGAATAACGTACAACATAATGATTAAAAATTCAATGGTTAACACCTATTCTGAAAAAAGCAACTGTTCTGGGGTCTAGCTAAAACACATTGAAGAAGATGACCTACATTCAATAATACAGCCATCATGGATTTAAGTATGTACTTTATACATTTATGAAAATTGTCTGCTGGTTAAGTTACTGAGGTGGTTTCATTTGAGATGCATGGAAGCTGACTGGAACACCCTTAACAGTGATGAGGTAAACCAGTTTTCAAGCAAATTGATTTATTCAAACTATGCTGACTTCTTAGCATTCATGATTTTAAATTGTCCCCATTCATCCATCTACCTATCGTCCACTTGCTTTCCCAGAACAGCGGAAAAAAAAGCACTAAAACTTTAAAGCACTTGAAATTGAAAGACATCTTCCTTTTTCTCAAGCAGATTATTAATAGACAGAAATCTGGGCAGCCACCCCCAGAGCTTTTAAAAGATTTTCTGAAAATCCCGGTCCACTGCAGGTCACCATGAAAAAAATTGACAATTTAGAGTCTTGTATGCTGCCACCTCCTTTAAAGTCATTTTTATTTGCTTGCTTTCTTCACTTAAACAAATATCATTTGGTTACAAAAAGTTGACAAATTCGTTGCTCACAGGCCTTTACATATGAGTATATACATGAACTGTGTTTAAGATAATTTCTGTTTTAGAACTGGTAAAAAGCCTGAAAATTGGTACTTAAGTGGGTGCACTTACAGAGACCAAAGGGACAACAGATGTGCAGCTAGACCTGTAATCATGACAACAGTTAACAATGAATTCTTTCTGTCTACATGATTGAAATTCATTCTGTGTCCAGGGACAACAGTGTTAAATGAGTTTCATAAGATGGTTACATATTGCACTGTTGAATCATTTTAGGAAAAGACTTAATGTTAAAGTAGCCAGATAGTTTTGGTAATTTCTCCTGTGTATATAAAGATAAAAGTAACTAAGATCGTAGGCTGTAGTTCATTAGATACTACATCAATAGCTTTCATATTTTATGAAGTATTAGCTGCAGAAAATGAAAATTCTTTGTTTTCACATTCCCACTATGCAGCTGTTTCTTGCAGGAAGAAAACACAAGAATTGCACTGGTGTTCAGGCTCTAAATACCTTTATATTGGCAGCATGCCCAATTTGTACCTCTAGCACCCAAAGCATTGCTTATTATGATCTTCTTTCTTATCTACTTTCCAGAGAAGTGTATGAACTTTGATTTCTGAAAAAAAAGCCCCACAAAAAAGGGAGAAAAAAAAAAGCCTAAGTACAATAGTACACACACACTCAGCATGATTTTATGCAGATGATTAACACATTAGCTGTTACATTCTGTATATCTATGTTCAGTTTCTGCTAGTGAAAATCAGCTTGATGGTTTCATTTTAGTCTTTCTTTGCAATTAAAACAAAATATTGATGCTATTGGCTTCAACAGATGACCAAGAGCACCTTGTGCAGATCAGGACTGTTATACACATGCAGAACTATGCAAAAAACTTTGGAACACTTTGATTTCTTCTATTATGTGAACACTAACCCCATGTAAAAAAAAAAATCTTAAAAAGTCATATCTCTGTGAAGAAAAAAAAATCTTGCTGTATTTACATTCCTGTTCTCATAACGAAATGGTAAATTGACAAGAAAGCTGTTCCTTTTGTAGAAAATTCATTGCACTTTAAATGATAATGTAGCAGAAAAACTTGTATCTGTGAATGCATTTTAACATCAAACTATTTTCTGTTATTAGAACATACAGAGAATTGGACCAGAGAAGTAGCAAGGCTAGCTGTGTGACTGAGACTCACATAATTCCCCACCATACTCAACATTTCTTGTGTAATCTCATTTGAATCCTGAAGTTTATACCTAAGCTTGTGTCTAAAGTGTGCCCAGGCATGCAGTTCTCCGTGCCTGTCCCTCCTTTGTATCCCTCTACCTTGAAGAGCGGAAAAGAAAGCCTGTCTGTCAAGGCTGAAAGGGAACTGCAGCGTTCTCTGACAGGTTCCTGGTATGGATCCTGGAGGAACCAAGGTTCTTTCATGGGCTATGGTACACACCAGGTGTTCAGCATAAAATCTGAATTTAATTTTCATGTAGCTAGGCACCCATCTGCAGATGTTAATCCTTGCTGAAGACAGATAAATCGATGATTATGAAGTGTTCCAGCCCCGCAACAGAACAGTATTTGAGCAATCTGGCTCTTATTATTATACACTTTTGTTCTAGAAAGGTGGCATCCGAAGCTAGGTAGCCTAGCTCAGTGTGCAGCCCAGTTGCCATTCTGTGATGGCTGGCAATGTGGAAAGTCACAGGTTGTGATATAGTAGGAGATTTTTCCCTTTTCTCCCTTTTCTTGCCTAGTGTTGAAGAAAAGTCCTTCAGAACAACTGTATATATCTGCCTCTCTGTGTGTGTGTGTGTGTGTGTTCATAGAAAATTATAATATGCACCTTGGTAACCTCCATATAATCTTTACATGCTGTGAGATTTAATAGGATTTTCATGCTGATCTTGTAATGGTATGCTTTTAAGTCTTGCTGTTTTTCTTTGGAAGCAAATGGCCTGTGGCTACAAGAACCCAAAGTTAATGGCGCTAGGTTATCTCCTGGCCATCCTCCAGGTTAAATTGGGGCCAGTTATCTCTGCATACAAAAGTAATTCCTAGAACACCATGGCTAAACACCGTGGATTTATTTTCTATGTATAGTACCTCTGAGTTGCAGGTCTGTAACATTCATTCCAATGCTTCAGTAGATACTGAAAGTCAAAGTAACTATTAAGGACCAGAAAAGCCCCTCAAGTTAGGAGTACAGCTCAAGTTTTCATAGAAAATTAGGTTAAACTAAACAGAAGACATAAGAATATTTTACTGTGAACTAAACTGTAATGGGAATAGACAGACTAATCCACGTTCATAGCTAATAGTTACAGTGCTAAGTCTCATACATAATCACCAAGCCAAAACCCTATTTATTTTGGTAAGACAAGAAGGAATTTGTTCTATTTAAAGGTCCTGTCCAACCTTACACATTCTATGATTCTATGATTTTATTTGTCAGTTTCTGGATACCTCTTTTTCATTGGATTACCAAAAAAGGATGCTGTCTATTATTCCTGATAATAGCTGGGAGAAATGATTTAGTGTAGCGAGTGGATGTTGTAGGACTTTTAAGGCACTTACAGAAAAATTCAGTGTTCCAAAGACATTTCACTCATGAAATTTGATGCAGCCACCGAGACAGAAGGGACAACCAATTTAACAGAAACTAGCAGTAGAAGCAGATGGGACAGAGGTCATAGCAAAAAAAAAGAATAAATCTGGGAAGAAGGGCCAGTGTAGCAGAGGAGTATACTCTTTTGTAAAGGGTAAAAAAAATACTGAAAATGGCATTTTTAGGAACCTGAAAGTTAGCTGCAGAGCCTGTGAAGTGACAAAGAAAAGAGGCAGCAAAAAATGTTCAGTGAGAATAAGCAAGAAGAGAAAATAGGAAAAAAATTACAATTAAGAAAAGGGATTTTTTCAATTATTATTCCCTAGTTGTTGGTTGCTGAAACTTTCTTTTCTTTAAACAAGTTGGAATTAGACATTTCCTTCACAGACAAAAGTAGTTCGGGGTTTTGTATCTCACACTTGCCTTCCTTTTTTACTGTTGACAAGGAGTAGATAACATTTATCAGCTCTGATAGCTTGATCCAGCACCCTTTGAGTCCATAGAAGTTTTTCTAGTGACCTCAATAGGCTGAAGATCAAGCAATGAATGAAATGTCTTCTGCACATGTGCCAATAATAAAAAATTCCTCCCATGCCCTGGGAGTGCGTCTGATCCAATATCCTTCCCTTCCCCAAAACACAAAGTGAGGTGAAAGAGATTATAAGCACACAGCTACGGCCGTGACATCTTAATGGATCTCATGTCAGAAGGTAACACAGAGCTATTAAAATGTCCCAGCATAAGTCATTTGTTACTAAAGGAGAGGGAACATCACTGCTTATACTTTCACAAAATCCTGTAAACAACAGCGTTGACTCTGAGAGACATGCCTGTCCCTTTTAGGGTATTAGAATTACCATCTTCCTTAAGGAGCAAGAGGAAGAAAACATCATCGACAGGTAAATGCTTATTAAGTGGAAAACAGCAGCCAAGTGCGAAAGGCACTTCTGAAGTAACTGCTGCATGGCTCTGCCAAATTACAAGGAGACAATTAGAAAGATGCAGCATTAATAACGGTTAACTCCTTAAAATGCAACTCAAGGTAGTTGGTGCAAACCAGCATGGTAATTGATTCTGTTCTTCAGTTTTGTACACGATCACGATATTGCAGATGGAAACCAACATTTTGCCCCTGGAAATTAAGAATATACCTGTAAACAGATAAAAGAACTGTTCTTCTTGTTTATTCATACAATTCCAACTGTATCTTACTTTGGCAATGGCTATATTATTTGCACCTGCCTTATTTTTTATACTTAAATTTGACAGACACATAAAGAGTTACAGGATCAACTCTGACGTTATTTAATTTTGAGGATTGAAGACTCAATTCAAAATAACATATTTTCTAATAAAAACTATCACACTGTGATAACCTGTGTGGGTTTAGATGCGCTGTGTGTTAAGCTCTTCCCAAATACATTTAACCATATAAATTATATAACGAGTGTCCATCATGCTGGTAATATTATTAATAGATACTAATGCATTGCACAATGTGTCTCTTTAGCAACAAAGCATAAGATTATAAAATCCTTCTACTTATTTCAGAGATGAGAGCTGTGTTTTAGCTAAAGAGGAATAAGCTGCTAACGCCAAATGCCTTGGATCATCATTAACTATTTAATAGATTATCCTGATTTGCACACCAGGATTTAACCCAAACTTTTATCTTGGACCCCTTTCTCAGTTTAATCTAAACACATGTAATGCCATTTGAAGGCTGTTTGTGAACTTCATATTGACCACATATCAAATCCTAGGAAACACAACTACTAAAGTATCCTGACTGTGCTCTTCACAGATGCTACATTTTTTTTACAATTTTTGGGAACACTTTCAACTGTTAACTTCTTTGGTATCTCCAGGGTCCTTGCAGAGGAATGGGGATGGGTGTGGAGGGGTGAATAGCACTCACTGTTTTCTCTCCATTAGTATACAAAAGACAGAAATGTTCTCATCCTTTCTTTATTTACTGTTAGCTTTCTACACAGAAGATTTCATGCTGGATTCTGTTTAAACAATGTGTCAAGGGACTCACCTCCTGCAAAAACTGTATAAAAATGATAAACTGGCAGTTGCAAAATCGAGTTCATGCACCAGTCTTGGGTCGCTCCGAAAATTCATTCATAATTTTAAGAACTCATGTCAATGAAAATGTGGTAGGGGCACTGGGTTCCGTAAGTGAACCTGACCTCACAGACAGTGATCCGAAATATGAGTTGGTTTTAAGATCTGAGAAATAAAAGAAAAATTAAGAGATATTGCAACTATAAAGACAACATGTACCCGTGCATGCACAGGCTCATCTACGCATAAGGACACATACTTACAGGCACAATAGACACTGAAGAGGTTTCATTTCTGCCCTAACCAGTTGTGTGTACAGCAGTCTGATCAAAGCATCAAAATGTCACTCACTTCACGCATGAAGTCTCCAACATGTTTTTCTCCGCTGAGGATAAACAGGCCGAGGAAGATGATATGTCAGTCAGATTGGGAAAAAAGAAAAAAGAAAAAAGAAGGTGTTTTATTCCTAGAAGCGTTGAACTGACAATGCAGTAATTAAAGAAGACAGGGCTACAAAGCAAATCCTTGGACTGTACCAGTTTACCTCCTGACTCAGCCCAAGTCCTTGCATTGTTAGGAGGTTTTATATGAAAGGTCAGAATTTTGCTTGCTTTTTGTTATACATTTACTGGAATCTGTCATTTGTTGCTATCTCTCCATGACTGATTATGAAGCCCAAAAAACTATGGGGGTTTTTCAGGCCCTTTGTTTTGCTGTACTTTTCCCACCACTCCGATCATACACAGGGAGGAGTTATTCCTTGCTAGCATTTCATACTCAAAATAGATATCCTTATTTAGTTAGGTTTGCATTGCTAAAACATCACCGAAGGGTGGAAATATGTGAAGATCCATCTACTTTTCATTAAAATTTAATGCAAGAAAATATAGTCCCTGCACTATTGCTACAGCACAAACATGAGAATGCATGGGCTCTGAAACACACGTATCAAAGGATCTGGATTGTGCTTCAGTTTGCACCGCGTCTGTGAATGTATTCACACTGGAGGTAGATGTCTCTAGGACTGTAAATTAAAGACTACTAACTGCTGGCATCTTCTTGAACAGAATAAAGGAAGGGATCTGATACAAAAATCAACATGTTAGAAAAAACTCCCCTAAATAATGGGTCCTGTTGGAGGAAGTGGTTATAACTCCAGAAATAAGCAGAGGACTTGATCCCTGGCCTTTCATGAAAATAAATATATTTCCTTTTACCATTGTAAATTGTTTGTAATACAGCTGTGAGTCAAGCTATCTCTTTGGATGAAGTTTTAGGCTTTCAATAGAAAAGAATCCAGCCCAGTTTCTGAGGTCCTAAAGATCCCTGAAGCAATTGAATTTTGCGGTTTTTATCCATGCTCCCGAGTGGATAGAATTCTATATCTCAAAACTTCATACATAATCGACAAAAAAATTTTCTGTCAAGCTCAATTCTGTGGACTAAATTATATCTCACTCAGAAAGAAAAGACAATCCCTATAGATCAGGTTTGAATCATGGGTAGGATAGAGATGTTCTGAACCTCCCTGCCATCTCAATAAGCCCAAGGATAAATATGAGAGTTCAATGTCCGGTGCTTTTACAATACCAAGAATTTAGCTCTATTCCTTTCCAAAGCACTCAATCACACTTTAAGAACAATGATGGAAGAATGTTCTGCAAGGCCTTGGGTGCATAAATGGAGAAACAGTTTGTCTAAGTGATAAAAATACTTTTGGCAGTGTGGTAACATTACTTAAACTGGAATGAATCTTCCTGAAGCTGGGAGAAACTTGTTCACTCCAGTGCAGGGTAATTTCTATCCCAGGCAGGGGCACCAGGACAGCTTCTGGCTGCTGCACAGTGTCCTCTATCGCAGTTGTTTGGAGAAAGTTCGTGGAGGACTGTCTCCCGTGGATGGGACCCACGGTGCAGCAGGGGGAGGGTGTGTGGAATGAATGCCCCCTCCCCGGCAGAGAAGGAAACCAACTTGCAAGGAACTGACCAAAGCCCCCATTTTCCCAGTCCCTGCGCCCCTGCACTGTGATGGGGGGAGGAAGGGAGTGAAATGATGACTAGAGTGAAGTCTGCTAAGAAGGGAGGAGGGGGGAAGGTAGAGGTGTTTTAAGATCTGGGAAAGGAAACAGCTCATGAAGAAGTAACCGTGAACCCCATTATTTTTTCCTAGTACCTGCCCCCCCCCCCCCCCCCCCCCCCCCGTGCTGCGAGCAGGGAGGGAAGAAGGGAGTAAAATCATGCCTGAAGGGAAGTCTGCTTAGAATGGAAGGGTGGGGGGAAGGTGCTACCGAGAACCCCATTTTCCCCAGTCCCTGCCCTTCCTGTACTGCGAACAGGAGGGAAGAAGGGAGCAAAGAAACCCTGACTAAAGTCTGCTAAGAAAGGAATGGTGGGGGGAACGTATGTTTAAGATCTGTTTGCATTTTGTTTAAGATTTGGTTGTGCTCCTGACTCCGGTTTTCTCTGTTCTTTTTAGTGTAGTGCAATAAATTAGAGTAGTTTCTTTCTTCATTCTGTGTTGAGTCTGTTTTGCCCATCTCGTTGCTGATAAAATGATTTCTACTTGTCCTTATCTGGACTCCTAGGCCTCTTGATATATATTTTCTCCCCTGTCCAATTAAGAAGGGGAGCAATAGACTGATTTTGGTGGGCATCTGGCCTCCAGCCAGGGCTAAACCATCACAGGCACCAGGACAGCTTCTGGCTCCTGCACAGTGTTCTCTATTGCAGCCGTTTCCTTCACATGGGTGTATACCATCCTTACCTGATGTAGACAGCCAGCACCTTTTATTTTGTAGCTAACATCCAAGGGAAGATCACATTCCACAGGACAAATGACTTACTGAGGCCATGTAACACTTCATGACAGAGAGGAGGGCATTGTGCTGGCCAAGAGACAGGGTTGGCACACTCTTCTCTCAGGTTGCTGGACTCCTGTGCCTTCGTTAGGGCACAGAGGGTAATTGTATTGACACACCAGGGATTCATTAATGGAAAAAGCTGGGGAAGAGTTGCTTACTGTGCCTCATAGTTTTTGTTTTTGGGGTTGGCTTTTTCTTTTTTCTTTTGTTTATAAAAAGAGGACAGGGAAAAAAGCCACACACAGAAATAGGTAATTTTCACCAGATGAAAACTGCTTCACAATGTCTGTATGCTGAAAGGTAAACTCATTTGTTCAAATGTGAAAATACGTCATAGCCACACCAAAACACCTTTTCCTATATATACACACATGAGCACAAATGTTCCTACCTAGTCTCCCAAACTTCTACAAGACAGTATTAGGAAAATCATTACGTATTCACAAACACATCAACTATTGTCAAACATTATTTTACTGTGGTACTAGGGTTCTATCTAGCACAGCAGTTTATCATCCTTTGCCCTTAATGCATGATAATTTCAAATCATTTAATATTTTTATCCAAGGCAGTGAAATTACAGAATGGTATTTTTAGAATTCAATATAATGGAAGGAAAGTTCAGAATTAATGAGAATAGCTAAGTGAGATATGGGAAGCAGCTGAAAGAAGCTATGTAGCGAGGTCAAAAAAAATATGGCTCTAACAAAATTAGTGTGGATCCAGAAACAGGAGGAAAACTGTTAATGGGAGCATGGCAGAAAGAGATCTGAAAAAATGTTTTAAAACTATATTGCAACTCCCTCCTAGAAATCTTTAAAGTCCTAAAATCTCAAAGTTAGAGGACTTACAGCATCAATGTAAGCTTTAAAAATATTGCAGATGAGCATTTTTCCAGAGCACTAAAAACATGCAGATATAAGGGGACCAAAATAGAACAAAGGAAATAGAACAGCAAAGGTACCAGGCAGAACGAATGTCAGAAGGAAATGCACAGAACACAAAATACTGAATGACAGGGGGAGGCTAAAGAGGTAATATCTTTCTTTATGGAGGAAAACTTAAGGGAGAAATAAATATTGAGACAGAGATGAGCACAAGCGTGCATCAATTTTTTTAAAAAATAATAATAATTCTGTCCCCATTAGAATAACAAGAAGTAAGAAATATGATGTGAAGGAGTCACCTGATTACAGAATTGGCATAGCCAGAAGGGAAGAAATTCAATGTGTCTATTACCCATACACATGCATTCCAATGTTCAGCTTCGAAATAATCTAAAAAAATAACACAAAAATGACACAGCCTTTCAAACATTTCATCTACATTCTCTATGGGAGTGCAATGTTGCTGCTAATGATAAAGGCATAGACAGAGAATCTAATAGCATAGAAACATGGTGCTTGATTATACAAATTTAATATTTTTTTAAATTACATTAAGCAACATTAACATGCCTGAAATGTTATGACCATTAGAGCAAACTAGTGGAAAACTTGAAATAAGTTTTTAGGTGTTCACTTTTTTGATCAGCTCGTTTTTTTCACTGTGGAAACCCAAGCAGTTGAAGGTGATGTGCAGTGGTGGTAACAGATTTGATCTTATTCTACTCCTCTCAGCACAACAGAAGCACTGCCTGGGGAAGGGGAATCAAAGACAGCTTTCAACTGTCTGTGTGTGCTCGTTCTTCTGCTGGAGTAAGTTTAACATATAGATAATTTTGCACATGTGGAGGGGCTTGACATTATAGCTGTAAATCACATTACGACATAATACCTCTGTGCAGACACTGCGTGACTACTAGGAGCCATCGGAGGTGAGGAAGCCACCCCTGCTGCTTAATGTTGTAATCACCTGCATTCCTCAGTTCACATCTACTTAATGTAACATGAGAGAATTGATTTCGTGCACAAACTGAGGCGGCTACAAATCTTAGGCCTTTTCTCAAATGACGAAATCAAGTGCTGTTGCTTGAAGCTAAGTCGTTTAAACTTGTTACACCTTATAAGTGTTGGCCCCTATAATGAGCATTATTTCAAAGTCCATATCTGCCTGTTAAAATCTCCCAAAAAATTTAATATGGGCTAGATTTATAGTCACAGTCAGCTTCCTTGTCTCTGCTGGAGCCATGAAGGCGGAACAATTTCACGCCGGCTGTTCCAAGCACATGGAAAGCAGGAGAAAAGTAGCAATTTCTCCTCTTCTTGGATACTCCCATAAGAGACAGAGTTTTAAGAAAGATATTAAAGAGCAGAGAAAGGTTGAAGTGCTCTCATTGAACTCCCGCTTACCTAATCATCCCCAATGTCCTGCTCCCAGAACAGATAGAGGGAAAGAGTTGTCTATAGACTCCATAAGCACAAGGTGTCTGGGGAGAAACAGCCTGGCTGACCAGGCTGCATTTTTCTGGTGATGGCTTATGGCCTGGGATTTTGTGTTGGCTCATATCCATCTGCATTGGAAAACACTAGACTTGTACCACCATGCAAAGGACCATGCAGTTTTACCTTTCTTTCTCATTATTAGGTGGGTTATAACAACTATCCATTACTAGAATGACTATGATGTTTTTTCAGCCTATATGACACTGAAAAAAAAAGCCTCAAAAATCTGATTTATTGAATCCACCGAGTGTTCCTGAAAAATAGACTTGCTGGTTGGTTAATCCTAAACATGCAAAATTGTTAGTTAATTGACTGCAGTACAAACCTTAACCTCCCCTAAATGCATCTGTGACATTAACATTTCCTTTTGGTTTTCTCTAGTTCCCCTTTTGAACATTGGTGGTTAACTCAGTTTAACTGCATCTTGAAGTTAAAATGAAAGGGTTTTCCTAATGGAGTTGAACTGTTGTAATTACAGTATCAGGCTCAGATAGTGTAATTATAGTTTAGTTTAAAAAAACCATTAAAAAATTGACCATTTCAGTATTAGTTATTATTTTATATATGTTGGTTTCAGCACAGAGCTTGAAGTGAGTCATAACACAAAGTGCAATCAATATGATGCATGGCATATACTCCCTTCCCCTTTCTACTTCATTTAGAGCACATATTGCTGACTGGGTTACTGCTGAGAGAGACATTAATTTTCCACTGTTACTCCAACAACATGAGACAAGGTGTTTCCCACTGGCCAAGCCATTTTCATCCTCGAGCGTTGCTTGTGTAACTTGAAATATTCTTGAAGGAACTGTTGAACAGTGCAGTTTTATCACAATGAAGTGTTTCTTGGATCATAATCTTGATGAAATCTTTTGTGGGAAAGACTCCAAATGAATAATTATGGTTTTTTACATTATTAGTGCCAAATCTGTTGTGTTAGTCCTACAGCTTAGACTACTTATGGTTTAACTTTTATTCTAAGAAACGTTTAATGCAGTAATTACAATGATATATCAATAAGAAGGTTTAAGCAGGCCACAAATTAAAAATCTTCATGCCTTCAGCAAATGTTTTTCCAAACTTTTTCTTTACAGATTTTTTTCAAATCATGCCTTTTCATTCCAGTTCATAATTAAAATGCATTTTGAAATGCTGAAGTGGGAGCTATGAAAAGTGAACAACAGCTAAATGGTTCTACTGCACTGACAGCTACTTTCCGCTATTTCTGGTTTTCTTCTCAAACATTTATCAAGTGTCTGACCAGCTCTAATAAGCAGCAGCAGCAAGATCTCTAAATGCTCAGAATGTCAATGGTGCTTCCATGAGGAACATAAGTCAGAATTATTTTTTTTTCTTTCCAAATATCCCATTTCTACAAAGAAATATTAAAGGAGTAAGCATATTTTCTTAAAGTCTTGTGTATGTTTGTTTGTTTCAATTAGGCTGTAAATAATATAGATACTAGGATATCTGTTTAAATGCTAAGATATAAAATGATCATATTTTTATAAACTGCTGGAAGACATTTTTCCTACCTAAACCAGTTTTCCTTTTTTTTTTTTCTCCTGATCTTAATTTTAGTAAACTCTGAACGTATAGTAAACTTAGAAGCCTCTTCACAATGCGATTTATCAAAATTTTAAAGAAAATGAATGGTGAATAACACTAACCATTACCCCAGTTTAAATTAAAACAAATTATGTGTGAAAATGCTAAAACAACACAAGCCATAATGATCTCTGACTTGTAACATGCACAGCACCTGCAACTAGAGAAATGTACCACAAAATAAATGTACAGTACTTAGGCTTATTATTTCACTCTGCTTTGGCTCTATTTTAGAGAAGTCTCAACCAAAAGAGAACTAGAGCTGCTTACCTAGAAACCCTTTAGCTTTGAGCTCCTGGAAATTAAATCCGCAGCGCATCAATATAAATTACTGTTGAAAAACATGGCACAGTGGGAAACCAGGCTCTACCCTTGAGGTGGTTTGATTTTTGGTGGGGTTTATTTGTTGGGGTTTTGGTGGGGTTATTTTTTGGTGAGGTGCTATTATTTTTTCTGTGTGTGTTTTATGCTTTGCTTATATCTTACACTTGTGAGGAAAAGAAACACAGGCACCTCAGAATTCCTTTTGACAGGACAGGACAAGTTTAATAACTAAAACAAAATACACACATTTGTTCAAGGTAGTTACTGGGTCCCAACTCCGCTACGACAGTACCAACGAGGCATGCAGGCAGCTCCCCTAAGGTCTATTCCCTGGCTGCAGAAGCTTAGCTCACACAAAAACATAGACTTTCACTTTGTCCCTTCAGATGGAGCTCAAGAAGCAAAGACAGGGTTATCTCCCAAATGGCTCACTCCCTGATACCGCGGGGTCCGCTTACAGAAAAAAAGAAAACCCATGCTTTTTCATGTTGCTCTTTCCTCAGGCTGAGATAAAAAGACTTTTCCAATGCTAAAACCTTCCACACAGGATGATCAAATGAAAAACAGTCAAAAGGAAAAGGACTTGTATTTTAATAACAGCCCCCGGCAGAAGGAAAAATAAAAAAGACACAGCGCAGGTCTCCAAAACAGCAGTGTGTTATGTCATTAAGCATAATAATCTGGCATTTGAGGTGCTTATCAGAAGTACATTGTCAGCCAAGATTGGTTTTCAGTTTTATTTTTCGTGCAGGGTGCGGGTGCCCAGGCTCTGTCGGGGGCTGTGCAGGGCCGGTCCCGGTGAGGAGGTGCCGGGGCCACCCGGTGCCGGACACAGCCGGCTCCACCCGCCTCCATGGCCCCAGCACGGCTGGGCCCATCTGAGCCCCTCAGCCCCGGGCGGGCGCCTCGGGGAAAGCCCGGGTAAGAAAGGGCAAAGCGCTGCCCGGCAGCCGGGGCTGAGGGAAACGCGGGGAGAAACAGCCCTGCGAGCTGGGCCCTGAGAACCTGGGAGAAGAGGAAGGAGTGAGGTTTCTCATTATCCAGACTATTTTAATTGGCAAAAAATTAAATTAGTTTTCCCCAAGTCATGACCTGGAGGATTGGGAAAGGAGGCTGATTCAACATTCACCATCTCTCTCTGTTCCACTGTTCCCTAGCTGTTGGACTTAACTGTTAAAATGTTTAGGCAAAAAGAAGCATTAGAGCCATGTATTTAGGCTGTCTGAATACAGAAGGAATGGTTCATCCCTTCAAACTACAAAAATGAGAGTCACTTCCATGTCCTGTGACAATTTTATTCGATTTACACTGCGTTACGAACTGCTACAGGAATTAAGAATTCCTCAGACGATATTTTACCAGCCAGGCTACAGCTCAGACTGCCCTAGTTTTTGCTGATGTCAATCTGTTTCCTTTGCTGATGTGCACAAGGTCATTTATTTCTGGAAAGATTAAATCAAATGATAATATGAACTAGTGTAAACGGCTGGTAGGGCTGTAAGTAGGTTTGTATGGCCTGTCTGCAGGGATCTCAGGATCCAGTTAAATTTAGGATAAATCTTAGCTCTAATGAATCAGGAATCAAGAACAGTTCATGAACCAGGGCTGGTTATTATTAATTATTGATATTATAGCTCCATATATAGGTTCCAGCTAATAAGACAGTTTCATTGTGCAGTGTAACCACACCTACCAAGGAACACTCCTCCTAAGCCTTCCAGTTCAAATGGAAAGATGGATAAAGGCTAAAGAAAAAAGGAGGAAAAATATTTAAAAGAAAGCACTCAGAGGTGAAACTACTTACACAAGACCATACTTCAAGGTCAATGGCAGGAACAGGGAGAGAAACAGCTTTTTCAAGCCTTAGCCATGCAAGATTCACACCGAGCCCAAATGTTTTTCCTACATGTGAACATAAGTAGGAGCAGAGCTCTTTTCCTGCCTCAACCATCAATTGTATTATAACCCTAAAATCTCAAACACCTCCAAACATACCCATAGCTTCTTGAGTTTGCTGCTTTTTCCTCCACCAGCTCCAGATTAGTATGCTGCTGATGGCTTCTTCCAGTAAGAATTATTTTTCCTCTAAAACAAGATAGGCAAAACAAACACACTACGGCATAAATGGAAAATAATGCAAATGCATTAGCTGCTCGGGGAAGGGGTGGGGAAAGCAGGTGTGTCCTGTATGTACTCTTGGTAGGGACAGCCAAGATAAGCACAAAGGACAAAAGGCATATCCCTGTATGACACACTCCACTTTTTCCTTGTAGGTCCATCTAGTGAGGTCTAAAGACAACCCAGACACATCATTTTATCCCATTGAGGAAACTATTGTGAAGTCATAAATTAAATCTGTTACTTTCTAGAGTCAAGAATTTTGCCACTGAATTTTGTAGAAACTGGATCTAGTGTGGAGAAGGCTGATTTAGCACACAACAGTGATTAGATTTTAACTTGATACTTTGGAATTTAATAAAGTGTCTGTGCGATATTTCAAAGTTGACGAGGGCAAACCCTGTTAGGATTGAATTTTTAATTAAAATTCTTACTGCCTCTTTCCCCTTTTGGTGTCAGATAGATCATTTACATTTTCAACATAATTTCCTTTAATATCTAAATAAATGTTCCACTTAATGAAAGCATTTAAGTAACTTTTTAATGAAAAAGTGAAATATAATATATAGGGCTGAGACTAATTTTCTTGAATTTTAACACACATGTGGAACCTGTTATGAGCTAAAGAAAATATTTTGAACCCAATGGGCTGTAAATTACAACCCTTGGTGTATATTCAATTTTTAATTAATTTTCTTAGTCATTCTCCATAATCCTAATAGCTGCCTGAAAAAATTTGTATATGCCTTGGGGCTGGCGGGGAGTGAGGGGATCACACATTTACATTTCTGAGGTGTTTAGCAAAAAAACTTCATAACCAACAGTAATAATAAATAAAGAACATAAAATATTTCAAAAGCACACAGTAGAAAGCCTGTTCAGGCTATACTTTTATGTAAAGCAAGTGCCATTTTCCCCCTCCATTACTACAGTGAGAGATTTATTCTTTCTCAGCATCCTAAAATAAAACAGTAAAGAAATATGCACCCTTCCATTGCATTTCTTATGTTAAAGCTCATGTTTAAGAAGTACTACTGCAGTGATTACAGAAAGAATACGTTATCTAACGAAACAATCATATTAAACCACCAAAGCACCTTATATGTTTAAATGACTTACATACCAAACCGTAATTAGTGATAACTCAAGTCTTTCTTTTTCTGTTCAGAAATTCCATCTGAGCTAGAACCTATTTAAATTCTAAAGAAGCATACAACATAGCTGGCTGATTTCTGAAGAGGCGTATCTTTTGGTTTTCTTGCGGTTTTTCCCCAGCTGATGCCATATCTTCATCAAACTGAAAGTTTTTAATGCGTGTCCCTGTCTAATTACATTTTACAAATAACGTATCTTCAGAATTTTCTGGTAAACCAATTGTATTGTTTATGACAAAAAAGAATAGCTTGTGAAAGCATACAGTGGATTTTTCCTGCCAAAGGACATACAGTATACAAACATTTCTAATAAGCAGCATAGAAAGTAAGTTCTCTGTATAGTAGAACTTAATGTGATAAGTGCCTTCAATTGATGCTATTTTAGTGATCCAGAGCTTGCTAGCTGGAGTTCACAACCTGGACATTTCACCTAGCTTTTCATGTTCACTTCACACAAATATCATGATTCCAGACAAACTGTGAGCAAACAAGTTCCTCTTCATCTTGAACAGTGCACTATCAACCGGGGACCAATTAAATTGACCTCTATGTGCCAAGACTAAGACCAGAGTTTCCCTTTCCTCTGCAAGATAAAGATGTGAGTGGTCAAGAATCTCATTGCCATAAAGACGTCTCCTTTGGGCATATATAGGAACTGTATGCATAATGAATGCAGGTATCAAGAACATTGTCTTAAAAGAGCTGAACATTTTATTGCATTTTAATAGGTCTTCACGCTGTGACTGGAAAAAAAATAAAAGTCCTTTTCCACCTGGTGGTTCCTAAACATCCTAAGCAAACGAAGCTGTTCAGTTACCCACACTGGGATCAGGAACAAAGCACTTTGCTTAACCCACCTCCGAATGCCACAACTGCCTGAGCAAAATTGTTGTTACCTGAAAAGGAGTCACCAGGCAGCCTGACTGCTGCACAGAAGTAGCCTTTGCTGCAAAAAATCTGCAAGACAGTTTGGGTACCTCTGATTTTCAACACCCAACTGTGCAAAACTGCCTAGCAAGGCTACTGAGACAGCAGATCACACTGTGGGTGATATGTTCTGAGGAAAAAAAAAAAAGTTTTATAAAGGGTAGAGAAATTATATTGGATGTTACGAACTACTTTATTGAGTATCCAGAACTACAGAACAAATGTTGAAAGAAAGAATCAGTAAATGACAAGCCGAACAAAAAGTAAACTTGGTTTTAGCACATGTAGGTTGTGACATTTATCTGATATCTTTCTTTGAAGGACATTTCTTTGATAAGGATTTGGTAGACTAGGAAAATCTGTTTAACTTAGGCAGGGAACAAACTAAATGAGAGACGACAATGGCTCACATTAAAAAGTGGTGTATCAGTCTCAAAGGCAGTTAGAAACAAAGTTTCTAAAAGATTGGTCTTAGTTTCTGACTTAAACTTTTAATTCAGGGCTCTGGTACTAAATTCAGTCTGCTAATTCTGTTGATTATGTAAAGTAGAGACTGTCAACACAGGAAAAGATCAGAACTTTATTCCTTTATTCGGTGGGGGTGGGGGGGACGGGACCTTGAGGACCGAACAAGGAAATGGCAAGAGATGTCATAGCAAAGTACAAGGTCATGCTTTTGGGGATTAATAACAAGAATTTCCTCCTTCACATGGGAAGTCATTAGTTGGAAATGTCAGAGGAAGAGCAAGATCTAGGTGTATTAGTCAATTATAAGATTACTATGAACCATCACTGTGAAGTAGCCATGAAAATGTCAAAAGCAATCCTAGGATTTTTCAGGCAAGGTATTTCACAAAGAAATATGGAAGTATTAATGTCATTGGAGCAGGCACTCCTAATATATCAACAGGAATGCTGCATATAATAGAGGTCCATCATGTTCAAGGAAGATGTATTGAATGTCAGGTATATTTCCGCTGAATGTTAAACCTGAGCTCACTGCTAGCAAGCCTGCTTACCACTGCTCTGAAGTCCCTAGTCAGGCACCAGCATCAGCTGTGAGCTTGAATTAGTTACTCCCATCATCCTCCTCCTCTTTTCCCTTTATGGAAGCCAAGTTCTGAGAGGTCTGATTGGAATGTTGCTAAGTGCAGTCACTGTTTGGCCAAGGGCTGCATAACCACAACCTGGAATGGAGGCAGAGACGAGCCACATTGACAACAACTGGAGTAGAGAGCTTCTTTTGCAGAAGGACCCTAAAAGGTCCTGCATCTTTTAACCCAGAAAACCTGGTGTTGGCATAGGATATATTAAATCAGCTCATTCATTCAAAAGAATGAAATTAATACAGCATGTTTTAAGTCTAGAAGTGGTCTTCCTTACACATTTAGATCCATCTGTCTTCAAACACCTTTTTCCACATATATTGGCCCCTCCTTCCAACCTTCCATACAGACAGACTTAGAGTGTGCAGGCACCAGGCTGCCTTGTAATTTTGAATTTTAAAGTTTGACATTTATAAAGCTTTCAGTTGTACAGTTGACTCAATGAAATATGGTAAAAGCTGCATTTTACAATTGGAGTTAGCTATATCACACTGCTGGCATTAAAATGTCACCATTGTTTTCTTTATTTAGTGTCTTCTTCCAGCCTTAAGTCTACTCAAACACCCACACAAAGTAGGTAAAAATGACTGCAAAATATGGAACTTGTTTTATCTTTGCACACATTATTTTGAAGGAATAGCAGCCTCCCCATGGAAGGAATTTACAGCATGTAACTGTAACGTTACATTAGCTTAAACTGACTTCTGGAAAATGCCCACTAACCAAAACATTTGCCACAGCTGGAAAGGTGGACAATGTCTGGGATGTTAAGCTAGAAGGCTAACCTTCACCACAACGCAGGCATGGCCCGAATAAAATCAATGGGACTTGTGCCAGTGTATTTCAGGAAGAATTTAAGTCAAATTACTTAGTATTTACTAACAGCAGCTGTTAAATTTGAATAATTTGCAGTACCTTAAATTAAAGTTAGAAGGCTTCAAGTGAGATACTTATGAACTGTGCTGCTTTAGTATACATGTGGCACTAATTAATCTCTCAGGACTTTGTTCTTGAGTTCGTACGAAGCATTAAAAAACCTCAGATGAACTGTTTTCGGAAGCACTTTTTTACTGCCTCCGAAATACTAAGCACGAATTTGGAGGAAACTTTCTTTAGGACTGATGACGGTTGTGATGGAGGCCAATGCACTAATTGACATTCACGGGTCTGTATGGCTCTACTCATGGAAGTGTAGAAGAAAAATTTTTCAAATTAAGAAAAAAACCCACGGTCCCCTCATGCTTCCCCTTTGGAAAGGGACTGTGAAGATCAGATAATGCTGAATTGGAAAATGAAGGTGTGTTCCATGTGGTCTCTACACTTTCTGAGGAAAATGTAGGTCATTCATTTCTACTACAGGCTCCAAACAAACTTTGGTTCTCGGGCATGGTCGCTGTTACTGAAAATCACAGTATGAGACCTTTAAGAAACAGCAATCACAACTGCAATTTACAACATATTCTCATGGTGGATAGGCACAGTAGCCAGAATAACAGGGTTTCAGAGCAGTTTAGGGAATAATAATAATAATAATAAGCAAGATCCTCTGAAATGGGAGTTCTGCAGTCAGTCTTATTACCCTGTAGTCCCATTGCACTTAGTACAAATACCCATAGTTCCTCAAGTCAGGCGCTTGCATAGGTCATAAACACCCACACAAGTACAGGTTGCCTCACTGCTACTCTTGGAAGCCTAGCTGGGTCAGCTGTCACTAACATTGCTATTAATAGGCCTAATAAAAAAATGATTTGCACATCAGAACTGTTTTAATTGTACTCTTCTCTAGTGCAGATACACAATTACCAAAACACCCTTCCATTAATGATTCAAGTCAAAGCGTTTAGCAATAGTATTTTCCATATTCCATTCCTAGCCATTATTTCATGAAATCTACTCTGATTTTCTTAGTAAACCATTCAGTGAACCTTCAAATCTCCTCTGCTATTAATGCTCCTACATTTTCCATCTGCTAACATTAACTTTACTGCTGATATTAGAGACAAAGATAATAAGTTTTCTAATAGAAGAGTGGAGTTAGATTATTTAACTTTCTCATTGATTTTTTCTTTTTAACTCTTCAAATTCAAAAAGGATTGAGGTCTGCAACAAACAATTTACACTGCGTAATTAGGTTTAGAATTTGCTATAGGAATTAGATGAATGGGAATAGGAATACATTTAATAGTTTAGCTTGTTTTATTATAACAGAACAGAAAGTTATGCAGAATCTTCATAGATTTATTCCGTGCGGGTTGATGTTTTCTCGTACATAACCTCTGCTTCAATGTGACTAAACAATGGCATCAGGAGTAAATTCTCAACTATTTGCATTTTCTGCATTCTGTTTAAATTTATGTAGCATCTTTGTATCATTAAATGATAGGCCCTGTCAGACTTTTAAATGATTTCTTTTTATGATAAAGGCAGCTCTGTTTTAAAATACCTAGTGAGATTTTGGCTGAAAAAGATATTAATAAAAGATAGTATTTTGATTCTGCTACCTAATCACATTGAATGTAAAACCTATTTCTGTAGACCCTCATGCTGGTCCACTATCATTCAGGCACCAAACTAATGAAGACTGAGAAGAACAACTCCAATTTTTTAAATGATGTAATCAGACCAAAATGTTTTAATGTAATAAAGGCTTGGAAAGGAAGGCATTAAGGGAATGACATCAAAACACAGAGTGCCTGGATCAAAGACTAAGATTTTAACAAGGAAAAAAAAAGGGTAAAAAAACCCCCAACAAACTAAACCAAATTTTGAAATAAATACTTTAAAAATAGCTTCTGTTTCACAGCTTAATTTAGTTACAGTTTTATTGTCTTTGTCAACATTGCTGCTGTAATATCAGATGTGCAAAACAAGAAAGGTTTCTTTGTGAAGTATACTCTTAAGAGTTAATTTCACTTGAGCTCAGATAAGCTTCTGCTAGCCACTTTGGAAGATTTCTATTAAATGTCATGCATAATTACATAAAACTTGTAGAAATTTATAATCATCGTACTTTTGGATGCTTTCAAGATTCTGGAGAACCTCTCAAGCATTACTAGTCTGCTACTCAGCTTTCCTGTTAAGCAGCCAGCTGCCTTGAAATTCAATTAAAAAAATGTTTTTCATTCATTTTCCAAGTAATCAATTTAAACTTGAACAAAAATATTGAACTGACTATGAAGAAATGTGGCTGCTACACTCCATAATAAAATATTGTAATTTGGCATGGCCTGTAATTGAGGTTGGTTTTCTTAAATAATATACTGCAGCATTTCCATTTGAGAAGATGTTGTTTGGTTTCACTTTCCTTCTGTAGGATGAAGAAAACCACTGTGTCTGATAATTAAGGAAAAAAAAAATACAATTTTCAGAAAATGACCAACACTGTGAGCAATGTCATCATAGTGGTATCATCTCTCAATGGATGCTTTACAAACCAGTTATACCAAATTTTTCATGTGTCCAAATTGATCAACTGCTAGTTCCTATGGTCTCAGCTGACATTTAGTTAATAAACTGTGTCCGTGGATTCTATTTACATGGCTGAAAAAAGGCTGCCCAGGCTGCATTTTAATAGAGGTTCAGTGTCAGGAAAAGAGCTGTACAAAAGTTTAAGTGTTGCTTAACACTGTTGTTAGAAGGCAAAAAATACTATATTGTCTCAAAATAGCTGGTTTCCAATAAATTAGTAATATGTTGAAAAGTTAATATGCTGTTTGATGAACGGGTATTACATGGTCTTTAAAAAATAAAGAAGTCCAAACAATTAGGTGAAGAGGATGTTTTAACCTGGGTAAAAAAATAAAGTTGTCAATGTAAGTGATTATATGCATATCCAAATTAAAACAACCTCTTCAGTGACAGAAAATCTAAATTTGTGATGCTTACATAAAAAGTAAATCACTAGTGCTGTAGCTATACTAAAAACCACAGAGATACTGTCTTTCAGATAGTATAGAGGGTGAACAACTTCCAACTTTTTGAGAGGAGCAGTAAGCAAATGTCCTTCATTTCTGTGTGTCTGACTCTATAGTATTTTCCATATTTAAATATTTTATAACTAAACTGCATTTTTACACTTGGTATACTGAGCTACACTTACTTACCATGACTTTCAAGGTGACAAAAAATTGCTCTGAAAGAACTTACACTAGTCAGTGCAGTTGAGAGTACTTTGCCTTCACTCTTCCTCCATCTCCATTTTCTCTTTTTGTCTCCTGGCACACACTTTGTTGGTTAGAAAGCATGAGAATGTGTACTACTACAGTATGTAGATTATAGATAGTGGTGCAGATGTTACAATTATTCCTGCCTGCCTGTGGCCTGATATTTGGCCTTTAATGGATGCTCATGCCTCCCTATTGGGAATTGGTGGACAGACAATGCCCAAACAAAGTCAAATACTTATTAACATTGTTGGGCCAGAGGGCAAAACAGCTACTGTAAGACCTTTTGTGTTGCCTGGATCTGTTACCCTTTGGGGAAGGGACTGTCTAAGTCAACAGGGCATGTGGTTAAGTACGGATTTTTCTCAGGGGCCACTGTTGGGCAGCAGATCCCACCAATGATTTGGAAAACCAATACACCTGTGTGGGTAGATCAGTGGCCCCTCCCAAAAGAAAAGCTGCTGCAACTGCACAGACTGGTAAATGAACAGCTGGAAGCTGGCTGCATTGTCCCTAACACAAGTCCATGGAACACACCATTTTTTGTAATCCAAAAGAAGAACAATTCCTGGAGGCTATTACATGATCTAAGAAAAATAAATTAAATCATTGAAGATATGGGAGCTGTGCAACCTGGACTCCCCTCCCTGACAATGATACCACAAAGATGGTTTCTTATGGTGATTGATTTAAAGGACTGTTTTTTCACCATACCACTTGCACCTCAGGATGCACCACGATTTGCATTTTTAGTGTAATCTCTTAATGCCACAGAACTGTATAAAAGATACCACTGGACAGTGTTACCTCAAGGCATTAAAAATAGTCCAACACTCTGGCAGCAATTTGTCATGAATGTTTTGAGTCCGATTAGAAAGAATTTTGAAGGTGTTTTTATATATCACTATATGGATGATATTTTAATAGCTGCACAGACAAAACAGCAGGCGCAGAAAGTTCAGCCACAAATTGTGCAAGCAGCTCAAAACACAGGACTCAAAATTGAAGAAGATAAAATACAGGAAACACCACCTTGGCAGCACGTGGGCTGGAAAATTTCAGATCAGCTTGTTCCACTGCAACAAATAACTTTGCAAATGGACATTAAAACTTTGAACGATCTCCAGAAACTGTTGGGGACTATAAATTGGGTCTGCCCTCTTCTAGGAATTTCCATGGAGGGACTGCACCCCCTTTTTAAACTTCTAGAAGGAGATATGGACTTAAAATCCCCCAGAAAAATCACTCCTCCTGCAAAAGCTGCTCTTAACAAAGTAGTCGAAAAATTAACCAACCCAGCTGCCAATAGGCGAAAACTTAATTATCCTATTAGCCTTTTTATTTTTTACTCTACCTTTCAACCCAATGGTCTGTTATCACAATGGGTTCCACAGGATACAAATTCGTTAATTGTTTTAGAATGGAATTTCCTACCCCATAATTTTGGAAAGAGAGTTACCATGGCTATTGAAATGATAGCTATGGTCATTCAGAAGGGGAGGTAGTGTTTGTTTGCTTTAGATGGTACAGATCCAGATATGATTTATTTACCCCTTGATACAAAACAATTGACCTTTTTAACTCACCAGTCTTTTGTTTTTCAGTGTGCATTGGCTGATTATACAGGACAGATAAGTATTCATTTTCCAAGACACAGAATAATACAATCTTTAAACTCCCTCACTATTGCCTACCTCACAATTGGCTATTACTCCTATAACTAATGCACTTACTGTATTTACTGATGGGTCCAGAAGAACGGGACGAGATGTAATTGTCTGGCAAAATGAATCAGGTCAGTGGGATAGTGACATACACATGGTTACAGGTTCACTGCAGGTAGTTCAACTATCTGCGGTAGTCCATGTCTTTAAAAAATGGTCTATTGCAATTAACATAATAACAGACTCTGCCGATGCTGCAGGTCCTGTTTCCAGACTTGAACACTCATTTTTAAAAGAAGTAACAAACCAAGTGCTATTTGTACTTCTTTGGGAACTTAAATGGCTTCTTGATAAAAGAACACAGCCATACTTTATGCAAAATGTTCCCTCACATACCTCTCTACCAGGACCTATCAGTGAGGGAAATAATGAGGCAGACTGCCTTGCAGGCGCTGCAGTTTTACCAGATCATTTTGCTCAAGCTCGTCTGTCTCATGGCTTCTATCATCAAAATGCAAAGGCCTTGCAAAGGTCATTTCAACTGACACAAGATCAAGCTAGACAAATTATACAATCTTGCCCTGATTGTCAGCATGTTTTACCTACACCTTCAATTGGAGTTAATCCACGAGGATTGTCTTCACTTGAGATTTGGCAAACAGTTGTCACTCACATATCAGAATTTGGAAGGTTTAAATATGTTCATGTGTCAATTGGCACTGCTTCTTCCTGCCTTTATGTCTCAGTACACACAGGAGAAAAATCTAAAGATACGCGTCGACACTTTGTTACGGTCTTTGCAACGTTGGGAGTTCCAAAAACTATCAAAATGGACAATGGTCCAGGTTATATAGCACATAAAACACAGATTTTTTTCAGCAATGGGGAATGTAACGGGTATTCCTCACTCTCCCACAGGTCAGGCACACAGAGTACTCTTAAAAAAATGTTACAAAAAGCAAAACAGGGGGAGTGGAAAGCTATCCCCACAAGAGCCAATAGCAAAAGCTTGTTATGTTTTGAATTTTTTGAACAGATAGTCGGAAGATGGGCCTCCTATACAGCATCATTTTAACTCACAAACCCATCTTGAAATTAACGATAAGGCTTTAGTGATGATAAAAAATCTACAGACAAATCAATGGGAAGGACCTTTCCCTCTAATAACATGGAGCAGAGGGTATGCTTGTGTTTCCACAGGTTCCAGCCCAAGATGGGTGTCAGCATGATGGATCAAGCCCTCTGTGTTGAAACCGCCATTATCACCTGCATGATGATGAGTGCACCAATGTCACAGTTGTCAATTAAGAGTCAGTTGTGCATTAAGAGTCAATTCACAAAAGTATTGACAAAGTGATGGAGGGGTTTTTTGCAGGGATGTCGGGTGGCTGCGTGAACTGTTGCAGATAGGATTAGAATCTATTTTTCGTTCCAATTTGTGTTTGTTAAGATGTATACAAGGTTTAATAGATACGGCTTTGAAACAACGGGGTTTTTTTTAATGTAAATACAAAAGAGGGAGATGTGGGAAATGGAGAGCGGCCCTGGAAAAGAGACAGTTATGCTTGTTGGAGACAAGCTGCAAAAGCAAGAGAAAAAGCAGGAAAGAGGGTCATGTAGAGATGTAAATTTGTGCGTCCTTTAGCAGGGTGGCCGAACGGTGTGCTTTGTAAGGAAGGTGTAGACTGAAAGACACGTGCACAGCAGGAGTCCACCCAGGGTGGGACAACCTTTTATATAGGAAAGCTGTGGTTCTTGTGTTAATGAAAAGTACTGGAACCTGACTCCAGGCTGCTGCGTCAGCCATCGAGAGGGTATAAAAGTTTGCTCAATTTTTATTAAAGTTGTCTTCGATCCCCCACAGTTGGAGTCCGTGCCTTTCCATACGCCACATGTAGATTTTCACACTACCTTACACACTACAAAAAATATTTTAAAAGACCAATCTGGAAAGGAAACAATATTACAAGTGATGCCTTCAATTTTTAATTAGTGGCAATGGTAAAAAATGCTTTCTTTCAATGGAGTTTTACAACTCAAGTGTGTTACTGTTTAGATCTATTCAAAAAAAGCCTTGGATTTCATTAATTGGTTATACAAGAAATTGTAGTTCTCACTAAGGATTTTTTTTTTTTTTTCGTTCTTAGAATCAGAGAATCACTTAGGTTGGGAGAGACCTTTAAGATCACTGAGTCCAACCACAGCCTAACCCTGCCGAGTCTACCTCTAGACCATGTCCCCAAGAACAATATCTAGAGGCCTCCAGGGATGGTGTCTCCACCACTTCCCTGGGCAGCCTGTTCCAATACTTGACAACTTTCAGTAAAGAAATTCTTCCTTTAGGTATCTAACCTAAATCTCCCCTGGTGCAATTTGAAACCATTTCCTCTTGTCCTATCACTTGTTACCTGAGAAAAGTGACTCACCCTCACCTCTCTACACCCTCCTTGTAGGTAGTTGTAGAGAGCGATAAGGTCTCCCCTCAGCCTCCTTTCCTTAAGACTAAAAAGCCCCAGTTCCCTCATCTGCTTCTGACAGGACTTGTGCACTTGGGGCACAAGATAAGGGGGAACACCGCTAATGACAAACACGGAAGGTGGTATTGTCCACTCCAGGCACAGTCCTGCCCACAGCCACATGGGTCAAAGGCGTAAAACCAAATAAAACCCCTCGGATTCTGTCTGAGACTCGGGAGCCGCTTCTCCAACTCTGCGAGGAGACCCTCCCCCCTTGGCCAGGATGCTGGCTAAGGTAACGTATGGAGAACCCGGACCTGGAGAGGGGTAAGTGACTATTTGACGTGCTTTAAGTCTCGGGAGGTTGACTCACACACGTGTAGTATTTAGTGCGCTGTGAGCTGTGACAGTGCGTTCCCTGGA
The DNA here is from genome assembly GCA_020800305.1 of Porphyrio hochstetteri. Lineage (NCBI taxonomy): Eukaryota > Metazoa > Chordata > Aves > Gruiformes > Rallidae > Porphyrio > Porphyrio hochstetteri. Next base: position 90,134,733 of record CM036906.1, on the reverse strand, counting down.
TCTGCTGTGGCTGTGATACTGAACCTTGTGAAGGGCCCGCGGGCGGTAACGGCGAGTGACGTGACTGTTGGGGCCGTATCCCCGCATCCCCTGCCTGCTGAGCTGGCAGCAGCGCATTTTGTGACTCTCCTGTGGTTGTGGTAAGTGTAGTCGTGCTTCTAAACTGCAATAGTGCGTTTCTCCGTTGTGTCCATGAAACCTGAAGTAGTGACTTATTGAACCCGCAATTTAATTACTATTAAATAATAATAATAATAATAATTATTTAAAACCCTGCGGTCGAGTGTCTTCCCGTCACGCTTGTATGGTATTATTCTACAGAACTATGAACATACTCCCTGATGTCAGCTATAATGTACAGGGAACTGCACTTCCATTTGAACATCTGCTGGCAACTCAAATATTGACTGGAAGCACAAAACACTGTTGTGGGTTGGAGCTAGTCAAATCAAATGTAAATTCAATATTTCTTGTAGTTACTCCTCCTTACAATATTTAAATTGGGGAGGGCGCGGGGGGTGTGTGTGTGTGTGTGAGGATTCATTTAGATGAATGCTTTTTCTTGTTTTAGTGTTTGGTTGGGTTTTTTTAAAACAAAATAGTATTCTTCCTGAAATGGTCTCCCAAGTCACTTAACTGATGTTGAAATAGAGACGTCAAAAAGTTCTCACAATTTAATTTCTAATAAATATTTCACCCTCTCCCTGAACCTTTGACTTCCCACCTAATTATGGAGAAGATAAAGTTGCTTCATTTAGTTTTGTGTTAGAGACTGCTCATCAGCCGTGCAAGAGGAACAAAGCTTTATACAAATCATCATGCCCAAAACTGACTCCTGATCCATTCAGGGGAATCCAGGGCGGGAATAAAAAAAAAAAAAAAAAAAGACTAGGTACTACATTCTCCTTTAAACATGAGAGTCCTCTGCCATGATTCCTGGTGCATTATTTCAACTCCATTTCAAATGTGGAGAGATCAGAAAGGAATGGGGGGCAGAAGACACAGACAAAATGATGAAAACTGCTTGCAAAACCTAGGACTGAAGGTGCTTAGATAACTTGGATAGCAAGATACAAACTACAAACAGATGAAGTCTTCTGCTCCATCAACAAGTCAAGAGTTGCTGGAAGATTGTATTTAGTCAAAATGTGCTGATTCTAAAGAAAAACCAGCAATGCGAAAAACCTAAAATCTCTCACTTTATAAGTATTACAATATTTAATTTCCATAAGGTTGAAATTTTTTATTTTATTTGTATCAGTTTGATATTTTGCATTTTGCTGTAGCTTAGGTTTAATGCCGTATTTTAGAGCATTGGAAAAGTCATGAAGAAAGGAAGGATTTTATTGGAACAAAACAGTGGCACCAGTACAAATAACATTAATATTATTTCACGATTAACGTTTTCAAATCTTGCATGCAGCCTTGCGTCTAACTGATGCCACTTAGAAGTCTGCTATTTGCAGGTTTAACAAGTAAAAGTGGTAACAGCCTTGAATCTTGCTTAGCAACATCAGCTTCAACACAGAAATAGCACCCAAATCTCCACAAAATGTTGCATTCGGTAGTCAAAATGCATCTGACTAACACAGGTTTCTAGTGTACCTGAGGGTATAATTCAGCATGTACTGAAACGGGGCAAAATTTAAATTTACTTACAAAATGTGAGAGCCACCAGCGTTACGTAATCGTAGAGACTGTAACTGGAGATGCACCCTGCCTCGTTCCCAAAATTTCAACTGGAAAAACAAAAAAAGGACTGAAATATTTGTCATTGCAGATTCCGGGAGCTAACTCTTTCAGGCTACTTTTCTTTTCACTGTGACCATTAACTATTGCATAGTTCTATGTGCGTAAAAAATACTGCGGTTAGTACTTCTATACACAAAAATATGTGAGAAAAAATAAAGATTAAAAAACCCCAAGCACCAACAAAGACAGGAATAAAGCTGAAGGTTATCTGGTAGCTTCAGGATTGCTAGGTTTACACAATCCTGGCGTCAGTATTCAAGTATGAGTATATTTAAATACAACCGATGACCTGTAACGCCCGTGAACCCTTGAGCGTGGCCGTGTTTCTTAAACCTTTTGTGCCGTTTAATCTGCCTGAGCTCTTCTGCAAAGATTTCCCCTGACAGAGTGGCGACAAAAGAAACACTGGCCTTTCCCTAAATAAAATAAATAAATAAATAAATAAATGAGAGAAAAGATGCGGCTTTGGGCAGCCTGCCTTTACGAGCGCCAACAACATTTCTTTCAAAGGCACCTGCTGTTACACATCAGCCCTAGCCCGCAAAGGACGGCAAACAATGACAGCATCCTTTTTTTTTTTTTTCTGCTGTGTGAAACCAGTTCATGAATTGTATACTGATGGCTCTAATTTATGGCATGCAAACAAGCCTGGGTTTCCTTAACCTTCAAAATCATGAATCATAACATTACCAAAGAGGGCAAGGGGGAACAAACCATTTCTATAGAAATTAACTGACAAAACACTTGTTTTAGAAACATTCAGTGTTTTTCCAGTGTGTGTAACTGAGCTTGAAGCTGCAGCTCAGACTCCACATACAAAAAGAACAGATTAGCAGCCATTAGCATCTTTGTTGCTTTACTGTTTGTCCAGGAGCCTTGAGTTTGCTTTGACATAGGGATGAACCTAATGTTGGTGGCAAGAGGAGGAAAGTGCCATCACAACGCCTGCATTTTAACAATGACAATTCCCAAGGCAGCGTGTCTGAAAAGACACTCTTGGTGGGAACATAAGGATTCATCACTGCTATGCTGGCAGAGTTAGGATTATTGCTGGAGCTGTCAGAGCGGCTTTCAAGATTTTCTTTCTTTAAAAAGCCTGTCATAATGGGGTCCTCCCTCCTTTTTTTTTTGTCTCTTCCTTTTTTTTTTTTTAATACAAAAGCCTCTTTTGCACTAGAATTGTCTTAATAAATCTATTTTCAAATTGTAAATGTGTAGGGATTTAAAATTTTGATTGAGACTAGCGTTCTCATCAACTTTGTCCCGTGTTAGAAATGACCAGAAACCTGTATCCCAGACTGATAGACAAGTACCCTGATGACCACGATCTAACTTAGAGGGTTACTGAGGTGCAAAGGGTTAACAAAAACTTAAAAAAAAAAAAAAAAAGTGGAGTAACTGAGACCAGAAAAGTATTTCAAAAGCAAAAGCCTGAGATTTAAAGGTCTGTTTTTTTCTGTTTTCTTTGTGTCAGCCTTTCGTGCTTGTGTCTTGAGAATAAGATGAAGGACACTGAGGAGCTACAGTGTTTTAGAGGATGTTGGCTTTGATGCCTGAGACTGCAGTGAGATCCAGATTTTGGAAGACTGTAGTTTGGACGCTTGGTTTTCTAGACAGAATTTTTTTTCTCTTATTACTTTGTTGATTCTGAAATATATATAAATAAGCCTGTTTTTCAATGGACACGTCTTCTAACTTTTCACAGGAGATATTTCTTAGGGTTCCCTTTTTAATGGGAACACGATTGGTCCACATTTCCCCCCTCTCATGCGTGTATCACTTACAGAGAAAGCATAGCCAGCAGTATTTTAAGAGTTCAAAGATTTTTTTGTCCTTTGTGTTAGTGAAAGACAGGGAAGCTGTCTCCTACAGCAAGAATGTATTTCAGCGCAGACCTTAGAAGACACTTTGCTTACCACGAAACAGCTTCAGTGCAAGAGGGGGGGGAAATGTTAAGTGACTCTGTTCTCAGAGCCGCACAAGCTACCGGTTTGATTACTGCATTAAGGAGTTTCTTCAAGGGTTACAATACTTTCCAGTTTAGATAACGGGGGCAGAGTAGAGACAGGAGAGCAAAGGAACCATTGTTCAACTTTCTCTAATAAATGTGCAAAACATGACAGCTGAGGTAAGCATTACCTAGAACATAGGGATTTCTAGACCAGAACAAAACAATGGTCCATCTGATCCAGTATAGTACACGACACAACCCTGTAAAGCATAACCTCCACGTAATGCTTTTAAAGTGTAGTACTGAGTGGACCGTAATTTCATCTCGATTCCAACTGCCTATGAATTTATTCTCTGAAGTAGTAAAAGTTGCTGCTGTGAATTGAGGTAGCGCAGCCACAGGTGTTAATTTGACTTTATTAATTTAGATGTGGCTCGTGCTATTCTGCACTCTTATGGTATGCAGAGAGAAGCTGACCGATTCGCTGCTCGCTCATTAGTCGTATTTTCAAATATAGTAATTTTTCTGGTGATTTTTAGACGATTCTAATCTTTCCTTAAATCTAACTAAAGTCCAGTATATTTCAGTTATATGTTTAGGCATTTTTAGCTATCTAGTTCCTTTTTAGCACTAGGAATGATAGTAATAGTAAAACGATACATATACACAAATGACATGCATGTGTACAAATGTCCATTTTGAAATGGTTGACATGGTCTTTCAGAGGAAATTATGTTTTTGAAAATTCCCTCCTGTGTTATCAGAAACAAAAAAATGAACTACCTGCATACTTCCCCCCCCCCCCCCCCCCCCCCCTTTACTAGTAAGTATTGGCACTGTTACAAACAATCAGTGGATTTTTTTTTACATCTGTTTTCTTTCACTTTCTAGTTCCTGTGTCTGGGTTTTCTTGAGAAAAGTACAGAGGAAGGCATAGGTTTTGGTTGTACAACTGCAAACTTTAAAGAAAGCTGGCTTGCAGGCTGATGTTTCAGCATGATTATAAATAAACAGAACTACACATGCTGTACCTACTAGGCTGTTTTCTTTTTCTAGAGTGCATGCTGAAATACAGAAATCTTAATCTGTAGGGGAAAGCAAAAATATTTCAGTGCCCCGATCACTATAAAAGCACTCTGGAATTTAAAAGGATTCTTTTTGTTTTCTTTGATGAAAAACAAGAATTACAAGACAGCAAATATTCAGAGAATTTCAAATTATATAATTTAACTCGATGTACATATAAATGTACTGGCTCACAATAACACATCAGCAATATTGAAATACATCCCTTGGTTTTAATGTTTGAAATTCAGATTATGTGTCTGCATATAAAATAAGGCAAATAAGAGTTATTGTTTACCTTGTATGTCGTCTTCATAGCTTTGAGCATAACATAAAGCAGCTTTTGCTCAGATATGTCTTTATTTTCCAAAGATGAAAGTATGAATATTGCCTACATTTTGTTGTCCTGTGAAAAAAGAGAAGATAATTTTACTCCTTTTATTTATGAATGAATAATTTCATAGGAAGAACATTCTTGCATTAGATCTTTCTTCCCATATCAACAGAAAGATTTTTATAGAAATAAAAGGGAAAGTGATGTATAAACCATATTCAATGTTTAGAATGCTCTGGTATTGTGAAAGGCTGAAATATAAATCTTCAAAGTACTCAAGGGACAAGATTCAGTAATGGATCATTTTGCTATATCAAAGAACAATTAACTTATTCATTAAAAATTTAGAAACATGTCTAATTTTATTCGTGAACATATCTAACACTTATTAATTAAATTTCTCACTTGAGAAAAAAAGCTATTCAAGTATAAGCTTACGTGTTTTCTTACATACTTAGATGTCTCTGAAGTCATTGAAATGTAAGCAGGTGCTTTCATAACCAGAAATATTATCTTGGCTAGTGAAAATTATTTTTCAAAAGAATGACATGTAAGTAACTAACATATTCACATTAAAGTATCTCTAAAAATATGAAAAGGTTAACAAAAAAACCCAGAAAACCCCCTTGCATGTCATGACTGTATTCCCTAGAGCAGAACATTCACTTGTTTAGTGTGTTCAAGTAGGAATCAGAACCTCCTAACTTAAGTTCATCTGACCAAGTCAGAAAACATTACTTTTCCTTGCTAACGCAGCCTCACAGTTCAGCACTAACAAAAGATTGTACTTGCCACCAAACAGAATAAACAGTGGTAAAATGAGCTGGTACATCCTGGAGATTTGTTAAGAGTTTCTATTTGGTCTCCAATTCCTTCACAGTCATTTCTAATTCAGTCAGATCTCTCTGAATACTCCCTTTCACCACGCTGCCCAATTTTTCGGTATTTTCTTTGCGGGGTTACAGAATCACTATCACAGAATCACCAGGTTGGAAAAGACCTTTGAGATCATCAGATCCAACCATTACAGCCAAATGCAGCTTATGAGCCTGATATTTTACTGAGACTGACTCTGTTTTTCAGTCCTCTGTGGTTTGCATGTCAAACCTTATGCTAGTGTGAAATTTGTGTTTGAATGCCTTTGGTTCTTTTACAAGACAGGCAAATTTACCAAAATAAAAGTTGTTGTTCTAGTAACATCTACTTCTGGAGACATGGTCTAACATTTTTGTACCCTTTTCTTTTAAGTCTATGTTGTGGGTTTGGCTAGGATAGGGTTAATTTATATATATATATAAAAAGTTAATTTTCTTTCTAGTAGCTAGTGCAGTGCTGTGTTTGGGATTTAGGGTGAGAGGCACTCTGTTACTTTGCATGGGCTGTGCCACCACAACTTCTGTAGATATACACAATAAACATGATTACTGAACTGATTTTCATTAAGAATAACTTGGGGTTTTCGTTTGGTGATCCAGGCCTACCTACAAAGAGGTAACATTCACACAGCAGAGGAGACAAGAATTCTTTAACCTACTGTGATACCTTTAGCCTACCTTGCCTATGAGACAGAAATGTTTCATATAACCAAAGGACATGTGCACTGTTCAGTCTGTCACTTTTTTTTTTTAAAATGTATGTCATGGTGTGTACTAAGCAATATATACCTTAGAATTGAATAGACAAAAGGTGCATTTCCCTGTAAGTTATGGGGGCATTCTGTCTTGATCTGTGGTTCCAGACGAATTAGGAAGGATACAAGCTACAGCAGAATTTGCTCTCATGTCATATAACAAAGGCCCACAAGTTCTGACTTTGTCCCATTTCATGTGATACCTCTGCATCCCTTCACTTCTGGCTTTGTCTGTAGGCTACATATATTTGTTCATTTGTACCAAGGCTCAGAGAAGATGCTGATCACGGAGTAGCATGAATTTTGTCCTGACCAAAACAAAGAATTGTGCCAGGAAGCATAGATTTGGGGGGAAAAATAGAGGAAAATAGAAAGTAGCACAGGAAAATAGCAAATATGTTTGGGAAGGACTTCAAAACATAATAAGCTAATGACATTGCTGTCATGCTCTGGCAATCTAATTTGACCAATATAGCGTTTACGTTCAGGATGCTTGAACACGCTCTGAGCTGTTCTTTTACTAGGTGGATTCCATTTATATAGCACCATTTGGCTAAGTCTAGAGGTTGAAAAAGAAGTGGAAATATGATTAATGATAAAAATCATAAAGTCTACCATCTCTCCCAGCATTTGATATTGACAATATGACATTCAACACAAATGCATAATACTTTAGAATGATATAACAGCTTTTTGCCTTTACTTGTTGAGAAGTGGGGAAAAAAATTGGGCATACTTGAAACGTATTCCTTTACTTTTAAAATATGTTCCCATTAGATACAGAACATACTTGCTGCACTTTAAAAGTGTTTTGGCAAAACTTTGTAATAGGCAAGACTCTCAGCCTGCATCTGAGCTGGCAGAAGTACATCATTTGTAAAATCCATCAGATCAATGTCAGTTGCGTGACAGGATATCTTAGTAGCAGTGTAGGAATTCTACTATATTTTATCTCTGGCAAGTTTTTCACTTGGACAACAAACTGCTATGATGGAAATTATATCCTGTGTATTTTGTTCTTTACTCAAGAATTGTTTTTCAACAATTACAGAAGATCATAGGAACACTTGATCTGGTACATCCTCTGTCACAAATCCACTATTTCTTTCTTTCCTGGAAAGACTATGCAGTGGTCAGAAGACTAAGAGGTCATTGCTGAGAAGTCTTGTGTGTAATGAGGCTTTTATGAGGGAAATATTTCTGGTCTATGTCTCGTAACTGTGCACTTGCTGAACCGATTTAGAATGAGAACTCTTTTTCCCCTTCATATAGAATTCTCATAGCTTCCTTTCTACTCCTTTCCTTTCCTTTCAGCTCATTTCCCCTTTCCTTTTTTCTTTCCTTTTCCCATTCCCTCTTCCGTTCCCTCCCCTTTACTTTTCCCTTTCCCTTTCTCTTCCCTCCTCTTTTTCCCTTTCCACTTTTCCCCCTTTCCTTCCCCTCCCCTCCTCTTCTTTCCTTTTTTCTTTTTTTCCTTTAATTGCTGGCATTTATACATACCTTAGGTATGATCTTTACAATTTGCAATGCGTCAGTGTCTGAGAATGTTAACAGTCCATGGGTATAAACTCTAAGAACTTTCTGACATCTCTTTTTTTTTTTGGCTACAAATATACCAGCTTGAGTAGCTAATGCTACTTGCCTGCCTCTTACTCTTGCTGTCCTGCTGCTAGATGCTTCCTCCTTAGAACTTGAAAACATGTTTATTAACCCATTTCATTGAAAACTAGTTGACTTTGTTTATAATACTTAACCTGTAGATCCTTTCATCTGAAACAATTCTCTACTGAAAGATCTGAACAGGCAGGATGAAAGCAGCAGGATGAGGTTAGGTCTGGCTGGATGCAGAGATCTCTCCAGAAGGCACAGGTACAAAACAACATTCCATCAAGCCCTTCAGCCAAAATTCAGTCTTCATTTTGCCTAGTTCTCCTTCACTCAAAAAAAAACCCCAAAACATCAAGGAAAAAGGAAAACCAGGGGAATTCAGATAAATCTAAGTTTGTGCACAAGTGGTTCTATTCATATGTACAAGCCAATAACATGTTAAAGAACAGATTTAAAGATAATTTGGAATTCTTCCTTGAAATATTGAGAATACAAAATTTAAAAGATCCTTAAGAAGCATCTATTTACTTGTGACTATCAGTTAGTTATTTAAGACCCACAGAGTGCAAGAGGGTTTTTTTAGCTTAACAAGGTAGATGGCGTCAATTTTATGAAAGAAAAAAAGGCTTAAAACCACAAAAAGTACTACAGTGAAATGTGAGGAGACATGACCAGATAAATACACCTCCCTGGAAAGAACACTATTGATTTTCATAGTGTTTGTTCTGCAGGGATTTTTTTATTCAGTCCTGGCAGCCATTCAAAATCTGCATTTAAACAAAATTTTTAAAAGTGATGATCCTGATCCATTTTCTCAGCGTCAGGAAGTAAAAGTGTATTCTTAATGAAAAAGGCACTCTAGATATAAAATATTTAAAAGCTTCATGCTAGCATACTTACTGGTTAAAAAAATGGGGTGGGGGTGCAGAGGACACTTGCACTTGTTTTTGTACACCAGTGCCAACAAGCAATTCAGCCACGAGGAGACTTAAAATCAGCACTCCACTACCATCCATCAGGTCCACATCTTTTATTGAGGATGATGTTTGAAAATTATTGATGACTTAAGGTGCAAAGACTGTTTCAAGCTTCCAGTTTCCAGCTCAGATGATGAGAATGTCACCACAAAGATGTCTGTTCATTGATTTCCCCCTGGTCCTCCTTGCTTCCCCTCCTTCCCTAGGAACTATTTACCTGTTAGCGGGTCTTAATGTATGTCATGTACTAAACAAGCAAAGATGCCAAGTGGTTATAACTGTAGAACTTTATTGTTAAAAATAATCCTTTCTCTCCTTGCCAAATGCTTATACACTGCAAAGACTTTTCCAGATTCTTTGATCTTGAGTTTTATGCTAAAAAAGAAAAAATAACAGCAGACCAAAATATTCCAGCCCCTCATGCCTCCCTTCTGCCTGCATATACTGTGCAAATGTTTGGTGAGAAAGCTGTGGTAGGAAGATTTCCCTCTTGTTTTTTTGCTTTCCAATTTGGGAATATTTCCAATTTTGAAGATCAGCATCATATCATATTTGTTTAAATGTTTCAAACAGGTACAGTTACTGCATCAGACCACACTATAGCAATTCTAAACCCTTGACTTAAATTTAAATATCCACAAAACATTTCTTTGGTGGTAGAGATGATATCTAGGTTGCACGACCATCATAGGAGAGAAAACTAACTTCCTGCCTTTCTGTCTCCCTTCCTCCCTCCAACAGCCTGGGATATTTAGGTACCTGAACAGGCTGCAGTCAGGATCAGAGGGGAAAAGAGGACAACCCTGAAGTACAACTTTGAATTACCTCTTAAAAATCAGTTCAATGAAAGGGTTGCAAGCTACATCAGGGAGGGGGTGGGGTGGAAACTAAACAGCAACAACGAAAAGACTTCTCACCCTTCTAAATTCACCCTATGTCCTCTGATTCTCATCCCTTCCTCACAGCCTCTACTGATGCTTCTTTCTCCTTTTTTCTCAACTACTCACCCACTTGCCCTACTAGCCTGAAAATTCTCCAGCCTCTCACCACTATATACTATTGCTGTTATAGTTTATTTTATACATAGTGTTGAATGGCTCAAGCTGCCTTTTAATGAATCTACAATGCAGAGAGGAATTTAAATCCCGTGTTTAAGGTAGACAGAGATTTGCTGCTGCTGCCACCTATCCTCAGTGCAAGAGGGATGATATTACCATTTTCCTCATTTCCTGCACTACCACTGCCTAAACTAGGAGCTTACACTTTATCTCACTATTCTTAATTCTGGAGTGCTGTATCAACATCTCTGTGAACATGTAAAAGAGAGTATGAATTATGCCTTGCTGAAAAAGCAAGAGAATACTCATAACTAAGATTTCATCAAAACAAAAACCACTTCCATGCAAAGCAGTCCCTACCATTAAGGAACAGAATGCCCTATCAGGTTTTTTGCCTGTTAGGAATCTGTATATGAACAGAGACAGTTGTGCTCTTTGAGCTGAATTCAACTGAAATGGGAAGATGGGGAAGTGACACAACATGGAGGAAAGAAGAAAAAAGAATTCCCACAAGATAGCAGTGTCATGTTTCCAATTGCTGTACCAAAGCTACCTGGCATTGACACTTGCCCCTTGAAAAAACTCCCGCTGGAATTTAGACACATCCATCTCACTGAAAAAGCTTCAGCCTGAAATACACTGTGACATTCAATCCAAGCACATTAAAAGATGATCCATACTGTAAAAATGTTAGGAACAACAACAGCAGCAACTATAAAAATAAAGCTAAATATTGTACATTCCTTATAGGAATGTATATTTTAAAATAATTTTGAATATATTTCTTGTTAATTTATTACTTAATGTGATATTGGAAATGTCACTACTGACTGGGATCTTGCAGTTTTAGCATCTTTATCATGTCCTACACTCGTTTAACTATATGAAGTTAGAAAATAATTTCAGTTGTAAATGATGGAGGTTTGGGAGATTATATACAGGCAAGGCCTTGGTCTTTATTGACTTCGTGTTGCCTTGATTAGGGACTCAGAGTTTTCCTATACTTACTTAAAAAAAGATACACTAACAGATATTCATGCACACAATTTGACAATAGAGCTAAAATTCTTATTTCACAATAGCAAAATACTGTCAAATTATGCACACCTTTCCTCAGGAGACTTAGACTTGTAAAGAAATGGCGAAGAAGGGAATTATTCATGGCATATTTTACAGAACACGTTCTTAAGCCTGACAGCAAGCTATGGTCGTTTTATTTTCCTTGAATGCCTTCCTGGAGTACAGCACAGTGGGAGATAGGACCTAAATTGTTCAGTGTCGCTTTGGCAGACAGTGCTGACAACGTGCTCTTCCTCAGTGGACAGTGATTTTTATGCTATGTAATCTAATAGCGACAGCAGGCACAGTAACAACAGGCTTTCTTTTTGGCATGTGGCAATGCAAGACAGTTTGTGCTGGGAATGTGTGAAGCAGCTCATTAGGTCATTAAAAAGAAATAGTAAAATCATATTAAAAATATATGTATAAATCCAGGCATCAAATAATGAAATAGTCTTTAAGATGTTTGGTGAGGAGGGAAGCAAAAGGTAACACTGTGGACTAGTACAGTTAGAGTGATTCTTAAGAGACATGGACATGAGATCATTGTAATTTCCCATGTAAATATAACAATGTACTGGGTTTGCATGACAGGGATGGAGGTGCCAGGGATGGCTTATGTGAGAACATGCCAGAAGTTTCCCCCATGTCCAATAGAGCCAATGCCAGATGGCTCCACTGTGGACGTGCCACTGGCCAAAGCTGACGCTATGCTGGGGCATGGGAAGAGTGTGAGGAGTCTTCCCCATGAGGAGAAAGGAACAGCAGAGACAAAGTGTGAGGAACTGACCACAGTCCCCAATCCCTGGCACCCTGCATCACTTGGTTGGACAAGGTATAGAAAACTGGGAGTGAAGTTAAGCCCAGGAAAAAGGTGTCTTTGACTTTCCTGAAGTCAACTCTTGTTTTGCCCATGGTGGTAATTGGTGAAAAATCTCTTCCTAACCTTACCTCAACCCATGAGCCTTTCATTATATCTTCTCTTCCCTGTCCAGCTGAGGAGGGGGAGTGATAAGGCAACTTTGGTGGGCATCTGGCCACCGGCCAGGGTCAACCCACCACAAAGAAAAAGATGGTTTGTTGTTGCAAGCAGTTCAAAGATTAAAGTGTACATCAGTAATAGTTCTTCCTGAGGAAGAGCTTTGAAAACATATGCTAAACAGTACCTAAATCAAACCTGTGGAAGGTTCTACATTTTTAAAATAATTCAGAAATTCCTTGAGTTATTCTCTGAGCTACTCCCTGAAGAAATGTTATGAATATAAAATCACTCATATCAAGAATGTAAGCCTGATAGTATAAAAAATGTGGGTAGTGTAGGATATAGATATAGCAGAAATGTGGTATGAAACTTACAAGATGAAGTGTTATCAAAGGATACTAAACCTGGATTGTATTTTATTTAGCACCTATTTTTCCTCGTTAACAGTGCCTTTGACGAGTGCAGTCGCTGTGTTATTTCACTGGTACTCTGGGCTACACATCCAGAGTAGGAGGTCTTACCAGACTTTCCCAGCAGTACATCATTGGGGTTGCCTAATTAGTTAAATCACAGGGATGCATTACTTGAAGAATTAAACTGCCTGGGAGTCTTTGTAAAATACAAAGCCGAGAAACATTCCTTTTGTTCTAAGTAAAGGTAATAAAGTCCCCAAAGCCTTTTTTAACCTCCTAGCAGGAAGTTCCTCCCTGAGCTGAAACACTGAAAGCAGATGAGTCTAGATAAGCTCTGAACCTTACAGTTTGGTTCCACTCATGACTGGGGAAAATGGGGGTTCTGGAGGCACTGGAGCCAGCCCTGTTTATGCTTCTTCTTTGAAGGTTAAGATGCATTAAGGGAATATAGCTGGTGACTTTTGCTGTCTGCATTCTCTCAGCCCTGTGAGAACGTTATAAACAGATTACAAACTCCAGAACTGTTGTTTTTAGTCAGTACTTACTGTTCTGTATGAGCATGGCATTTTTAAAACTATTTAGTACTTGTATAGCACTATGGAACAAACAGAAATATTAAAATCTTGCATTTTAATGCAAAACAGTCTACACTTCATAATAGACAACTTAGATCTTAATGACAGGGAGGAAAATCATTTAAAAACATATCTCCTTACCAGAGGACTGAAAGCAACCTCATACAAATATTAATTTAGGTTATTAAGAAATCATGCATAATTTTAGTCTTTTAGTGATAATAGTCTAGACTGACATTGAGTAACTTGTTCAAATAAGACAAGTCAAACAGAAGACAAGTCTTCTATTAACCTTATATTTATTTTTAGGTCAGCCAATCTGAAAGCACTGGAATAACACCACAGAAAAAAGGCTGAGTGCTACATCTGCACATCTAACTAAGCAAGTTATTTTGTTGTTTATAGTCCAAAGGGTAAAAAATCATTTTATAGGACACTGATTGATTGTTAATGTGCAAAAAACATGTTACAAATACGTTTTCTTCTTTCTGGCAGCATTAAACAGGCAGGAAAATGCCCAGGAAGTATGCTGTGGTACTTACATTGAAGAGTCACCAAAACAATGCTTAATAGGAAATGAATCTTTATGCTTTTTAATCTGTTAGTTTTAAACAAGCATAATTGAAATCTTCTGTCTGGAATACAAACAGGCCATGTTTTACCTCAGTAAGCAGACATGATTACTGCTGCTCTGTCGAAGCCCTGTTGCTTAACTGTCTTGGGTTTTCAAATCAAATTATACATCCTCTCCCTCCACTGCACTGAAAGACGATAAAATAAACAAGGCAGTCACAAAACACACTCTCATTTTTTCCCCATTGGTTGGGCAGAATCCAAAGGAGGATGAGGTTGAAAAAGAGAGTGGATAAATCCCCTCTGGAACCTCTGTATTAGATAAAGCAAGCTAACAGAGAGAGAAGTGATCGCTTTACAGCAGAGATGAACTTCTCTCAGGAAGTTTGATAAATTGACATCATTCCAGGCAATTTGAGGTAATACAATCTTCATGTCTGAACAGTGTAATTACTAGATGTGTTTCCAGCATTCAGAAACACTCTGTATCAATCACCATGAACAGTTTTAGAAACCCTTTCTTTCTGGGAAAAAAAAAGGAAAAGGGAAAAAAAAAGGGGGGGGGGGGGGGGGCAGAGAGAGAAATGCTAAACAGTAATTTTGGGGTTTTTTTAACGGTAAACAAAATGATACTGCTGGAGGAACCATACACCACCTCAGTCTGAGGCAATGAAGACCTGACGTAAGTGAGATGGTCTCAGTGGGGAGATAGCCTAGGCTGTGCTGTGGTGTAATCTAACCTCATTTCCTCAGTGAATCTGCAGCACTTTGGATGCTTGTCAGTATGACCCTAGACTACTTCTTCTATCAATCTTTGTAACTCCCAGGCTTGACACATGGGCATTTTGCCTGGTGATGTGTGGTGTAACAATAGTGTCCCACTTTCAAAGGAGGTCTGATGGCACAAAAAGAGCAGAACAACAGAGAATCTCAAGCAAATCCATTGCATGTATACACCACAATCTGAGTGTTAGAGAAAAATTTAACACCTACTCCAAAGAGAGGGGTAAGGCTGCCTGTTGGTCTGAATTTGCAATAAATGAAAACAGCTTAGCTGTTGGGCTTTCTTTCCCCTGGCCCATACAGTAAATGTTTGCCCCACTGACGTGTTAGATTAATTCCCAGCAGCACGTTTTCAAATAACTTTTCTTTATTCATTTCCATATGGGGGGCACGAGGTTAATTTTTCAAGCTACATGTAAGGTTGCAACTATTAATTTTTCATTTATAATGACATTTATCAAAGTGGCAAGAACCACCACTAAAACATGTACTAATTGACTTTCCTTTATTTATAATGTCAGGTAAGAGGCAAGTAACAAAAGATGAACGACCGTTTCTTATGGTCCATGCAGAATGTATTTGTAGGAAGACAAATCATTGTGGAGTTTCTCTGGCTACTACACTGGTCAGCCATGAGTAGGTTCTGGACAGCTGTTCAAAAATGCCTGGACTCAGCTCTGGCTGTTTTAACTTCTTAACAAATGGAACTAAGGTCGAAAGTTCCTGGTTCTTCCCATTGCACATTGACAATGGTCCACTTTATTCAGCCCTGTATGCTGAGGCTGAAATTTGGCTTAACCATACCTGCAATTTGAAAAAAAAAGAATAAATTTGCTTTTCCAAATGAATCACTTTGGAAGATAATGGTACACCATATTAGAGACACTGTTTGTTACACTGACAGGTATTTTTTGCCTTATGTTACTCTAAATAGACAGTAATTCAGTTCATAAATGATCTATGAATCCATGTCTTAAATATGCCTTGTCCCTTTATTATAGACAAAGCTGTAGCTAAGATAAGCACTTCAGTTCCGGGTTTAGTTTTAAATTAAAGTGTTTGCATGTAAACAGGTATGGATCATATTCTTCTGATAAGGATATTATAAAACTGAAATCTTCATGAAAATGTGCAACCAACCAAAACAAGTGGAAGGGGGATGCCCTTTTTGACTGTTAACCCTTCTAATAAGCCTTTTTGTCTCTCAAGGAATCAGATAGGGATCACTTTGATTTCTGCAGACTCCTTCCTAAGGGAAAACAAGGAGGTTTTCTATTGTAGAAGGCATATTCTTTTAATGAAAACTAATCTAAAGGAACTCTTACTCAATTAAGCGATGGCATACATAATTTTATGCATAAAAACTTGCCGTAAAACTAAGATTTATCATTGATTGTAAGCTTAAATTTATTGTCCACTTGGAATTTTTTTATATTCATTACACAAAGACAGTGATGAAGAGACCAGAGCTG
The DNA here is from genome assembly GCA_020800305.1 of Porphyrio hochstetteri. NCBI lineage: Eukaryota > Metazoa > Chordata > Aves > Gruiformes > Rallidae > Porphyrio > Porphyrio hochstetteri. The sequence goes on along the minus strand of CM036906.1, from coordinate 90,118,501 downwards.
TGGTTCAAGACTAAAAGTTGAAAGAGGCTACTACTTTATATAGCAAAATTTTGTCTACATAATGAGAGAAGAAGCAGCATTGCTTCATTTAAATATTCAACAAGAAATTTAAAAAAACCCAACCCATCAAACCCATACTTAATTAAAAAGGAAAAGTAGACAGACTAAGGATTCCAGAAAGGAAAAAGTATCTGTGACTTCATATACTCACTGAGCTGCATGTTCGTCTACTGCTGAGATCATGCAGACAGAATGATTTTCAAAGCTTTAATAAAAATATTTTCTGTGGGACTTCAAATAGTTGTTTAGGGAAGTAACTTCAAAATGGCTATTAGACTAAGAAATTACTAAGAAAATTAATGAGAACTTTTCTGAAGAAAGTTCTATGCTAGAATTTTCAGCACTTGAATTATAAAAATATATAGTAGGTGGTGTGGCCACAGTGAACATTTTTCTTGACATTTGACTATATCATGAAGGCTGTACTGCCACTTACATAGAGTTTCATCTTTATAAAGCTAACAAAAAAAATATTTTAAAACAACCCCTGACTATAAATTCCTAGAGCAACTGAAACAAACTCTTTTGATATTGCCCTTGGTAAGAAAGTATCTTTTAGTAACTCTTAATCTCTCCTAGCTTCTCATCTAATCTCTCTATTTTAGACTGTTAAATAGACTATCTTGCCTCTATTGTTTCTTTAGGTGATCAGAAAATTTGTTTAGGAGCAGGGACAATGCTTTAGTATAAAAACCAGAAATGGTAGGTGCAATTACATCAAATTAAGGATTACACAAAGCACTTTGCATTAGTGCCCAGTAGATATGATGAGCATTTAAGGCAGAAAATCATGACCAATGTAATTTATTTCTAATCTCCATTCTGACTTCACGTATGGATACATACATGTAGTTCTGTGCTTACATATGTCTGTGCGCATGAAAATATTCCAACCCTCCAATACATATATATAACAAATAATAAAACATTTTTGTTTTAATTTTAATTTTCAATTTTACCATTAAAAATCAACATTCTTTGTCTTTTGATATATAAAGACATTAACTGGTGAATGCACCTGCTCCAATTTTACCAGAATCATAAAACAAGCAAAAAAACCCTCCCACCAAACAGTAAAATCAAGATGAATGTATCAACAGAACTCACAGGTTGAGATTTTCAAAGCCATGTCAAAGATAAGGATGTCCAAATGCTTTAAGAATCTTTCTGCAGCATCATCTTTTTAAGATGAGATAAGAACTTTCTTTTGGGAAGACCATTTCTTTTATTGAGAAAGATCCAAATGCTCTTGCAAGAAACAAATTTACATCAGAATTGCAGGTAAGGAAAATGGAACAGTGCAAACTTTGAGTTACTGGTGAGCCAGAAGAAAGCATGTTGTGATCAGAACGGATGTGGGAACCCAGACAGAGCTCCCACAGATGGATGTGGTTTTGCAGGTCACAGGCTGTAGGGAATGCCAAAGCCTCTCACTAGTAGTAGGGGGCAGCTAAGAGTACAGCTGTGTGTGGTGTGAGCAGGTAGATAGATGACCTACTCAGCCGAGCAGCATACCTGCAAGATGAGGTTGAAAGGCTGAAAGATAATAAAGAAAGGCTTAGAAGCATTAGGGAGGCAGAAATGGAGGTAGACCAGTGGAGCCAGGCTCTTCCATCCATGCAATGGAAATGGGAACACACGCCATATAGAACCCAGGATGATCAAGGGGCCCCGTATCCTGCCCCTGTCGGGTGGAAGACAGAAGCCTAAATGAAAGGGGTGATTGGAAGCAAGTTCATGGCAGTGGCAGAAGGTGAGCACCCTCCTTGCCTGCCTCTCCTCCCCAGGTGTCTCTGAGAAATAGACATGAGGCCCTGCTGGAACATGACCGGTCTCACAATCACAGAACATTAGGAGTTGGAAGGGACCTTGAAATACCATCTAGTCCAACCCTGGCTGCCAGAGTAGGATCACCTAGGTTAGGTCACACAGGAACGTGTCCAAGTGGGTTTTGAATGTCTCCAGAGTAGGAGACTCCACAACCTCTCTGGGCAGTATATGCCAGTGCTCTGTCACCCTCACAGTGAAAAAGTTTCTCCTTATGTTCACACGGAACTTCTTATGCTCCAGATTGCACTCACTGCCCTCTGTACTATCGCTGGCCATCACCTGGCTCCATCCTCCTGACTCTCATCCCTTACGTATTTAGAGACATTCGTGAGGTCATCCCTCTGTATCCTCTTCTCTAGGCTGTTCTCATAAGGAAGATGTTCCACTCCCTTAATCATCTTAGTGGCCCTGCGCTGGACTCCTTCAAGTAGTTCCCTGTCTTTCTTGAACTGAGGGTCCTAGAACTGGACACAATATTCCAGGTGAGGTCTCACTAGGGCAGAGTAGAAGGCAGAAGGAAACCTCTCCCAATCTACTAACCTCGTCCCTTCTAATACAACTCAGGATGCCATTGGCCTTCTTAGCCACAAGGGCACGTTGCTGGCTCGTGGTCATCCGGCTGTCTACCAGAACCCCATGGTCACTCTCACCTATGCTGCTCTCCAAACAGGCCAGTCCCCAATCTATACTGGTACCTGAGGTTGTTCTTCCTGAGATGCAAGACCCTACACTTGCTCCTGTTAAATCTCATTTAACTTCTCCCCGCCCAACTCTCCAGCCTGTCTAAGTCTTGCTGAATGGCAGCAGAGTCCTCTGGTGTGTCAGCCACCCCTTCCAGTTTTGTGTCATCAGCAAACTTGCTGACTGGACTCTCTATTCCCTCATCCAGGTTGTTGATGAATATATTGAATAGTACCGGTCCCCCTGAGGGACTCCACTAGATTCAGGGCTCCAGGTAGACTCTGTCCCATTGACTACAACAGTCCACTTCACTACACCATCACAGAATCACAGAATCGTTGGGTTTGGAAGGGAGCTCAGGAGATCATTTGCTCCAACCCCTCTGCCAAAGCAGGTTCCCTAGGACAGGTCGCACAGACAGGCATCCAGACGGGCCTTAAATATCTCCAGAAAAGGAGACTCCACAACCCCCCTGGGCAGCCTGTCCCAGCGCTCTGTCACCCTCACTGTGAAAAGTGCTTCTGCATGTTGGTGTGGAAGTTCCTGTGCTCCAACTTTAGGCCATTGCCCCTTGTCCTGTCTCCACAGACCACTGAAAAGGGGCTGGCCATTTTCCCCTTCTGTCCAACACTTGAGATACTTAGACATTAATAAGATCCCCTCTTAACCTTCTTTTCTCAAGGCTGAATAGTCCCAATTCTTTCAGCCTATCCCCATAGGGGAGATGCACCACTCCTTTAATCATCTTCGTAGCCCTTCACTGGACTCTCTCCAGGAGATCCCTGTCCCTTTTATACCAGGGAGCCCAGAACTAGATACAGTATACCAGGTGGGGCCTGACCAGGGCAGAGAAGAGGGGGAGGATCACAGAATATCACAGAATCACAAGGTTGGAAAAGACCTTTAAAGATCATCAAGTCCAACTGTTAGCGGTCGCAATCGCAAAGAACTTATCTACGCAGAGCAGATAAGCAGGGACTTCTTTTATTCCAGCACTGGGGAACACAGGGGACAGCTCCACCAAAGACTTGTTCCCCCAAAGGTACAAAGCAGAACATATTTATACAAGTTTTAGCAAAGATCATTGCGCAAAAATGCCCGCTTCTTAGCTTGACCTTTACAATGCTTGGCTTATGGTTGCTTCACTTTATCTATATTCTTATCCTATAAAAGTCATTGGTTAGCTATTCTGATTGTTTTAAATACAAAGAGGGGAGGGTAATGATTAGCATATTCATGTTACTTCCTGGAAATCATTATCATATGTAAATGTCCTCCGTGCATGCATAGTTATGTTGAGTGGGGGTCCTGTCCTCTGGTGGTTGTCCATAGTCTTCCTCACTGTGTCCGCGAGTGAGCCCCATCCTTGCGCAAGCTCACTTCGTCTTCCGCTGCTGTTTCGTAACCATAGCCGGTTCACTTGTATACTTATTGTTTTAACTCAAGGTCCGTAACCAGTACCCACTGTTTTAATTCAGAGGCCACAGAGATTTTCCATAGTGATAGAGGCACATGCAGTCTTGTCCCAAGAGCCGTAACATGCTGTACATTTTCATAGCTGCTATAACTCCTTTAAAAACAAAATCATATTCTAAACTAAAACCAAAATCACCTAGAAGTTAAGCTATTTTATTAGGGTGACTGTAACACAACCATTCCCATCCTAAGCTAAATCATATCCCTGAGTACTTCATCTACCCTTTTGTTGAACACATCCAGGGAAGGTGACTCAACCCCCTCCCTGGGCAGCCAGTTCCAGGCCCCAACAACTCTTTCAGTAAAAATTTTTTTTCTAATATCTAATCTAAACCTGCCCTGGCACAGCTTCATGCCATTCCCCCTTGTCCTATCACCTGTCACCTGGCTGAAGAGACCATCGCCCTCCTCTCTACAACCTCCCTTCAGGTAGTTGTAGGTGGTGATAAGGTCTCCCCCTTCAGCCTCCTCCAGACTAAACATCCCCGAAACTCCCTCAGTTGTTCCTCATAGGATTTGCCCTCCAGCCCCTTCCCCAGCCTGGTTGCCCTTCTCTGGACTCCTTCAAGGACCTCAATGTCCTTCTTGTGGTGAGGAGCCCAGAACTGGACACAGTACTCGAGGTGTGGCCTCACCAATGCCAAGTACAGGGCCACAATCACTTCCCTACACCTACTGGCCACAATGTTTTTGATACAAGCCAGGATGTTATTGGCCTTCTTGGCCGCCTGAGCACACTGCTGACCCCTGTTCAGCCTGCAGTCAACCAACACCCCCAGGTCTTTCTCTACCTCACATATCTCCAGCCAGTCTCCTCCAAGCCTGTAGCGCTGCATGGGGTTGTTATGTCCCACATGCAGCACTCTACACTTGGCCTTGTTAAACTTCATCCCATTGGTCTCAGCCCATCGGTCCAGTCTGTTCAGATCCCTCTGAAGAGTCTCCCTACCCTCAGGGATATCAACACTTCCTCTCAGCATAGTGTCACCTGCAAACTTACTGAGGGAGCATTCAATCCCTTCGTCGAGATCATTGCTAAAGATGTTGAACAAGACTGGACCCAGGACTGAGGCCTGGGGCTTTCTTCCTCGCCAACTCCTCTTCCGACAGATTGAGACAGCCTGTTCTCTTGCCGCCAAGATTTCCTTCTTGAGGAGCAACTAACCCTCCAGGGCTCCTTTGCCCTCAAGGGCTGCCTCCCATGGAATCTTATCAAGCAGCTTTCTGAACAGTCCACAGTCAGCCCTATGGAAGTCTAAGGTGCTTGTTCTGGTGTTTCCCTTCCTTACTTCTCCCACTACTAAGAATTCTATCAGCTCATGATCATAGAATCAAAGAATCATAGGGGTTGGAAAGGACCTCGAGAGATCATCGGGTCCAACCCCCCTGCCAAAGCAGCTCCCTAGCACATATGGCACAGATAGGCATCCAGACGAGTCTTGAATATCTCCAGAGAAGGAGACTCCACCACCTCCCTGGGCAGCCTGTCCCAGGGCTCTGTCACCCTCACTGCGTAAAAGTTTTCCACATGTTGGTGCGGAACTTCGTGTGCTCCAATTTACAGCCATTGCCCCTTGTCCTATCTCCACAGACTACTGAAAAGGAGCTGGCCAATTCCCCCTGCATCCCATACTTAAGATATTTATAAACATTAATTAGGTCCCCCTCAGTCTTCTTTTCTCCAGGCTGAACAGTCCCAGCTCACTCAACCTTTCCTCATAGGGGAGATGTTCCAGGCCCTTAATCATCTTTGGAGCCCTTCTCTGGACTCTCTGCAGGAGATCCCTGTCTTTTTTATACCAGGGAGTCCAGAACTGGACACAATACTACCAGGGCAGAGTAGAGGGGGAGGATCACCTCCTCAGACCTGCTGGCCACACTCTTCCTGATGCACCCCAGGATCCCATTGGCTCTCTTAGCCACCAGGGCACACTGCTGGCTCATAGCCAACCTGTCATCAACCAGGACACCCAGGTCCCTCTCCACAGAGCTCCTCTCCAGCAGGTCATCCCCCAGCCTGTACTGATACATGTGGTTACTCCTCCCCAGGTGCAGGACTCTACACTTGCTTGTGCTAAACCTCATCTGGTTTCTCCCTGCCCAGCTTTCCAGCCTGTCCAGGTCTCACTGGATGGCAGCGCAGTGTTCCTGCGTGTCAGCCACCCCTCCCAGCTTTGTATCATGGGGGTACTTGCTGAGGGTGGATGCTATTCCCTCATCAAGGTCGTCGATGAAGATATTAAACAGGATTGGACCCAATACTGAGCCCTGGGGAACACCGCTAGTCACAGGCCTCCATTCAGACTCTGCTCCACTGATCACGACCCTCTGAGCCCGGTCCGACAGCCAGTTCTCAAGCCACCTCACTGTCCTCTCATCTATCCCATATCCTCTCATCTTTGCTATCAGGATGTCATGGGAGACAGTATTAAAAGCTTTGCTGAAGTCAAGGTAGGTGACATCCACTGCTCTCCCTCCATCTACCCAGCCGGTGATGACATCATAGAAGGCTATGGGATTGGTCGAGCACGATCTCCCCTTGGTGAATCCATGCTGACTAAACTCAAAGGGAAGCAGAACGTCTACGAACTGTGGAAAGAGGGTCAGAGCACTTGGGAAGAATATAGGAATTTTGTCAGGGCCTGTAGGGATGTAACTAGGAAGGCTAAAGCCCACCTGGAAATGACACTGGGAAGGGACATAAGGGATAATAAAAAGGGGTTTTTTTAGGTATACGAATAGTAAGAGGATGACCAGGGATAATGTGGGTCCCCTGCTGAACGAGGCGGGTGTGCTGGTGACAGGGGATGCTGAGAAGGTGGAGATACAGAACACCTTCTTTGCTTCAGTCTTCACTTCAAAGACTCTCCCCCCCTCAGGATTCACGGATCCCGGAAGAAAGAGAGAGAGTTTGGGAAATGAAGTGCTTCCCTCTGGTTGACGTGTAGGGGTGGTCGGTCCAGGAGCATCTCAGAGGGATCAACGCACACAAATCCATGGGCCCAGATGGGATTCATCCATGTGTGCTGAGGGAGCTGGCAGAGATGATTGCTGAGCTGCTCTCTATCATCTTCGACAGATCTTGGCAATCAAGAGAGGTAACTGAAGACTGGAGGATGGCCAATGTCACTCCAGTCTTCAAAAAGGGCAAGAAGGAGGATCCAAGTAACTACAGGCCAGTCAGTCTCACCTCTGTCGGTGGAAAGGTGATGGAAAAGCTTGTTCTGGATGTCATCACCAAGCAATGGGAAAAGAAGAAGGTCATGAGTAGTCAGCATGGATTCACCAAGGGGAGATCGTGCTTGACCAATCTCATAGCCTTCTATGATCTCATCACCGGCTGGGTGGATGGAGGGAGATGCCACTGCCATGAACTTGCTTCCAATCACCCCTTTCATTTAGGCTTCTGTCTTCCACCCGACAGGGGCAGGATACAGGGGCCCCTTGATCATCCTGGGTTCTATGTGGCGTGTGTTCCCATTTCCATTGCATGGATGGAAGAGCCTGGCTCCACTGGTCTACCTCCATTTCTGCCTCCCTAATGCTTCTAAGCCTTTCTCTATTATCTTTCAGCCTTTCAACCTCATCTTGCAGGTATGCTGCTCGGCTGAGTAGGTCATCTATCTACCTGCTCACACCACACACAGCTGTACTCTTAGCTGCCCCCTACTACTAGTGAGAGGCTTTGGCATTCCCTACAGCCTGTGACCTGCAAAACCACATCCATCTGTGGGAGCTCTGTCTGGGTTCCCACATCCGTTCTGATCACAACATGCTTTCTTCTGGCTCACCAGTAACTCAAAGTTTGCACTGTTCCATTTTCCTTACCTGCAATTCTGATGTAAATTTGTTTCTTGCAAGAGCATTTGGATCTTTCTCAATAAAAGAAATGGTCTTCCCAAAAGAAAGTTCTTATCTCATCTTAAAAAGATGATGCTGCAGAAAGATTCTTAAAGCATTTGGACATCCTTATCTTTGACATGGCTTTGAAAATCTCAACCTGTGAGTTCTGTTGATACATTCATCTTGATTTTACTGTTTGGTGGGAGGGTTTTTTTGCTTGTTTTATGATTCTGGTAAAATTGGAGCAGGTGCATTCACCAGTTAATGTCTTTATATATCAAAAGACAAAGAATGTTGATTTTTAATGGTAAAATTGAAAATTAAAATTAAAACAAAAATGTTTTATTATTTGTTATATATATGTATTGGAGGGTTGGAATATATTAATGCACACAGATATATGTTGTGGAGTCTCCTTCTCTGGAGATATTCAAAACCCACCTGGATGTTTTGTTTTGTGACCTAACCTATGTGATCCTGCTCTGGCAGGGGGGTTGGACTAGATATTTTGAGGTCCCTTCTAACTCCTAACGTTCAGCAATTCTGTGATTTTACTGATTGTCCTTCCAGCATTAAAGTTTTGATTTTTATCTAATTATATATATATACACATACACCTATATCTATATACAGACCTATATATGACATACATGAATATTTTGATGTTGATATATAGGTGTGTATGCACATCTATATGTTTATGTGTATATTAATAGATATGCACGTATGTATATTTAAACATATAATATTTGCACATATATCCATATATACTTCTGTTTTTTGTGTGTGTATCTTCATATACATGTGTGTGCACTTTACTGAAATAGTCTCATCAAAACAGAAAGAAGTTATGTAAAAAAAATGATAGAAATAGAATCTTTAAGTCACAGTAACTAGAAATTATTGGACACATGGGGTCGCTCCAGCAGAGTAAAGAACTAAGAAGATAACAGAAGGGACACAAATGGAAGATGACAGAAAACAGAGTATACCATATTAAAAAATAATAATAGTTAAATAATGCTCACCTTTTCCTTGTAATACCAGCATAAGGAACTACTAAATCAAACGAAAGAACCAGATTTAAAATTAGTGAAAGAAATCCTTTTGATGCCACAAATAACCAGTAATAATCTTTGCCATTACATAGAGGGACTGCTCAAATAAATTAAAAATAAGAAAGGTGAGAAAATTATATGGTTAGAATACCTGTAGCTATGATATATAAACCATTGGGCAAGATCAAGTATGGGTTTAGAAACCCATATGCTATGGGCAAACTCTTTAATAATAGGATACTATAGAAGCTAAGGGATTCAAGCATTTTCCCACTTTTATTCTGAGTTTGAAAACAGGTGTATGGGTAGAGATCAATCTAATTTTCAGAAGACATATGAACTGGATTCAATTATCTGGTGAAACACCTTGATAATGCAAATTAACTTTAATACCACGGCTTCTCAGCTTCCGCTTTTACCTAGGGGACTAATTACTAAATGTTATCAGGGCAATGGGTTATTATTCCTTCCCATTTCTTGAAAGCCATGCTTAAGCTATCACACAGCATGGATCTAATAGTAGTGCTGTTAAGATCTGTGATTTGCTTACAATTTGCACCATCCCAATAACTGAACTTAAATCCTGGGTGTCCAAGGAGTGACAGTCATATACACACTCCATCAAGCTACAGACATCCTCAACATTTATCCAACCATGGTTTGCTGCTTGCACTGTGATCAAAAGAGGAACATACTGAAGCCCAATTAAAGCACACAGCAATTAAATGGGAGCTTTTAGAAATAAAACTTCAAAAATAAATCATCTGAAGTTGGGAAGAACACCGAGTGTAGCAGCTGTTATGATCTACATTTTTATTAATCTCTTTAGCACTGAGAGTTTGTGAAGATGGCAATGAGATACGTAAGATTTACTAAGCTTTACTAAATATTTTAAAGATCCAAGAAGTTAAGAATGGGACATTTACACATGTACCAGCATTCACAAGATTTGGGGAAAATATCCCATTTCATATAATTGTTTCAATTTATTTAAAACAGTGTATTTTGATTACTGAAGATGTCATTTACTTTTGCTGCACTTTTTTTTTTTTTCCAGAAATATTTATAGATGCCATCTATTTGAATGGATTCTGTAACCATCAGCCATTTAAAAAGTTGGAGGACATCTGCAGGGTTTTCAAGGCCGCTGATACTATGTGTTTGTGCATGCAGGTTCATACGAGTATGTCTTAAGTGGTTAGAGGAGTCAGACACTAAGCAGGACCCCATAAAACAACTCACTAGTCCTGGTGTTGATAGAGATACAGATATTAAAAACTTAACCAGAAAGAAAAATTAACCTTTCCCTTCCTACACCATCCAGCACTAACAACCTCTTCTTTTCTTCGTGTCCACCATCGTAGAATGTGGGAAATAACCCTTACCCCTGCAGCAGAAAATAGCCTTCACAGACAGTGACAGATAGAACTATTGCTCTCTCCTATCACTCCTAAAGATTTTATTTCAGATTAAAAAAGAAGGTAGACAAAGACAAAAATCTCACAGGTAGAAAGATTTTCAATATTCTTACACTGGGTAAGTTATTACGTTGTAGGGCCCTCCTTCCTTCCTTTTCCTTTGCTAACTTGCATCATAATATGCTTTCCCCAATATTTAGATACTATCAGAACCACTTTTGATATCTGTTTCTTATCCCATTCTCTCCTTTTTACTGAGGAAGAAATGAACCATCAATAGCAGACCAAACAGTTTAAAAAATTTTCATAAAGATAGGTTATTAATGTGAAACATTTTCAAACCTTTCCATGAAAGTTTGCCATTCATAGTATACACAAAACCAGAAGTCTGATTTCACCAAAAGCTAAATTATTTTTTATTACAAATATCCATCTTTTGAATGCTGAATGAAAAAAATTTAATATTATTTTTGTTAAATACTTTCCACAGTGTCTTGACAAAGAAAACCAGACAATAGCAGTTAAAAAACTAAAAGAAAGCAAAACAAACAAATCAAAACAAAGCAAAGCAAAAGTCATCTAATGCAGGTACAACAGTTTATGCATCCATAATTGAAGTCTGCCCAAGTATTTCTGTTTTTCAGAATGATAATTGGCTTGACTTTCTGTGTCTGCAAAGAGAACATTTCTTCTCATAACAGCTCCAAACCCAGCAGGTCTACAGAACATCAGTGGAACGTGCTTTTTAAGTCCATACTGCAAAGGGCTCACTAACAATAAGACTTGTAATATGTATATGCATGTAAAATGAAAGTAATGCGATTTGTTTGGAGGCAAACCAACTTTCAAATGTAAAATTATGAAAGAGCAGTTTTACTCCTTGAAAAGATCATACTTACTTTTTTTAATGTACATATACATCCCTAAATCAATTGCTAAAATGCGCAAAAATATATAATTATGTTGTTCAGAGTGTTAAGCAATTATTGCCAGTTTCAAGGCTTTGCTACTATAACATGCCTAAGGCAAATACTCTCTGCATTCATGAATATTGGAAAGACTAAGTCATAAATCTATAATCTGAACATAAACATCTTTCAAACTGCCTGTAGTCTAGGGGGTTTTACTAGTAGTAACATATATTTCATTTATAGACTGCTGATTTTATTTGCCTCCCTCCAATTTCATAGTTTGTACAGTGTTTCTACCCATAATCATCCACCCATCCAACATTTTCTAAATTATAAAGACTACTGAGGATTGGAGAATGACAAGGACACTTCACTTTGCAAGGTTCACCCTCAGTGATGTAACTACAATGGAGATTTTGTCTTGTCCTTCAAAAGTGCACATGGTACAAACCATAATTTTGGCTGCAACAAGTTATCAGGAGAAGAATTAATATTTCTGTAACATTAGAGCAATATAAGTTTGCCAAAGAGAGGTAGTATTAGACAAATTTATCCATTCAAATGCCATCCTGAGCACAAATAACAAATCCTGGAGCACTAGTTTAGAGATGGATGCATTATACGCTTCTGGAGGAAGATGTGTTGATCTTTTTAAATGTAAATTAGCTCTTACAGATGATCCCTCTTAGCCCCAGTCTTCAGGCCATCCTGCATGGATCATCCATCTTGCTTACAGCTTAAGGTCCAGGCCAAGCATTATTTTTTTTGTCCTTGAAGAACTAATATATATTTTCAACAGTTGATGGAAAAGGGGAGAGGAAGGCTGGAAGGAAGGAGGAAACAAGCAAACCAGACAGCACTAACCACTTAACCTTTCCTTCCTTCTCTCAGCAGATATCCATTTCCTCAGAGACAAAGGAAGCTGACAGCAACAAGGGTGAATCCATAAAGCTTCCAAATGGGAGTGACTGTTAAGAGAGCGTGCCTCACGTGCCTTAGGTTGGCAAACAATATAGTTTGATGGATAGTAATTGCAATCTTTCTTATGCTTAATTCAAAATGGTGACACCAAGAACATACAGGTTATCCTGAAGTTTTCTTTGGCCCCAAAAATCACCGAGTTTATGGGAAATCCCAAAAAGCCAAGTCCATATCCTGTCTCAGCCTGAATGTAGAGAAATGGGTGCAAGAATTTCACATAAATATAGTGAGTAGGGATGTTAATGCTTTGGTAAACAGTCAATTACAAAGCAAACAGCTGTGTGCTGTCATCCATGTGATCTTCAGGGGACTTAGGAACTGTTTTATATTACCCAGTTTCCCAGTATATTATTCATGAGGTACTTTTTCCACCTCATCCCAAGTGAAATTCTTTGAACATGAAGAACAGTTATGCCTGAAGAACTCATCTCTGGTAAGCCAAGGATCAGACACAGTACAAAACACCTAGAGATTTATGGGAACCTCAATGAATTATAATAATTTCATAGTTATATTTCATACTGCACACATGAAAACCTCTGAATTTGGGCAAGCACAAGAGTTTAACCAGCCAATGATGATGATATGCTGGATTTTAGTGTTGTTGTCCAACACTGAAAAACAAGCAAGCAAATAAACAAAACCAAAATCCTAATCTGAGGCTGAGTTAGCTCTGTCACATACATCATATGATGCAATGTACAGTCTTGAGGAATTTGCAGATAGAATGGTTGCAATAGCCAGTAAGCCAAAGCACAATTTGAAGTAAAAATTTCGAACTCATTGACTACATGAATGGATTCATCATCTCTGCTACTTTATAAACACCATGACCTGAGTGAATTAGACTGGATTTCAGATTCAAGGCAAGAATAAACCACAAACAGAAATGAAAGAACTGTTGTCGAATCAAAAGCACATGGTAGTTCTCTTTTCTGAGGACAGTAGTTTTCCTCTGTGTGCTAAATCTGCTCCCCTATTCAGTTTCAGCTGCCTCTCTAGGTCATACGTGAATAAATGCCTTAAGTTGCAATATACACTAGCTACACATTTGACACAATATGTGAAAAGGAAAATAAAGCTGGACTAGAAGAGTTTTCTAATTCCACCTCTTCCATTTACTGATTGTTTTCTAGTAAGCAGTTAAGTACTTTCAAACTAGTATACTTCGATGCTTATGATCTTTATGAATTTCTGAGGCATCCACAATTCTTACTGTAATGAACAGGACGTGACGTTACCTACAAGGTAAAGATGTGCTTTTCAAACGGTGGAATACAAAGAAATTATCAGGTTTCAAAATGCAGAGAGAAATCCCAGTTTTGAAAATCTGAATTTGACCATTATCAGTAATCAGGTCCAAGGATTTTTAAAATAAAAAGAATAGATAAAGGTAGAGGGAAAGCTGATTTTTAAAGATCTGAACAATTCAGGTTAAGAGTTTTGGCTTGGTCTCCTCACTACAGAAAGTGTGGGTTTTCTGGGATAAATTACACATGGCTCGCTCTTTGTTTGTGGATCCACAGAACTCCAGAAGTTCCCAGAGGGAATGTGTGCTTACATGCTACAGCAAGAAATTGTTATTCAAGTTGAACAGAAGGTAAGCATGGAAGAAAGCAAAGAATGAATATGTGTTCTTGGGGCTTTTGTCAAAAAAGAAATAGTACGTGGTGGAAAAAAAAGAAGCTAAGTACATACAAGAGATAAAGAACTCAGAAGTTTCTTAAGTCATATTTTTTATGAAACTGGAGGTTTCAGAAATGAAGAACTATTTAGGATTCAGTTTTTAATCTAGTATTAGACAAGGACTAATTTCACTAAATGTTAATAGAAATCTTCAATAATAAAGATGACGGGATGGAAAGGAAGAGTAATTCTTGATTTCTGCATCCATTTTTTATGAGTAAAACCTTTCATTAGAATGACAGCTTAGTACAAGAATAATAATGATGCATTATTTTTGTATCACGGGTCAAAATCGGTAAATCTAGTTGGTTTTTTGTTTTGTTTTCTTTTTCTGGATGGCATATGCTTTTTTTTTTTTTTAGCTAAAGCTATTCTATACTCCTTTTATCATGCTCAGTTTAAGCTAAGAAAAGTTGTCCAAGTATATACTCTCAGTTTTAACTTTTTTTTCTTTGCCAATCTATAGTGCTTTTGTAGGTTGAAGCAGTGGCACACATTGGTTAGAACACAATATAATGTTGCTGAAAAGACTGAGAAATCAGAAAGCAGTAAGTCACGGGGTATCTCAAAGCAAAAAGCCAAAATAAGCACAAATGTTCTCTCTAGTGTTCTGTAAAGGAAGTCATATTTTTGAAGCCTGATTTCAGTTCTGCCGGAACACTTGATTCCGTGATGAATTCTTACAATTCAAAGTTGTATTAGGTCAAATCATTAAAAGTGCTACATTATACCTAAACACAACAGGGTCTTTTTCGAAACTGGCCTGCATAAATTAGCATGAAGAGTTATAGCCTTCTATTTAAAGACAAATGCATACGACCTACTGATAGAATAAGCATTGAAAACGAAGTTTGTAATTCCAAAACTATATTCAATATATCTAAAAGGTTGATTTTCCTCATAAGAATTTTATGTTTAGCCAAGTTTATTTCTTGCCCAACACTTCTCACTCGTTTTCTCTTCTCATTAGTGGTTCAATAGCTTCCAGTATACTTTCTCAATACCTTATTAAATAAATGCTTATGGAATTTACAATGCAGTGACCTAAGAGTTACATTATACATACTGCATACCTCCACAAAAAACCTCTGAAAGCTTAGTCTAACAAGAAGATCTATTAATTTGACTTCTGTGGCTGTCCACTGTTAACTGTCCTGACAGTCTTCCTTACATTATTTTTGACAAAACGCACTTACTTTCTGAGCTTGATGGAATCTCTATAAATACTGTCCCATGCATAAGGAAACCACTGGAGAGTAAAATTAAAGATTTCCTCATTCTTCCCAAAATAAAAGCAAATATAGGAAAAAAACCCTAAATATATGACCTTATTTGAGACCACATCAGCTGTTTATTCTCTCATGCACAACAATTTCCAGAGGCAGGAGTTGAACACTCATGTAATAGGCAAATTCTTTCCTCAGTAACTGTTTTCCAATTCCCATTACACCATCTATGGTTATACTTCTATATCTGTGGGAAAACTTCAGGCTGAACAAGGCTCCAACCTATAGCAAAAGATTTTTGATTTTTATTTGCTTTCCTACTCATCTACTGTAAAAAAACCACTGAGGGTCAAAAGACAATTCAAAATTCATAATATTTTGATATGAAATCAAGAGCCAGGGAAAAGTAAGGAAAAGCAGAAGCAGACCTGTGATGAGAAGTTCAATTTAAACTGAGAAATAGCACAACACATTCACAAGGCAGCCCAGAATGCCATAGCATTAATATCAGCATGAAGCATGTATCCAAAGCAGGCGGGGAATTATGAGAAATTAAATTAATAGGTGTGACATTAAAGAACTGGTTTAGCAAAGTTCAAAGAGAAAGCAAGGTGATTTCAATAGGATTTGAAAAAACTCTCAGGAAGTAGATGAAATGACTGAATCTATTTTATAGATAAGGACAGTTAATTGGTGAATGATTTCAAAGGATTTGCTATTGTTGCATCTTTCAGACGTAGAGGGGTCACAAGAGGGAGTAAATGAACTGAGATGGTAGGATGAAGGCAACCAGGGTGGTATGGCTTGAAAGGAGACTAATATTTAGGAAACTGTGGAAAATGTAAAGGATTGACTTAAAAGGCAATGTAATCGGATTGGAATGTTAAGAGAATAAAAATTTTGTGGGGTATTATCTGCTTTCAAAAAGGAGCCAGAGGCTTATTAGAGAGAAATAACTACAAACTCCTGTTGAAGAGTTGCAGTCTCAAATAAAGAAGTTAGAATTTCCTTGAGAATGGAATTACAAGCTGGTGACATCTGTTACTATAATTATTGCTTATTACCTGTATTACAATAGTGCCTGAGGCCCAAATTAAAGTTTGTCCCCTATTATGCCAAACACTTATAAATACATGATTAAAAAAAAAATCCAAAGGGAGTAGATATATGGGAAAAATTGTGGTCTGTCTTATACAGTTAAGAAATAAAAAGGTTTACTGCTTACTCCATGTTGAAAAGTGGGATTTTGATGCCTAAATTGCTGAGGTACTTCAGAAAATTTTGCCTGGGATTGCAAATGAGGAAATGATACAATACAGGGTGAAAATGTTCACTGTGATTTATTTCCAGGCTGTTGGCATTGCTTTAATACAGTGGTTGGATTTTTCTCTTTTGCTTCTGAAAATAAGATTAGCAAGTATTTCCCTTCTGATTGTGAACTGGGTCACAGGAGGAAGAAGAGGTCAGGTTCAAAATATCCCTGTGTATGGGGGATTAAAATCAGGATATCACCCTGTTTGACAAGCATTCAAGACACACAAGAGGCAAGTTTGCAATGTGACTTTTAGAGAGCCTCCAGAATTTGAGGAAAACTGTCATTTAGTAACCAAGTAAGTATAATTGTACAAGAAGGTCTTTATGAAAGCCAACTTGCTAAAGACAAGAGAATTTAATTAGCCTTCACTTACCTCCTATCGCAAAAGAGCATTATGCTGCGTAACAGGTAACGTAGAAGATCTTCATCAAGCCAGATAGCAAATAGAAATTATCTAGAAATTATCCACAAATAATTCTATTACTTGGAGACAGTTGGTGAAACACATATTTTTGTGGAAGTATCCAATCAGTTCCTAACAAGGGTGATTTCTTTAGAAATAGGAAGAAGGCATAAGTAATTTAGAAGGAAAAGAAAATATGTATTTTCTAAAGCAGCTGATTTTAATTTCATTTTGAAGTGCCTTAAGTGTTTTTAAAATCCTAGAATCACAGAATGAATTAGGTTGGAAGAGACCTTTAAAGGTCATCTAGTCCAGCCTCCCCTCCAGTAAGCAGCAACACCTTTAACTAGATCAGACTGCTCAGAGCTTCATCAAGCCTCACCTTGAATGTCTCCATGGAGGGGGCACTCCACCACCTCTGTGGGCAATCTGTTACACTGTCTCACCACCTCACAGCACAGACCTTCTTCCTAGACTAATCTAAACCTACTCCTCTCTAGTTTAAATCCACTGCCTCCATCCCATTGCTACACACCCTTGCAAACAGTCCTTCCCCACCTTTTCTGTAGATCCTCTTCAGGTACTGGAAGGCTGTGCTCTTTGTTAAGCAAAAATGCAGTGGTAGCTAGAAGCCTAAAATCTCTTAAATGAGGACTGAGCTCCTAATACATGGACTGCTGAAGGTGATTTGGCACTATCTGACATTTACAATGTACTATATC
Organism: Porphyrio hochstetteri; assembly: GCA_020800305.1. Lineage (NCBI taxonomy): Eukaryota > Metazoa > Chordata > Aves > Gruiformes > Rallidae > Porphyrio > Porphyrio hochstetteri. The sequence goes on along the minus strand of CM036906.1, from coordinate 90,100,891 downwards.
TCTTAATTTGATCAGGGACAGTTAGATCCTAAAAATATACATATAAAGTCCTGTCAGCACATCTGACAAGTCAAGTAAAAAACCCCAAATCCTCAAAAGGAACTATATATATTTATGATGGGTCAAACTTTTTTTTTTCTCCTCAGACCTCTGCAGGGAGTTCATGAACCAGAGTTGGATGCCTGAGTAAAATGTAAAATGAGCAGAGATACAGATACCCAGGGGTGGGATTCACAGTAATCAGCTTCCTAAATAGGGGAAATGTATAGGCCAGCCAACAAAAAAAAAACAACCCATATATAGAGATGATCTGCAATGTTGCCTCCCTCTTTTAAGTGCCTAAGTGCAGCCCAAATTATGTACTTGTGTGAAAGTGGGATTCACAGCCTGGAATCCCATCTGCATTTAAACTCCTTTGATTATGGAAAATTGGTTCACTCTTTTCACTTAAAACCTGTCTGTCAAAGGAGGAGGAGGAGAAAGGAATGTTAAAATGAACTAGAGATTACAGCAGTTTCTAAGGAAACCAAAGTCAGTGTCCTCCTCTCACAAAATGAGCTGAAATTCATACCTCTCACCTCCTGCTGGAGTGCCCCCTCCAATACTCACCTAGGGCTAGGGCTAGGCCTGGGGCTAAGACACACATCAAATATAGCAGGTACAAAGCAGACACTGTATGGAAACTGTCCAGGTACATACCCACTAATCCCATTATAAAATCCTATGAGGCAATAATCTTGTCGTTTTGAAAGGTAATCATTTGAGGGGGAAAAAAGCTATATCTGCTATTGTTGTAACACTGAAATTTGAAATAAAAGCACAGATTGAGGCTAACAACACACAGAAATGGATCAAACAGTGGGGAAAAAAATGGGAATCCTGTACACCTCCATTAAATCACTTCAGTAGCATGGGAGCAGTAACTGAAATGCTATTCGTAGAAGATCACAGATAGAAAATACATAGAAAAAACCCCCGACAACTCAAGCCTCTACAAACCAGAGGAAAAATTAAAAGAAAAAGAAAAAGAGATAAACACGTTTTTGCCAGAAACAAAAGGGCTCAAAGTGCTGGAACAACAGATATTTGTGACCCTCTTTTAGAATAAGTAGCTATGTTAATAGCATTATTTAGTGTTTAATTAATAACTTAAAAATTTAAACTGGGACAAAGCTGAATAAAACCTATATTCTACTGTAGACATATTAAACATTCCATTATTAAAACGTAAATTGCATATTTAATATGAAAAATCAGTTTTTAAAATAGTTGAAATGAACAGGTCTACTTTTAAAGAAATGCTTCTGCTACAATTGTACTTAACCTGCATATGGTTGTGTTCAAAACATCAATTTCTAAAGCAGCAGCAGCAGAAACACACATGCTGAAGTTAAACAAGGCAAAACAGGAACAGATGTTTCAAGATGCCAGGCATGCAGAGAAATATGAAGCTGAGAGGGCAGCCATGAGGATGTGGAAAGTACCATAAGCCAGGAGACAAGTAAGATAAAGCAAGGTATGACAGCAGTACAGAATATGGGAAAAAATCCCAACTGTAAACAAGATCCCACCAAAAGTTAAGCATGTCGATATATAACAGGCCTCTGTGGGTTGATTGTAAACGTCATACCTCTACAAGTACCGTTACCTATGCATTAATTATTGCAGGCAAATGCTAGCCCACTTACACCCAAAACAAATCTATGAAAAATGAAAGGTTTCAGCCAGAATGAAACTTACAGCAGATGATTTGCAGCAGCTTGAGGGACAAGCCTCAGGAAGGCACCCAGTCCCCGCACGTTTGCACATCAATAAGTGAAGGCAGTTAAGGGCCAGTTTAGTTTCCCAAGTGTGGAGTGTTTGTGTGTTAAACCTGGAACCCAATAATTGAAACAGAATTTGCTCCAAGACAATGAATGTGAGATGCCACAGCACTGCTTATATCTAAGCAGTGGTGCTTCTCAAGTAACAAGTCGCTAAATTTAGACCGGGACCTACTGAAATTCATTGGACTTTTCCTCACTTTTATATGCCTTTTATCCTATTTTCTGTTGTATGTCAGCCCCAGGTCTATTCCGTTCCTGTCTCTGAATTTTTCTTACAGTCCTTGGAAAGCAATCTAATTCCTTAAAAAGCCACCTTACAGGTACACGTCTTTTTAATGACTAGGTTCTTAAACACAAAAGTAGCAGGGACTGTAAATAGCATTTGCCAGTCATTGAGTGATAAGATGCTACACATAAAGCAAAGGAAAGTTCAATGGGAATATGTTCTGAGAGTCAGGAAATGCATTTTTTTAGCAAGAGAGAAGCACTGTTTTCTATTCTCTTAGTATTTGGTGCCAGATCCGGCATTTGCTTTTGTTGAAGTATGACAAACAGCCTCATGGAAACCGCCTCACATAGAAGACCTTTGGTAATTAAAACAGTGAAGTGTGCCTAGAAATTTCTGATTAATAATCACATTAGTGTGTTACATTTTGTTTTCAAAGCTAATTTGCCAGCATTGTTACAGCACTTATTGTACATTGTTGAGTGCTGATTACTGAGTTAATCCATATCAGGGTAACCTGACATCTGAAACGCCCTGACAACGGCTGCACCAATACCCATTAACTAAACTTGCATGTGCAGTTTTCTCTAATAACCAGGAAGACACAATTCAAGGTCATTAGTATTGCAGTTACTGGAACCACAGAGAAGAAATAAAACATAATGTTTTAAAAGCAATGAAGAGTGGAATGAATAATATACTTAAAAGCAAGCAAAGGTTTTACTTCACTCTAAAAGTACATGAGGGTAGTTCCGATTGTTAAATGTTGTACTTAGCTTAATATGTGAATAAATTTCTGCCCTGTTATCGACTGTGGGTATCTGAGTTATTGAGAATGTTTAGTTTGTCATTTTTAACCTTAAGGAAGCTTAAGAGGTGGTAGCCAGTACTCCTACCAGAGAAGTAAGTAGGTGTAGCAGACCCACATGAGTGTATTAGCCCACAAAAATGTAGGGAAGTACAAGCTGGCTCCATCCCTACTCTCAGCATGGTGGACATGGGGCATATTCAGGCTGTGGCAAACAGTATTAGGTATCCTGCTATCTTGTGTCCTGGATGTTCAAAATGTCCCTTCAAAAAGCACTACCATCCTTTTTGCATCTAGCAGAACAGATGTACCCCTGGGGAAAACCCAGACGATTTCTCTCCTGGCCCAAAATCAAAGGTTATTTTTCTGGTTTGTTTAAAATAAAGCATCAGTAACCCAGATATTATACAGTGTTGTTCACAGCAAGAAACTACAGTAAACTGCTGAACAAATATGAATGTTCATTGAAACCAGGCAGATCTCTCTAGATCTTTATCCCATTGTCTCCATCCTCATTTTACATGCTCTAAATTTATTTAATAATACCAATAGATAAGAAATCATTAAACCAGAATAAAGATCTTGTATTAGCATGTGTATATTTATAAGCTTCTTGCAGAGATGTTAATAATATAATATTTTGAATATGGATGCTATTCAGTTTCAGGGCATCCTGAAGTTTTTCCTCATCTTCACCAATTTAATTTCATTCAGAATTAATGTAATTTCTCTGCAATATTTAGATAAGAAAATAATTGTTTTGCCCTCTTTATATCTTATTATGAAATAACATTGCTGAATAACAAATAATAGATGGGTCTACCAAAAGATCAAAATAAAGTACGAAATCAGACACTGAATCTGCAAGTTTAAAGTGATCATTTGTTATAAATGCCAGTGTTACTGATGAAGCTTCTAAGATCAGAATAATAAATACAGATTAAGAAACTCCATCTGTTTCAAAATGTTATATAACTGTATGGTATGGAGAAAAATATCTAATTAAATAACTACCAGAAAAAAAAGGGGAAACCCCATAAAAAGAAATTGGAAACTAAAAAGTGCATAATCTTTGGAAAAATCTTGGACATTACAAGTATTTAGTTTCTAGGAAGAGACACAAAAATTGTTAACATCTTGCAGTGAAAGCGGGATAACATTTCATCATAAAACCTCTTTTTTCTGGATTACCAATTATTCTTAGGAGGACCTTTTCCAGGAGTATTTTAACTTTTAACCAAACACCTATCAAGAGAAGCTTTTGCAAGTTCACAACGGAGTTTTTCTACAAAAAGTTCAGCAATTAAAAACCCCGAATTGTCTGTAAAGCACTTCAATTAATATTTTGGCCCTAGTGTGCATGGAACTGAAAAAGTGCTACCACTCGCAGGTTAATGTTTTGAAACTGGAATAGTTATATTTGGGCAGAGGACTTTTTCTGATAAAATATTTTTAAAGTTTTGTCCAAGTAAAGAGGACAAGAAAAAAAAAATTCAAAGAGTTTTGATTGATCTGGAAATCAGCTTTTAACCGATGTTCATTGCAACAAGAAAAAAAAATCATTTGGCTTCTTGAATCCTTTTTTTTTCCTTATAGTTAATCGTTATGTCCATTCTGTTGAACAGAAATGCACTTAATTGTCATTTAATCTCATTTTCTTTAGACTGATTTTTTAAAAAATACAACAAACAAACAAAAACCCCCCAAAACAACAGAACAAACCCAACTCCCTACTGTGTTGACCAGTTTTTCCTTAATGCAGCATTTTCTGGATCACACATTTTTAACAAAAAAGTGTTACAAAAATGTCTGGAGTGTGCTGTCTGCATAAGGATAATACCACTGCCCCCTCAACTTGCCCAACTTTTCATCTTGTGAAATTATTTTATCTTCATAGGACATTGTTTTCCATACTAGAGGGTAGAACTTCATTCTGCAAAGAGAAGTATCCAACAGTACCATGTGGCCTCACACAGCTGGAAAATCAACATTCTGAGAGTACACACCATACCTTACGTGCTGCTTCTGTAGCACACACATGCTCTTCTCTGTGCCTTTTTCCCTTCCCTAGGGTTTGATACATAAGGGGTCCTGTAAAATTTATAGCTTAGTCTGCCTCCAAAAGCCATTGCAGTGGTACCTCACAGATTTATGTCCCAAAAGATCTGCGTAGCAGCCTCCCATCCCACTTTGAGAGGACAAAGTCTAGTAAGTTTTCTGCAGCTTCTCTGACCTTCTCTGTCCATTCTTTCTGTGCAAACAATTCATTTTATTCGGTGCAGTCTGCAAGCAGAACTCTATTGAGCCAGTTGACTGGTGTCAGGGATTTCCCTAGCCGGTTACTACATTGCTCTTTCCTCTGTGCTGTCACAGCACAGATACGACTGTGTGGCAGGCCAAAGCTGATATTTTGTGATGAAGGGTACAAATTGTGTGGGAAAGTTAAAAAAAAAAAATATATATGTATATAATGTGCTTGTGTGTAGATGCTGGGGAGGGGAATACCCTAGCAGTTTCTAACATATAAAAGGCCAATATAAGCTCCCATTTTTGTACTGTGCTAATTACATGTTTCTCTATGCTCAAAATTATATTATGGCAATAATACAATATTTTATATCTTTGTGGATTTTTCCAGGTTTTAAAATGATTATTTTATTTTTTTCCACCAAAACTGAATTATCTTGTTTGCATAGCATGGTATTATAGCTGTTGGTGAAATATGGTGCCCATAAAAACCCACAGAAAATCTTTACAAAAAGTATATTTGTTACATCAGATATAAAAGTTAGCTGAATCTGGGACCAAATCAATTCTCAGTTTAAAGAGTAACAGACTGAAAGGGTCATGCCACTATTATTAGGCCTTTATTTTATTAAACTAGAAATATTCACAGAATCACAGAATTATCAAGGTTGGAAAAGACCTAGAAGATCATCCAGTCCAACCATTCACCTATTACTACTAGCTCCCACTAAACCATATCCCTCAATACAACATCCAGTCTTTCCTTGAACACCCCCAGGGTTGGTGACTCCACCACCTCCCTGGGCAGTGCATTCCAGTGCCTGACTACCCTTTCTGAGAAGTAGTGCTTCCTAATGTCGAGCCTGAATCTCCCCTGGCGCAGCTTGCTACCATTCCCTCTAGTTCTGTCACTGCCTACACGGGAGAAGAGGCCGACCCCCAGCTCACTACAACCTCCCTTCAGGAAGTTATAGAGAGCTATAAGGTCTCCCCTAAGCCTCCTCTTCTCCAGGCTGAACAATCCCAGCTTCCTCAGACGCTCCTCGTAAGGCCTGTGTTCCAGACCCCTCACCAGCTTAGTAGCCCTCCTCTGAACGCGTTCCAGAGCCTCAATGTCTTTCCTGTAGTGAGGGGCCCAAAACTGAACACAGTACTCGAGATGTGGCCTCACAAGTGCTGAGTACAGGGGGACAATTACCTCCCTGCTCCTACTAGTAACACTATTTTTGATGCAAGCCAGGATGCCGTTGGCCTTCTTGGCCACCCGCGCACACTGTCGGCTCATGTTCAGCCGTGCATCAATCAGTACCCCCAGGTCCATTTCCTCCACACAGTCCTCCAGCCACTCCGCCCCAAGCCTATAGCGCTGCCTGGGGTTGTTGTGGCCAAAGTGCAGGACTCGGCATTTGCTCTTGTTGAACCTCATGCCATTGGCTTCAGCCCAGCTCTCCAGCCTGTCCAGATCCCTCTGTAGGGCCTCGCTACCCCCAGGCAGATCCACACTCCCAGCCAATTTAGTGTCATCTGCAAACTTACTGAAGGTGCACTCAATGCCCTCATCTAGGTCATCAATAAAGATATTGAAGAGGACAGGCCCCAGCACCGACCCCTGGGGAACACCACTCGTGACCGGTCGCCAGCTGGATTTAACTCCATTTACTACCACTCTCTGAGCCCGGCCCTCCAGCCAGCTCCTTACCCAGCCGAGGGTGTACCCATCCAAGCCACGGGCTGGCAGCTTCTGCAGGAGAATACTGTGGGAGACAGTGTCAAAGGCTTTGCTGAAGTCTAGGTAGACCACATCAACAGCCTAGGTTTGTTTAAGGTATATATGGTCACTTTTTTGCATGTATGGCAAATTACAGAAAAAACTTGGAAAAATATACTTTTAAAAAAAAAAATCACCCTTTCTCCCCAAAACAGACGTCAGACAAGATGGTTAATGAAAAGAATTAATAAATCACCACTAAGACCAACACAAAATCCCTAGTTCCTTAGAATTAATAAGGGTTAAAAATTCCAAAGACTTCTATAGGTGAAGCAATCAGATCCTTTCTATAAAATTATATTGATTTCTGGAATCAAGTGAAACTACAGTGCAACTACAAAACTGCAGTTCTTAAGTTGTAGAGTATTAACAGTGAAAACCCTATTCAGATACTCCTAACAACTTCCTTCTCTCCAGACCTTCTAGAGTGTTCCCCATACCTCCCTGTTACACGTTTTTCTAATATTGAAATTATTGTGCATATACATGCTACCGATGTGTATATTAACATGCATATATTTACTATCCACACTGAACCTGAGAGTTAATATCAGGCATTGACTTCTAGTTACTTTGATCTGATCAGAGCACAGCAGTAACCTGGCAGGCATATGTCGTACATGCTGGTGTGTCGACTTGCTATCACGCTTCGTCCATACTGTATAGATGTGTGGCAACTATAGGAGGCAAAAAGAAAGCGCAGGAGCTGAGGAGGGCTGGGATGGCAGAGCCACAGTCAGCAGGATGGATCGAAAGGACAGTGTCGTACAGTAACAGAATGGTAGCAGTCAGATGCAATAGCCCATCAGTCAGCATCAGACAGGATGAAGCATCACCACAGCAAGGTCCCACACAGTACAAGACGGGAAGAACTAGCTGTCAACACTTGCTAAGTTCAGAAACCATGTGCTAATTAAAATGACTAAGGAATGGATGACTATCCATTAAATCCTCCTGGTGGTGCTTAATATTGGAGAAGCAAAACAACAACAACAAAAATGAGAACCCATGCGAATTCAGTATCTTAACCACCGATATTTTGCAGAGAAATCACAGCCATTTTCAGGATGATGTAAAATATAAATAATTTTCCTTCCATGCAATTCACATTTCTATGGGGATTTATAAGATCCTCTCTATTCTTTTAATGATGTGTTCAAATGAGACAAAGCTTAAACCTGAGCATCAAAAACTGGAAAATGCTGGACAAGTTCAATGTGTAAACATACATGCATTTCCAATGTGGCTGTAATCTAAGGGTAAATTCTAGGAGATACGTTTTAAGAAATATTTTGGGCATGTGTAGAATTGCAAATACAATACAAGCAATTGTGGTGGTTTGGCCCTGGCTGGAGGCTGTATCACTCCCCTTTTCAGCTGGACAGGGGAGAAAATATATATATTGAGAGGCTCAGGAGTTGAGATAAGGATGGGGAGAGATCATTCCTCAATCAGCATCACGGGCAAAACAGACTCAACACAGAATAAAGAAAAGAAAATTCTCACTGTGCACCCAGTGAAACCAGAGTTGCGTAATGAGAAGTGTGGCCAGACCCCTTCCCTTCCCAGCAGACTTCACTTTAGTCATGATTTTTCTCCCTTCTTTAGTGGAGGGGGCAGGGAATGGGGGGTTTTGGTCAGTTCTTCATGAGTTCTTTTCCTTCTTAGACAGGGCAGGGAAGGCATTCCTCACATCCTTTCCCTGCTCCATGTGGGGTCCTATCCACTGGAGACAGTCTTCCACGAACTTCCCCAATGTGAGCACTTTCCCATGGGGCTTCAGCTCCTCACCAGCTGCCCTGGTGTGGGCCACTTCTCTGGGGATCATAGAATAGTCATGGAATCATAGAATGTCTCTCAGTCTCTCAGGCCCAGACTGCTCCAGCCCGGTCCTCCAAAGATTCACTAGCCTTCCCCTCCAGGAAACCTGCTCCGATGTGGGTATGTTTTTTGCTCATCTCTGTGTCTCTGTCTCTCTCCACTAGCCTCCCACTAGGCTTGGTGTCTGCACAGATTCTTACATCTTCTCACTCCCTTCTCTGGGGGCAAAAAGCGGCTGCTTGTGGTTTTTTTCTTCTAAATGTAATTCCCAGAGGCACTGTGACCATTGCTCATGGGCTCGGCCTTGGTCAACAACGACTCTGGCCTTGAGCCAGCTGGTGTTTGCTCTCTGGGGCCTGCAGAGAGCTTCTGGCTGCTTCTTGCAGAAGCCACCCCTGCAGCCCTCTTCCTCCTCCAGAATCCAGCCATGCAAAACTACAACAGTGACACCAACAAGTCCCTATTCCATGCCCGTTGCTGCCAGGATGGGTTATATATGTTCCTCAGTGGAACTACACTGTGGTGGTTTTGCCAGCACTGCTTCACTCTCACTTTTCTCTGTGCTTGAGTGCCACCCACACAGCTTTGCCAGCACAGCAGCTTGTCAGGTACTCTTCAAACACAGTCACTAAATCAATTTTGTTGAACTCACACACATGCAAACAAACATGCCACCAAAAACACAAGAGTAGCCTTGAGTCAAGAGTTAGGGTAGGAACTTAATTTTATTTCTTTAAAAAGAATTTTTTAACCCAGGTTTATCACCGAAGAAAATGTAGTGCATAACTGCATTTTTGGAATAAATATTTGTAATCATAATATTTAGTTACATATACTAGGGGAAAAAATCCACCCTCTCAATTGGCCTAGGAAGTGCAACATCAGGTGCTAGTAGCGGGGAGGAGTAAGGGGTTCAAGTAACTCCCTTTTTCTCTCCTATCCCAAACTTTATTTATGAACTTCTACACTATATTTCAATGGAAAGTGCATAGTCATTATTTTTTGGTTGCTATTATTATTACCTTTTGTGTTATTTTCAACACCGAATCTTTAAATGCTTTTACTTTTGTTTAACAGTACGTACTGTGGGGAAAAAAAAGCAACAACCAAACGGTTAATAACCATGTCATTACACAGAGGCTAAAATACAACTGAAAGAAAATCTCTTCAGTAAAGCATTTTTAAATGCATGTTCAACCTGTGGGAGGATGCCTCAACCCCTGCACAGTTAACCTTGAAGAAAGGACCAGAGCAACGTGCAGTTTTCCACTGTAAGTTAAGGAAGACTCCCTGATAAAGGAGTTGTGTAAACAGCTGGAAGGGCTTCCCTAGAAATCCTTGTGTGACATACGAAGTGTGGCCGGTGCCATGTCATATTACACTGAAAACCTACCAGCTTGTGTTAATTTACCAGGTCAGCCTAAAGGGAATGCTACAACTCAGGCCGGCTTTCTGGACCATCTATGTTATACTCCTGCCCTCAAGCTGTAGCCCCCAATTCACTTGTGTTAAAAATGAACCCAGGGCTATTAATTTTGATAGATTTGAACCATTTCAGCAGAAAATGGGGAATAAAGGTAAGATAAAAGAGTGAATCACGTTTAAAGTAGCTCCGACAGCTAGATTTCAAATGTATTTGTTTACTCACCAGACAGATTCTTATTGCTAGCCCCAGCTGCTTGGGCTCAGCCTGGCAGTCACAGGATTACAGAAATCACGTCTCATCTCGTTTCAAGCACCAGATATGAACAACCTAATATGACCCGAATCTACCGCTGTGGCCAGTCTGAAATGGAAAGCATAACCAGAAACACAAGTTTAGAAGTAACTAAAACTTAACAAGAAGAGAACTTTATATATGTATATTAGATATCCGTTGTATCCTGGAAAAAAAAAAAACCCAGTTATGCAATAGTATTTGCTTAACATAATGACATGCAACAAAGACTAACACTTTCAGAAACATTTCATATGGCAATACATGAAGCTTACCTTTAGTCACGGTTGGGTGGTTGGGTTTTTTTGACAGTTATATTACTGTTAGCATTTAGTCTATTAGAGAAATATAAATGTTCCACCATTACCTGAGATCTCTGATACCATAAAGTATTTTAAATTCATCAAACAGTTTTAACCCTTCATATATGTGCTGCCACAAGCCTTTTGTGTGGTTTACTATGGCAATCCTTCTGGAAGTGAGGTATTCAGTAAATGATTATAATTACATCTCTTTCTTGAAAAGCATTTGTTCTCCTTGTGCAAATATTATCATGGGATGTCTGTTATATCACTAGCCTCGCTTACAACAAAAGTTATTTGAAATGTAAGTTATGTGAAAAAACCCGAGTTGCCAGGTATGTTTTAAAAAGAATATGAAAATGCATGCCTATCTCTTAAAGGACAAATGGATAATTTATAGACAATTAATTTAGAAAAGAGACAGCAAGGAAAAGACTATAAAATAATGATAAAATGCCTTTTACTGATAGGAAATTCTTAACATAACCAGCTTTCCTTTTAAGGTTGAACAACTTTTCTTTGTGCTTTCTCAACATTGTCACTTTTGACACTTGTTATTTTTAATCTAAAGATCAGAGGACAGAGTAAATGTTTCTTCCTAATGAATAAATGAATATACATACTGCATTTTATAATGCATATCAGTATAAAGTACATGTTTATTTACATTTAACACAATACAAATCAGAGTAGTTTCAGCTGTTTAACATATATTAATTAATGAGGAAAAGATAAATATTATAGCTTCATGTTATTCTTTTTTAGATACATGGATGAAATTTTTCCTTGTTAAACTAATGATACATTTCTTAAGTAATTGGTATGTAAATACAAATATCTATTTTTGTCTTATTCTCTGTTAAGCTATTTACTTTCTAATTACAATGAAAATTGCAAATAACTTATTTTTAGTTTCTCTCCTTCTCCACTCTCTCTCCATCTCTAGAGCTAGATCTAATGCACCTGTCTGTCATAGTAGAAGATAATAAGCAACTCACTATCAGATATCTGTCTCTTTAAAATTCTAAAAGGTAGAGTGTTATCATATATTCGGTGAAATTCCACCCACTTTTAATGAATCACTCCTTCCTGAAAGAAAACTAGATGTTTCAAGAAAGAGAACAAAACCCTTTCTGTGTAAATATGTCATTATCCCTTAGATTTTTCCTGTCACTTTCTTGTTGTCTCTTTTTTTCTTTTCTCTTTAATTCAAGGTACACTGACTTGCCTTCAAACATATATTTACAAATAGCAACTGGGGATATCCAACTACAGTTTGTAACTTGACAATCACCATTTCCTTTTAAAATAGGGGCTAGGGGGTTGTTTCCACATAAAGCGTGCTTAGTAGACTAAATATTTGTGTATTGTTATAAGAACACAGTCTTGATGCAGTGGTGACATTTTTGAATATATTTTGAATATAAACCAGACCTCGATTCACCAAATCCTTACGTATATGCTTAGGCACCTTTCCCCATCCCACTGCTTGCCAGTTGGGTATGTGATTAGTTCACTCACTATAAGCCAAGGATAGCAGCTGGAAGGTTCAAAGTAACCAATAGCTGCAAATGAAACCAAGCCTCACCAACTATTCTAAGTTCAGTTTCTTTATAATATATAGGTCACATCACTTTGGTTTAATATTTATTGAATGTGAAAGCCCTTTGTACAGAATACAGTAGGAAATTCCATGAAGATGTCATTTTAACAACATTGTCTTCAAAATCTTGTTCAAGTTCATTACAACTTTTACCAGACTTCATCTGAAGGCTCAAATCTAATTCTACAAGTATGTACAACACTGAGTTTTCTCCATGTTGGAGCAAGTAAGTTTGACGTATCAGAAGAGGCATATTCAGTCGTATCAGAAAAGAATAGACAGAACCATTTTTTGTCCAAATCCTCAGTTCTATCAGTATTATATCAATATATTGATACATTGTTTTTTCTTACAGTTTTTTGGTCACAATGGAGATTCTGATATCACAGAAAAAAATCAATGCTGTTTTTTGAGAAAAAACCCCACAACTTTATATGGCTTTTGCTATAGATTCGGAGCAAACCATTTTAAAATAGTAATAAAAATATTGTAAAAAGACAATACAGTTTAGTTGATCCAATGTTGTTATCCTTTTTCCACGTGACAGGAAGTACAGACACATTGAAGTTTTTGGTCTTATTATAAATAAAGGCAAGTTTTGAAATCTAAAATCTCTACCATATTTAAAGTTTATTAAACTGCTTTTCACAGGTTCCAAATAGAGTTTTTCAGGATGCCTACTGACTCTTTTGTCAGTTGGGGCTTCTTTTACTAGGTTTTTGCAATTTGTGGAAATTTTCATGCAACATATTTTTAATTTTTTTTGAAGCATCTCATTACCTGAAGATTTTCTGATATTACAAGAGATGACTTGCCAAGCAACTTCTTTGTAAACATTTTTCAGGTTCCTGATCTAATTTTTTCACAGCTCCTAAAACATCTGTCATAAGTGATTAAAAAGTGTAAGAATTCATAATGCTTCATTTGAGAAAAAATAATTAAGCCAGCTCCAATAGAATGAGAATTACCTGAACTTGATGAGAGTCTCTTTGATGTTGAAGAAAGTTGGGGTCATTTTTTGCTTTTTCATTTTACATAATATTTCATTTGTATTTTCCACTCTAATTTCAGATCCAAGTGAAATAGAACTATCAAATATAATGATAAAATGTTACTGTGGTACCTCTGACCTCTGAGAAAGACAGCCCCAGAAATTTCATTAACCTCTCTGTTCTTGAGAAATTTAAATTCCACATCAAGGGATGTAGATAGTTTGGATAATCATAATGTTATCAAGGTGATATTTAAACTGAAATTCCAACCATTCTGAAGATTACTTTTCACAATGTGTGACATGAAAAAAATATTTTCCATGCTGCAAGGTAAATCAAAGTTAGAGTTAATTTGATATCCAAGTGGCTGAATATGCAAGTTCTTTGTTATTTAAACATTCCGCTACATCAAAATATATAATTATGCACGGCAAAAATGGGTTCATGAGAAAACCAATGTTCAAAATTTAGAATGAACAGGCTGTGGGATACCTAACCAAAGATGTCCTGAGGACGAACACTAGCCCCATATCTTGTAATGTTTCTATTATCAATCAGAGGATTTCTTTGGGGTTTTAGTGTGTGTGTATTTTTATTGTTGCTTCCAAACAAATATATTTCTGTCTATTTTTTGGGGGCGAGGGGAGAAAAAAAGTTAGAAGATAAGTGAATGCAATCTCCCAGCTTTTCTCTAAAAGATGGGATTTGCAAAACCAAGCTTGGTTGTAAATTCACCTCTAGATCATATTCGGACATGAATAACCCTCTTATTTTGCAAGTGAAATCAGCAGTCTGTCCTTCAGAATATTTCCCATGTTCAAAGCAAAATGTTTTGTTTATTTCTATATTTACAGAGTAGACAATGCTAAGGATAACCACAGAATCAGAGTGGTTCTGTGATTCACTCACTTTCACAGTAAAGAATATTTTTATGACTTCTATATTTGATTCAGAATACTGCCAGAAGTGCTACGTTGATATTGGAGCTTACTGGAATAGAGTTTTAAGCATGATCAGGACCCTAACTTCCAGTATTCATCCAAATGCACTGCTTTCAAGAACTGGAGGCAGTATAAGCTATATTCTCAAAAAAAGCACATAATATAAAATGTCATCTTACATTAATGTGGAAAGGCACATGCTGAAAAGACAAGGAAGTTTCCCAGTTTTGTTCTTTTTTTCAACACATGGAACTCCAGCTTTGCAAGAGACACCCTAAATCAAACAGCGTATTTACTAAAAGGCATGTATAGTATTTGATTCTCAATTTGTTATGTATATTGCCAAAAGAAATCTGTCCAGTTCTCTGTATTAGAAAAGTAAAGAACAAGGATGAGAAGAATATTTTTTGTGGGTTCCTGCAATGTTTTATGTCTGATTCAGGTCCCAGCTACAGAAGTTTGATTTGCATTAGATTAAAGCCATATGAATTTTTAAGTTGTTATGACATTTGTTTAAAACTCATGAAACATGTATGAGAGCCTTATTAGTTTTCTCTCTTATCCTTGTGGGTTTTTTGTGTTTTTTTTTTTTTAGGGTTTTTGTTTCATTTTGGTTTGGTTTTTTGTCTTTTCTATCCCTACTCACCCAGTCTTCAGAAAGCTAGCTTTTGGTTCTCTAGCTTCAGAGTTCTGGAGCCCAAAAAGACCTTTCGATCTTCAGCACACACCAAACTGTCTAGATTTCTACTTTTTTTCTGAGGAAATTCAAACTCCCAAATTTCAATTTTCACAAATCTTCATTACTGAGTCCCAAGGAGTGTAAATTCCTAATGTTGCACTAGCCTTGCACCAGCAATGAGAATTTTAAATAGCTGCTCAAATGAAATCCCACACACTCTAGAGCTGACACACTAAGCAGAATAACCTCTCACTTACTTTAGACTAGTAGGAACTGATCTGAAGCTGCTTATAGGATATGTCTTAAGATCTGAAGTTACACTTATTTATATTAGGATGTCTGATAAGAAACACATTTAAGAATATTTTCCAAATATCTGGGTATCAAATGAAAAAACTATCTGATCACAGAATCACAGAATGGTAGGAGTTGGAAGGGGTCTCTGGAGATCATCTAGTCCAACCCCTGTGCTAGAGTAAGATCACCTACAGCATCATGTCCAGGAGGTTTTGAATATCTCTAGAGAAGGAGACTCCACAGCGTCTCTGGGCAGCCTGTTCCAAGAGCTCTGTCACTCTCAAAGGGAAGTTTTTCCTCATGTTGAAATGGAACTCCTTTTGTTCCAGTGTGTGCCCATTGTCCCTTGTCCTGTCACTGGACACTACTGAAAAGAGTCTGTCCCCTTTCTCTTGACACCCGCTGTGTAGATATTTATAATTATTTATCAAATTCCCTCTCATTCTTCTTTTCTCCAAACTAATCAGATCCAGCTCTCTCTCAGCCATTCTTCATAAAAAGAGATGCTCTGTTCCCTTTAATCGTCCTTGTAGCCCTTTCTGGACTCTCTCCAGTAGTTCCTTCTCTGGCACTGGGGAGCCCAGAACTGGACACAGTACTCCAGATGTGGCCTCATCAGGGCAGAGTAAAGGGGGAGGAAAACCTCTTTTGACCTGCTAGCCACACTCTTCTTATTGCACCCCAGGATACCATTGGACTTCTTGGCCACAAGGGCACACCATTGGCTCATAGAGAAGAGCTTGTTGATCACCAGGACTTCCCAGGCCCTTCTCTGCAGCACTGCTTCCCAGCAGGTCAACCCCTAGCCTATAGTGGTGCATGGGGTTATTCCTTCCTAAGTGCAGGACTCTGCAGTTACCCTTGTTGAATTTCATTAGGTTCTTCTCTGCCCTACTCTCTTACCTGTCCAGGTCTCCCTGAATGGCAGCACTGTCTTCTGGTGTATCAGCCACTCCTCCCAGTTTTGCACATCAGTAAATTTACTGAGGGTATACTCTGGCCTTGCATCCAGGTCATTAATGAATATGTTGAACTAGACAGTACCCAGTACTGACACTTGGGGCACATCACTAGTTACAGGCCTCCAACTAGACTCCCAGCTGGTTATTACAACCCTCTGAGCTCTGCTATTCAGACAGTTCTCATCCCACCTTACTGCCTACTCATGTAATCCATGCTTCCTAAGCTTGCCTATGAAGGTGTTATGGGAGACAGTGTCAAAAGCCTTACTTAAGTCAAGGTAGATAACATCTACTGCTTTTCTCTCATCCACCCAGCCAGGCATGCCATCACAGGAGACTATCAGATTGGTCAGGCATGATTTCCCCTTGGTAAATCCATGTTGACCACTCCTGATAACCTTCTTCTCCACATGCTTATAGATGACACCCAGAATGAGCTGTTCCATCACCTTTGCAGGGATGGAGGTGAATCTGACTGGCCTTCCTTGATTCAACCCAGCTTTTGGCTGAGGGCCTACAAACAGATTTCATGGCCCTCCCTGCATGCCCTCCCATGTGAATTGCCACACAAACCGTCACACTATCACACCGTGCCCTGACATGTTCTGTGGCCTGTTTGGTAACCTGGTGGAATTACATATAATTACATTTATGTACATTACTGCCCACTAACATTTTTCTTAAAAAAAACCCCCATGCAACAGATGCTTCTGATGCATTTAAACTGATTGGTAATTCCTACTGTGGAAAAAGTGGAAAGCAAAGCAACTGATACTGTAGAGATAGCTTCAGAGAAGAGCCAAGGTTATCCAAGTAGAGGCTGTATACCAATTAGACCACTGGCTAGTGAGATGTTTTCCAGAATAGGTGATCTTGTAGCAAGAAAATGGAATAGTTTTTTCCCTCCCCTCTCCCTACACTGCATTATGCATTTTGTAATTCTTCCTCATTTCTAAAGGTATCTTTACTTTCATACTTGAACAAAACCTGAGTTTAGGAGATACTTGCAGCATTTAAACCATTGACCCATGCTTCCTGCCTTGTGTGCATGCTACTGCCCTCATCATGCTCCTGTTCTATAAAACTGCAGGTAAATAGGCAATACCAAAGTCACTAGCAAACAAACAGTGACTGATTTAGTACCATGCTATTTCTAGCATTTGTATTAAGTCATCTTAGACCTATAGCTATGAGCCATGTACCTATATGTGTACCCGTAGTACAAGGGAATACAAACAAATATGATCCTGGTTCATAATATTTTATGCACTACTTCTGAATTTGGATGAGCCTACTTAGTCTCATTTATGTTAACAAGATATGTACTGGGGTTTTCTTCCATAGTGTGTAATACTTCTTTGTTTCGAGCATACAGTGTGTGGGAGGAAAATCTTGTAATTCCAGAGGTTTTCTTGATATGAGGCTCGACAATAATTAATCCTCTAGGTAGAAATAAAATCAGAGAGTAGCACTGCTTCAATATAGAGCAAAAAAAAAATTACTGTATTTTATGAAAACTTGTCAAACAAACAAAAAAATATATTTGGGATGTAATGGGATTTCTGTTTGCCTTTTAGGCATTTTTTTGAGGTAATTGTTAAGATCCAGAGCCTGTTAAAGAAAGGTGATGGAACTTTTCAAAGGAATGAAAAAAATATACAAACAGAGAAGAATAATAGAAAGATTTAATTTTTGAAAACTTGCAGATTATTTTTCTGATATCTGGAAAGATGGAATTAAAAGATGAAAAACAAATAGTAAAACAAACCTACAGCATAGCTGAAAGATGCTTGAGACAGAGCTTCTAGAAACAGCTATAGGACCATTATTTGGCAGTAGTGTAGAACATCTGAATGAATGATACCCATGCTGTGTGATACAGAAGAACTCTCTCCTAGTGCTGAAATGAAAAATAAAAGGAAACAAACGAAAATAACCCAGAGCAGCAGATAACAAAAGAATAAGCTGATGATCATTCTCTGGAATTATTGTTTTAGTATTCTTTTCCACTAGGGAATTAAATTATTATCAAAGAAATTGAAAATAAATAATCTCAATCTACCCAAACTTGGAAATGGTCAGATTTACTACTGACATTTGCTAAATGATGGCTTTAAACCCTGGCACGTAGTGCTGGAAGTAACTACCTATAATAATAATATTTCCACCTAAACGCAATTGTACTTTAATGCTTGTTTAGTTGAGAATGAAATTAAAAACACTGTATCACCAAAATGAAAAGAAACTAAAAAAACCCCAAAAAACAACCACAAAACAGTCTAATTGTTAACTGCTAAGAACCAACTGTTCAGAACAGATGGAAGCCAACCTTGTGAAGGGGAAAAAAATTCTGAAATGGGAAATAGGGAGAAAGCCTTTGAAGTTTTTCTGTAGCAAAATATTCTATCTAGAATTAACCAACAAACATTTCATAGATGAAAAGTGCAGAACATATTAATGATTAATATCTGTCCAAGCCAAAACAGCATTGTGAATTCCCATAAATGTAGCAATCAGAAGAAATGGATTTGCAGGAATGGAATTAAAAAGCTTTCTTCAGGATGCCAAACAAGTTCTCAGGTTTCTATTTTTTCACAAGTTTCTGTCTGGAGCATGGTAGTTTTCCTGCATACCTCTCTTTCTCAGGCCATGTCACTCATTCTTTATCCAACGTGAGCAAGAAAGATTTCCTTGTCACTCATATGACTTGGTGAAGAAGCACAGCTATTCTCACCTTGTTTGTTATCTGATGCCACGTGTGTCATCCTGGCTTTGCAATGTTTGGGTCCCTCTGAATAAAAATAATGACCCATTCCCCTTATCTTAATACAAAATTAAATATAACTTGGAGAGGTTCTTCTCTAGAGCAAGTCCTATCATCTTGCTGACCTCACCTACAACAGTGCAATTCCCTCCTCAGAGCAATGACATATTGAAAATGGTGAAAATAGATTATAGTCAATTTTCGTTTTCTTTACCAGACTTTGCTTAGTATTTTATCAATATTTAAGCTATACACTCTGAAACATCTCTGCCTTAAGAATAATGTCTAATACTGTTTGGAAGGAAAAAAATATTATTTCATAGGAAATTTTGCAATTCTGATATTGGAAGTGTGATGAAGTTAATTTTTGCTCTGGATCAGGAAAAATTTAAAAAGTCAAAACAACATTGTACACAAAATTATAATTCGGGGAGTAAAAGCCCATGACTCAAGAATTTATCTGAAGTCCTTTAACACATCTACTGCACTTAATATATTAAATAATAATGATAGAAATATTGATTTTTGTCAGAAAATTTAAAAAAGGGAAAATGTTGCCTCAAAAATAATGTACTTTGATCAACCACCTTTTCTATAATGTATCAAAAGATTTTTGACTTATATCTATCACCTGCAGTAGTCAAAGATGTAATTACAACATAGCCATTTACTGTGGCATTTTAATAGACATTTCCTTCTTTCTTTGTTTTTCATTGTCACAAATCTCCTTTCTGTTGCAGAGTTTCCAGCCATATCACATACACTGTAGGATCACTCTTCTTGGTCTTTACAAGTTCTTAGTAATAATGAAGATTCAAGTGGAACCTTTGGCACCAGGGAGGGTTTGAAGTTGTAAAGAATTATGTGCTTGGTCATTGCAAAACATCTTAAGGGGAAATTAATTGCAAGCTGTCAAAAAGCATGTTTATGCAATGTGGTTTGATACATATTTGATATATATATATAATCTGTATATTATTTCTTTTTCTACTAACATCATTACTCTAGACAAAGTTTACATTATGCTTCTATTTTGGTTCATGTGAAAAACGTAATCTCACAGTTGTTTAGTTGTTTTTATTTTCCAACTGCAGTGCTTTCAAAGCAATTTACTTACATTTACCAAGTTTTAAAAAGTAACTATTTACCTACTCAAGGATAGGCATCAATAGCCAAGCATTAAGTTCAAACTACCCTACTGTCTATAGCAACAAGAATCTACAAACACCTTAAAGTACAGGACCGCTGTGGCATAATAATGCATTTCTGTTCTAAGCTATTATTATATATTTCTATTTTCAAGAAGAGGCAGATACCAAACTGTTTATCTGCTAATATATTGATTAATCAAGTATTAATATGCACATATGGCTATACACAAAGGCATGAAGTATGCATGAAATCACTGCTGAAATTATCTATTGAAAAAAAAAAGTAACAGACCAGAAATCTTTCTGAAGTGATCAAGTAGTATAAATATTTCATTTATCACTGCCAATAAAATTTACTGAAAGGAATATATTGTAGATGTTGAAGACTGCTTTTAATTGCTATATAGTGGAGATTATAGTTTGCACAGTTAAAAATGTGGAATTATATCATTACTTACTCCACCTTCCTTTTTCTTCTCCTTAATAAATTACATTTTAGAAAAAGTGCAAGTGTCACACAGAACAGTTTTATCAAATTCATATAAGTACATATAATACATATAACCCCCCAAATTATCCACAGCATTTTTCATTCTTATTTTTGCACAAAAAGTAAAATGCATATAGTTGCAATATAATCTACAAACAGTGTAGTAGTATGGGCAGTCATATCCATTGGCTGTCTTTGGACACCTTATGCTGTACAGCTTCTGAAATCTGGCCCTAAATTAGCCAGTTAAACGAGGACATCTTTTCAATATCAAGGTACATAATTCCCTCTCTTGCCTGTTCCTGACTTCACTATTGACTGGTTATTAAAGACCTCACAGTCTCTCGACTATTCTGGCATGTATATAGTATTTGCTTTATTATATTATATCATGTATTCCACTGGAATACACACAGAAAGCTCTGGTACTACCCTTTCTGGTATATGTAATGAGCACAATAAATGGATGCTATAGTTAAGACTTAAGTTTCTTATTGTATTTTAAGTTACATTTTTTTTTCTTTCTCTGTTATTTTTAATCATCGGAACAAATTGGGAAAACAAACTTATACAGAATTTACTATTTCACTTTTTCATTTGGCTTTCAATTTTTTCTCAGTTATTTTCATGTATATGGAAATAATTATCCAAAGACCTTTTTCCATATTTTTCTATCTGAATTATTCTGCAGAAATACTTGGACTGACTAAAATTTTACTCAGTTTGTCTCTAGTTCTTATTCAGTTCTAAGGGACTCCACCACTTTTAAGAAAAGTAATTTAGCATATCTAAATTTAGAACTATTTACAGAGGAAAAAAAGGTGTTGTTTTTTTCCTATAAATTTCTCTCTTTCAATTAATCTTATGTTTGAGTGAGCAAGTGTTGGACTTTGTCAATTAAATTTGTTAAGGTAATTTGTCAGTCTCACAAAGATTTTAATGCAAAGAGTGTATGAAAAAACACTGAGAAAATTGCATTCTATCCCTCATAGTCACACTTCTTTTCCTCACATATGTTTGAGTTCACAGAGTGTTAGAGTGCATTTAGGGCTTATTCAGGGTATCATTCATGATATGTTGCAAAAACTAAAAAAATATAAATTGCTCTTACAGTACTGGTTTCCAATCTTCACTAACTGTCTGAGGGAGCACTTCTACTTTGCTTCAAAGCAAATAAAACAGGTAAGACTAAAACTACCCTAAATGATGTCTCCCACGCAAAAGACATTGACAACAAAAACCAAGTCATGATGAAGAGTGCACGTACAGAGGTTAAATTAGATTGATAAACAGAGTGAATCGTTCTCTGAGCACCAACATAAGCAACCTGCTAGTGATGGGACCCACACGAGAAATACATCAAACATTCATCTAATGAGAGGAGGGAAATGTGTTTATAAAAAGAGAATGTAAATTTATATGGCATAGGAAAGCTAGACAAAGTCGAAAGAGATGTTTGTGAAGGACTGTTTCCTGTGGGTGGGACCTCACACTGCAGCAGCAGGGGAAGGGTGTGAGGAATTTTGCAAACCCCCTACCCCAGCTGCCCCCCACTAAGAAGGAGAACATCTTGTGAGGAAGCCCATTTACCCAGTCTCTGCCCCTCCCTGTGCCACAATGGGAAGGGAAGAAGGGAGCAAATTCATGACTAAAGTCTGCTAAGAGGGGAGGGGTGGGGGGAGGTGCTTTAAGATCTGGTCACACTTCTCATTACCCGACTCTGGTGTCACTGGGTGTGCAGTGCAGGGTAATAAATCAGAGAGTTTTCTTTCCTTTATTCTGTGTTGAGTCTGTTTTGCCCGTGAACACTAATTGCAGAGTGATCTCTCTCTGTCCTTATCTCAACTCCTGAGCCTCTCAATATGTATTTTCTCCCCTGTCCAGCTGAAAAGGGGACTCAGAGAGTGGCTTCGGTAGGTGTCTGGCCTCCAGCCAGGGTCAAACCATCACAAGTTTTTAAAATGCATTGATTACACAAACATCGTTATCTTTAGCAACCATCAGACATCTAGTAGATAAAACTAATCATAAATTTGGCTTACATTTTGCTGACATTTTTGTACTCCCAAATCATAACTAGAAACTGCCCAGAAAAAGGTTTTTTTCTTTCCTTTATTCCACATTTCTGTAAACCCAGGATCTTAATGGAGTGAGCTATCTCCTGCCAACACCTGCATATAACGTATGTACAAAGGATGCAGTCATATATACATTTTATGAAGTAACACATGGTCGAAAAGAAGGAAACAAGAATTAAGTATCTAATTTTCTCAAATACAAAAAGACAGTAGCAGGTTGCCGGTTGCTCGGTGCGTTCATGAAGGATACAGAAACAATGATAAAAAGTTAACGGTGAATTCTCTTATGCACAATTTGATGTCATCAGTTATCAAAGCTGACTGTCAAGAACTGAAAGGTCTCTGTCCTGAGTGACTGAGAAGTAAAATGGCAAATAAAATTCAGGGATCATAGGTTTTAATACATAAGGAAAAAAAAAAAGAAAGTCATAGATAGGAGATCACTAAAAACATGTTTAAAAAGTTAAGTGAAGTGTAAGGATGTAGCAGGAAAGCTCAAGAAAAAAATAGGATATCATAATATAGAGCACTCTATATCCCTGTTGTGAGTACTACATGCAGTTAACGATCTCTCTATGACAAGGGAACAAACAAATATAAAGAGACAGGGAAAATGGACTATCAGAAATGTGGAACTCCGTAGAAAGAAATAATAAATGATGTTTAACATTTTTTTAGAAAAGAAATGGAAAAGGGAATGATACAGGTCTCCCAAATCATGAAAGTTTGGGAGAAGGCACATAGGAGTTTGTTTTTTTTGACCTTACTCTGACCACTTAATTTGATTTCACCTGTCATTGTACTAGAAGAGACAGTAAAAACCAACCAAATAAAAAATCAACACAATCCCTGCTCACCATCCTATTAACACATTTTTATAGTTATCTACCACATTGCCTCTTTTCAACTCCATGAAACCCAGACTGGAGTGTCTTAGCCTACTTTATTATGACTCATTAGGAATCCAGTTTTGGGGAATTTTTTTTGTTTGTTTGTTTTGTTGAGGTTTTTTGGTTGTGGGTTTGTTGGGTTTTTTTCCAGATAGAGAATAAATTGGAATTGCCAGCAATATTCAAGATCTGAGCTAACAGTTCTGTCTTCTGTTTTGTTCATTAATAATTCCTAAAATGCTCTATTTGTTCACTTTCTTGTGTTTTTTTCTGCAGCATCTCTCAGTAAGCACAGAAGCACTCCATCTAACTGATGGAGAGAGGATACAGGGCTGGATGAGCCTTTGATCTGCTGCAGCATATTATGCACATTCAGACAGTGAAGATGTAGATTAGTGCTAGATAAGTAGAGTAGCTGAGATCACTGAGAAACAGTGGCACAAATAAATCCTAAAAGATTATAAGAAATTCTTCACTGATTACAGCATCAACAAAGGGGAGCTAAGCACCTACATGGAGTAATTGTCCTCCAGAAAAGTGTTTATTGTGCTGAATATTTTAAAAATTGGTGCAGTAAACTTGTAAGTAGGGGCAGTTTCATATTTTACAGTTTCATCCATGAAAACATACATCAACAGTAGGGTGGCTGAAAGAAAGCTTTTGCTGCTGTATTTATTAGATCTGTCACCACAAGGATTTCCTAAACTAGTACCTTATAAATTGATGCAAGAAGAAAACAGCAAAAATTTGGGAAGTTAAAGGAATCAATTACCTTTTGTGCATCTTAATCCTGCTATACAAATAACAATCTCAATTCTGTTCTTCCTTACTGGAAGTCTGAGGGAGGAGGTAGGTAAAGAATGGCAAGTGAAACCTTAAGGTATATCAAATATATTTTGGGTTTAAATAATCATTAAGAAATAGGGTGAAGACGCTTATTCTTTTAGGACATGAACAGAAAGTCATGATACACAGAATTCATATGTTCATGGAACTCATGGACACGTAGGCCTTTGGCATAGGATCTGTAGTTCTGGGAACCACATTTTGCAAGAGAAAGCAGTATTTACATATCAGTAGATGAGTTGCAATGGGGTGGAACACCACTGCACTGTAACAGAATGACATTATTCAGATTTAGTATGTCAGTTACCTGTGAATTTTCTTTTACTGTTATGACTCGTTTTTTCAATATGTATAACCCTGGTTTTGGATAATACTATCTATTACATTTTTAGGGTCTATTGCCAACTTAC
Organism: Porphyrio hochstetteri; assembly: GCA_020800305.1. NCBI lineage: Eukaryota > Metazoa > Chordata > Aves > Gruiformes > Rallidae > Porphyrio > Porphyrio hochstetteri. The sequence continues at coordinate 90,076,073 of CM036906.1, read as the reverse complement.
AAAAAAAAAAAATCGGTAGTAGTGCTGGCCTGTGAAGATGCCACATCTATCTAAGAAAACTTTCCATGACCAGGTACCATAAGACAGAACAATCCAGGCTGCATAGAATGTACATCCTTCATCTACACGGTGACTTTTTGATTTTTTTCCAAATCTTAAGTATTCTTCGTTTGGATCATTGTCAGTCTTGCAAATAGACTTGTTTATGTCATACGCCCAAGATCTTCAATCCCTTTCTGTGTTATGAAGTCAAACAAATACATTTTCAGAAAAAAGTAATGCAAAATTAAGCTGCTCTTAAAACCTGATTTGCACTGTAAAGTAAGTGGAGCTAATTTATAAAACTTTTAAATTCATGCCAGTTCCTAACTTGGTTGATATATTTGTTTTTCTTATTTTTTACCTCTACTAATTATTAAGAGACTGTTATTAGATGTCTGAAATGATCTGTAAGAAAAACAACACATTTCAAGGCTTATGACTATTGTATAATAATTATGATTCCAGAAGGTCCCTAAGAAATCAGATTTTACAGGCCAAAAAAATAGTTGTTCCCCGCTTCCCCCACTTTGCGAACACTTATTTGTCAAGTATCAATTTTATAACATGGACAATAATGTTGAACTTCCTATTGCAAAAAAATTTCATAGTAACCATAGAATCATGTAATAATTCGGATTGGAAAAGACTCTCAAGATCATAAAGTCCAACCGTAATACTGCCAAGTCCACCACTAAACCATGTCCCTAAGCAACACATCTATGTGTCTTTTTAGTACCTACAGTGACTCAACCACTTCCCTGAACAGCCTGATCCAGTGCTTGACAACCCTTTCAGTGAAGAAATTTTTCCTAATATCCAACCTAAGCCTCCCTTGGCACAAACCTGAGGCCATTTCTTTAGCCCTAACGCTTGTTAGGAGAAGAGACCAACACCAACCTGACTACAATCTCCTTTCAGGTAGTACTAGAAAGCAGTGATGTCTCCCCTCAGCCTCTTTATCTCCAGTCTAAACCAGCCCAGTTCCCTCAGCTGCTCCTCATAAGAGGAGCTCCTCTAGAGCCTCCACCAGCTTCATTGACCTCCTTTGGACACAGTCCAGAACCTCAACGTCCTTCTTGTACTGAGACACTCAAAACTGAACACAGCACTTGAGGTGTGGCCTTACGAGTGCCGAGTACAGGGGGACAACCACTTCCCTGGTCCTGCTGGCCACACTGCTTCTGATACAAGCCACGATGCTGTTGGTATCCTTGGACACACCTGGACACACAGCTGGCTTATATTTGACCGGCACTGAGTTTGTAATAATAATTTCAGTGATGTTATAATAGCCGTGTCACCTTCTGCTTTCTGTTCACACCAGTGATCATGTTTACTCATTTACTAGCAGGTGATCTAGCATAATATGCTAAAGGGCAGCACATCCCTTTTAAAGCTACAATCTTCTCCTTCATCCTGTAGTCCTTTTCATAGGCGTGACACCTGCAACAGTCTATGAATTTTGCTAGCTTTCTGTAAACTCCGAAAAATAATCTGGGGTGTATGAAGATAAAAATGGTTTCATTTTTTGAGCAAGATTTCTCTACTGATAAAGAATCTTACCCATTTCTCTGATCTGTAATTTTTACTGGCAATTATTTTATTTATACTTCCAAACTATTAACAAAAATAACATGCTGAAAATGGAGTTCTGATTAGCCTGCCAGGATGCTCTGGCTGAATGATGATTGCCTATATGCTTCTATTTTCAGACCTATTTATTATTTTTAAAAAGTAACTATTAAACACATATATCATTTTATGGTGATTGTACTCATTGTTTTTAATCAGAATGCCTCATAGCATTTAATTAAATACTTCATAAACCAAGAAAAGTACATATAAACAGAAACACTGATGAAAAGAAATTGCAATTCAGTGAAGCAAAACACCAAATTTGTTCGCTATCCTAAGAATGTGGTGACTGACATTGTGGGATATTATTTTTTCATTCCCTCTGAAAATCAACTTACATTTGTTTTTTTATTGGCTCAATATCACGTAAATGGATGTCAGTTAAATTAAATTATACTGTTGTTTCCCTAATATTTTTCAGCCCATCGGGTTCAAGTCTTAATCCATGTATTTTTGAGGAGAAAAAAAAAATCTCTTGCCTGATTTTCCAAAGTGTGGATGAGGAAAAATAATTTAAATTATTATAATAAAAGTGCATTAAGAGGTAGATGAGAAATAGTTCCTGATGTCTTTGGGAAAGATTTAATATTTACTGGACTAGACAGTTATTATTGCTGTGTACACATAATTATTTTTACAGGTGTTTTCTGAGGGTCGCTGAGTATGGAGTGAGTACACCTGATTTGCTGTTCACCACCATTCCTGTGGAAACAGAGACATTTATTATTCAACATACTTCATGCACATGTCAGCTCGTGGATGCTGTACTCTGCTAAGCCTCCAGAAATCAGCTGTCTACCCCCTTGTAAGGAAATCTGTCTTCCAACAGGCTGATCACCCGCTCTTTGACAGAAGCCATGTGCTAATCAGCTTGTCATTACAAAAAGCCAGCAGAGGTTACAGCACAATTCTCTGACATCATTAACATGAGGAATCGCTGCTAGGAAAGGTGATTGTCCCAGGTAGTCATAGTGAAGTGCTGGTTAGGAAGAGGCACAGAAGTTTCAGATACTGGCGAGAAGATGACCATGGTGGTAAAGATTCTATTCCTTTAATCCTTATTAGGAAATTAGACAAAATACAGAAATGCATTAGAAAATATGTTAGCTACTGCCTCTGAACAGACCTGCATAATTTTTTTTTCTAAACCTTGGCCTTTAAATGCTACTAGATATTGTCGTATATTGTTACTAAGCCTTCATGCTTGTGACATTTTAAGATGGCTGATGGCAGTTAAGACCATAATGTTTTACTTTCGTTACTTCATCAGTCACCAGAAGTCAAGGCCAAGAGGACAGTCTCATAACCCAGGAACTCTGATGATAAATGGCTGCTGCTCCTTACGTGCTGGGTTCTTGCAGCCTTTTTATATGGAGTGCATGTAGTACCAAATAACATGCTAGACTGACTGACTTTGTGGATCAGAATATAGAAGCCAACAGGTCAGGGCTTCCGTACTTGGATCAACCACTTAGGGACCAATTCAGTACCGTGACTCTCTCCCCAGCTGTGTCTTGCATTCTTTAGAATATTGGAAAATCTAAGACAGCTTTAAAGAAAGGTAACTTCTGGAAGAATCCCATTGCAAAAAAATACCATACAGATGATCCGTGTAGCTTTCTGCTTACAGAAAATACAGGAAAATTACTCTGGGTGGGGAGAAATCTTTTTTTGCAAAGTCTACCTCCCTTTCCCCTCGTAATTAGACTCTTCCAGGTTGATCCACATGGAACTAGCCATACCACTGGACGAGGTTTTGCTGTCAGCAAAGCAGCAGTCAGTAACATTGAAATACAAATGCTACTGGGCAGTGTTGGCAGAAAAAATTTAGATGACTGGGGAGTTTGGGGAAAAACAAGAAAATCAACAATAAAGGAAATACTTTTTTTGAGGATGTAAAATCAGAATTTAAATGTTTAAACTGCTTCACAGACAAAACTCTGTATGCAACCTGTTCTTGGTGACTAGGTGGAAGAAAGAACAGATTTCAGATCTTATTTTGGACCTAAGACAGAATTCTAATCCTCTCCATCCTCTTTAAGCAAAACACATTGAGTTCAGTAGTGATGTTTATATTTATATTTGCATAACGCAGTTATAGACATTTATAACCATAACTTCAATACACTGTCCTCTGTCTTTATTTTCTTCAGTGGTGGAGAGGCTGGAATCTATTATGCTCTCATAACATACCATGTAATATATGATTTCTTTTTAGAGATGGAGAATGAAGAAGCCTAGATATGTTATTTTTTGCATAAAAGTTAAAGAAAAATCTTGGTCATTTCTAAATGTTTCTATCCCCCCACCCCCTTTTTTCCCCTTTTTCTTTTTCCTTTTTTTTTTTTTGGTGTGTGTTTGGCTTTATTTTCTTTTCTAGCTAACATAACATCTGAAAATTACTGCATGATGCAGAGGTTTACCTTTTCCCCTAGTGGCATACAGGCATTCTTTTGGTACTTTCACATGGTCATGTTTTGACAATAAAAGGAAGAAAGCCATTAAAAGGAAACAAGATGGAAAAAAAACCCCAAACCAACCCAACCACATTTAATAGACACAGTTTTCTGTAAAGAATTCCATTGGGACACTTTATTTTTCTGGTTTTAGTGTAGCATAAATTGAACTGTGTAATGACAGGTAATTCTGAACAAGGCTAAGGACTGATGATGCCTTTATCTAAACTTTCACAGCTTCATTGGCTGTAGAAGTTGGCACTGGTCAAGGATCTACTTCTTCCATTTAAGCCTTCAGAGTAATTTTTTCCCAAACAAAAATTACATCTATCAGCATCGGGAATGCTATAATCTCACTGCTAGCATGTTTTGCTGTTTTAAATTCTAACTCACTAATTCTGGAATATAAAACCTGGTTTTCTGCTTTGTTTTAGTTAGTGTGTGTTCATACGTACTTCTGCAAAATTTTGAGAAGTATACATTTACTTGCAGAACCTGGGGACATGGAATATAAATTGGCTTGTACAGCAAGTGACAGCAGAAAGAGGTGTGGTCATTTGCAATATGGATTATTCAAACAGTTTCAGTAGTTATACAAATATTATGATATTATGATGATTTCTTTTGGTGGTGAAGATGTATTTTCAATTTTCTCCTCTTGCATTACTGCTTAGGTAATGCTGGGAATTCAAATTGTGCAGGGGGAGCGATCAGGGTGGGGGAGGGTTTTCCTTTCATTCCCTCTCTGAGAGAGAGAAGAGAGAGACAACCACTTGTTTAATACTGTTTGTTTGCTTGTAAAAGCAAAAACCATCATAACTTTTACATGCTAATCACCCAATTTGAAATCATAATAAATTTACTGATTAGGACGCTACGAAACCAAGTGAATGTCTCCCTGCAAGCCTGGCTATGAATGAACAATCATGTGTCTGTTACTATTTTCCATTTGGCATTTCATGTACCATTCTTTGAGAAATGATCAGCGTCAAAGAAAAATGCAGACACTACTTGACATATAAACCATAAATACATAGTATAATATACCGTTTCATTTCCTCTGCCAAAGGAAAATGGAAAATTATTCGTGTTTTGTACATTAGACACATTATTGATAGCAATATTGCTGATAAAATACTCCAGCTTTAGCAACAGCACACAAATGTGAGCGCTGTCATCCCGAGGCTGGGAGTGCTTTCGAAAGACAGGAATGCATTTATTTCCATTTTGAACACAAATGAGCAAAAACCAAGTGTATTGAGCAGTCTGTGCGATGTCACATGAATCAGTCACAGAATCTGGGTTTGTGACTGCTAAACATGTACTTATTCATTAGCTCATGGATTTCTTGTCAGTGTCTTGAGCTTCTAAAATATTCATCCTTTCCCTACCACTCTACACCTTCATCTTTTATGCTGTAATCCTATCAATTTTCATTATCCTACAGTGTGACTATGTAAACTTTCAGATTAAAACTCTCTAAATACGGGATTATGAAGTAGTTCTTGCTGAAGTAGCTTTTTTATTCTCTTTTTAGACTGAAGGGTTTTTTATAAATATATGCTTGCAATACATCTTCCTTCTTATAGCTGTGGATGTTCTTTACATTTTGTGCTGTTCTGTGCTAGCATACTGTTCAGCCTTCTTCCAGAGGTGGTGGATTCTCTAAAGCTCATCCCATATTTATTTGAAGTTTAGAAGTCTTTCAACATGCAACTTGTAATAAGTTACATCTGTGATGGGTATTATATCTCACAGGTGGAGCCATTTCTGCAGCAATTAAAAAAAAAGTAAATGTGTTACCGGATGTTAATTATTTTTCTTTATTCTTCTGAATGAACCTGTGAGAAATGATACCCTTATCACATCTTAAAGCCCAAAGACAAATAAAAATTTGGAGGCCTGCAGTGTTCTGAATTACAATTTTCATCAAATATTAGACATGAAAGAGGTTTGCTATCAATAAAATGTCTATTTCTGATGCTGTACATGTTTTCAGAAGATCAAAAAGAGGTAGCAGCTAGCAGGAAGTGATTTTAAAGAAAAAGCAAAGATAGAACAGAGGAAAGCAAAGAAAACAAACTTTAATTAAAAACCAATGAATTACAGTAAATGTAACCAAGTTTATTCTTTTAAATTAAATTTCAGATAATTATTTTCATCAAGAGAAAATCATTGTTATAGTGAAATATCTTTTCCAGTGCAATCTTAAACAGAATCTCAACAATATGAGTCAGTACATTAATTATGATTGGAATAGATTAATTTTTGAAATAAAGATCTCAGCAGTCACTATTTATTTTTTTTTAATATTAGAAAATATATGTCATCACCTGCCCATAAATTTAGGTTTCTACTGAAATGCTTGGCTTAACCTTTGATTTTATGACCATGTGTATCAGAGTCAAGAATGCTTCTAAGATGGTGGTAAATGTGCAATCAACTATGCTGACAACTGTTAATCATTATGACTCTTGCACATTCATAACGATGTAGAAAGAAATGAAAGTGCCGTTAATAAGCCGACACATAACTGGAAAGACTGTTGTTCTTTACTGTTCTTACTATGTCACTGACACCTTCTATAACTAGTTCTAATGTGAGCTAGCACCTGAACAGGAAGTCAACTCCTTGCTTCAGATCTGAAGGAGTGATGTTAAATTCCATAGTAATTATAAATAAAGTGTACAGCAACCAACTCAGCTGTTTTTTTATATCATTACACTCATCTCTACTCACCTTTCCTCTTTATTACATGGAAAAATTAAGATTTTTTTAAAGACTAATGTAGTTCCAACAATTACATTCTGAAAAACAGAAAGGGTTATATATTGACAGGCAGAAATCAATGCTGTAATCTAGGTTACAGATGTGGTCATTTTTCTGACTGTTGGAGGAAGCATGAAGAAGAAAGAAAATTTTAAATAAAATCATGGCCTAATTGAAAGAAAAGTTGGGCCTTTGTGGTAACTTTACCAGGGACAGAATGTCAATGCATTAATTCAATTCAGTAATTTGCTTTTGTTAAGATATATTCCTTAATGTTTATCACTTACGTGACATATTTCTTGTGGAAACAGTCTTAACTATGAATCTTCAAAGTATTGAAATACTTTCTGTGATCATATTTTCAAAGTGCCCTGTAGGTAGTGGAATTCAGTACAAACGCATCCCAGAAGGGGACAACGATTTCAAAACCAGGGTTCATAATTAAAGCAAAAGGTTGTGAATAGAAGCAAGCCAATCCTGTAACTTCATTTCTTTCCATAATACAAAATCATTAATTAGTATAAAACAAAAAACTACTAGCTACTGATACTGAGTCTTGCCATTAATGTATAATGAGGATCTGTTAGGGTTAATGATCTTTATGCAGCTCACATATTGGAATTTATAGAAATTTTTTTCTTAGAAATAATTACCTATTGAAAATCATAGAGTCATGTCAGATTACTGATGAATGAAGATGAGGAGGTGACCCATCTTGTGTGCCCCTACTGATAGTTTTTTGTTTGACATCTCCCCCAAGGAGGTGTCATTATCCATTGCCCAAAGCCTCCATCCTCTGGAACAGGCTCTTAACGAACCTACAGGTTTTGGCAGAATGAGATGTAGGGTAAGAAATCTGACCAGATGGCGAGCCAAGGAAAGGGTTAGTCTGTTACAGAGCACCCTGTGAGAATGCAGGAACAGAATGTAGACACTCGTACTGTCATCAGTACAGAAAATTTGGTACCATCTTTGCCTTAATGTATGGAAGCAAAATGCCCAATTTCATTTCCAACCTTGAACGGACAACAATTTTTTCTTTTGTCACCAAGTATTAAATTAAGTAGTAGGTAATACTTCACGGTGTCACATACATAAATATACACAGGCAGCTCCAATTGATTTGAACAGAAATCCAGTAGTGTTTGGCTTGTTTTCAGATTTATTTACTGGTTGATATAAAACACTCAAAACACATTCCCTGAACTATCTACTAGCTCCCAATTTCACTGTTGGCAATACTGACTTGCTTTTACCACGTGTCTTCAGGAAATTACACATATCACTATAAGCTGCACCCTTAAAGAAATGCACTTAATAGGGAATCTCTTCCAAATGCACTGTGCTGAGGTGCATAGGTTCACCTTATGCAGCATAAATTATTAAAATAAATTCATTATAAAGCTGCTGCCCATCCTCAGTTTTTAAATGTTTACAATAATTGCATTCAAGTTTTCTCTGATATAGAAACCGCTGATAAAGAGCGCACTTGTTAACTTAACTTGGAAGGCAACTTTGAACTTTAAATATAAGAGAATGACCAAGTAACAGGGACTGGAATGAGGAGAAAAAAATATATAAAGGCAGTTGGGGTGCAGTGACTTATTTGCTTCAGGGTCACTCACTTAGATTTCTGCTTTATTTTATTTATTAGTGAATCTTTGTCCCAAAATAACAGCTTACTCTATATATAATGTGTGGGAGAATTTTGAAGACATGTCTTGATGAATGGGTTCCAAGTCTGTCTTTGTGATGTGTACTTCCAAGAACAATGACAGAAAACTTTGTGTCTATAAGATATCATACATGCATCATCATACATTCTTTTTCTTTTACCAAAATGTGAAAATCTTCCTATTTCACTTTATGCTTTCCCCAAAGAATAAAGCAACAGTTCTAAGCTTCTCAGCACATCAGATGCTATTCTCACATATATCTAATCAATTTAGAAAAGCAAATCCTGAAGCACATCCACCGAACTTATGCTGTTGATTTAGATGTCACTGAAAATCCAATCTCCGCCTGTAATTAGGACAGATGGGAGATTTGAAAGAGAAAACAAATTGACCTGTTAAAGTTGCTATGAACTCCCAGGACCAAGCACAAAGAGAACTGGTCTAACTAGAGCAAAAGATTACACCTATTGGAGGGTTCAAGACAGTAAGATATAGAAACCCAAATGTCTCATGTTGAAGACAAAAATATTCAAATGTAATGACTACTGAATTTCAAAGGATATGTAAAAGCAAAGGGTCTAAAGAGACATCAGGCATTTAATGCCCTTAAAGGAACAGTACTGAAAATAACTTGCTGAAAAGAGCATTAATTGCATTATAATAATAATAAAGATTCATTCATCTCTTTTGTCATTCTACCTAAATTTTTGATCCCTCAAAAAAGTGAAAAATAAAAAATTCCAACACCACCAAAGGAAAGGAAGTGAATAGGATTTCTGTCTTTTATTGTTTTAGAGCTATATCTAGCAAGATAAATGATTTTTTTCTGGTCTTAACTAAATATAGTCACTACACTAAATATAAATTTGGTGCTTTCCAATGGTGAATCCAGAGGAAGGAAAAGGAAGGCCATCACTGGTGAGCCCCAGTCATCCAATTGCTCCAGCAAATGAAAACAGAATTTCCAAATAATAAATCAACCACCAGCACTGTCATTCTATAGGAATTCAGGACTACATCCTTAACATCATTATGTTAAAGGAGTCTTTCTAAGTTTTGCAGTAGTTAAAGCTTGAAATGCCCTTTACAATACAATGAAAGAATGAGGATGAAGTAATTCTAGAGACAATCTTGATTGCAATCTAGTTGAGAATACAAATTTTGTTATATATTTAAAAAAAAAGTAAACACATCAATCAATGTGGAAGACAAAATAAGGAGATTGCTTTGTGCTACCACTGGCTTACATTCAGGTAGTTGCTAAGTGCAAAACCACAAAGGACTCACAGTAAATGTGTCTGTGAGAGACTCTCCCCTCTGTTACACAACTCATGCATGTCATGGCAACAGAAAGATAATATATCTTTCATTTCTGTTTGGTAGATTCATTCAGCCTGCAAAGACAATAAAATGTTTAATCCACTCTCTATGTGTCACTGCCAGAGTCATGTGTCATTGTCATTGCCATGTGTCGCCTGCTTAACTTGCACACTAATATCAAGGTGTCCCAGAGACTAGGAAACTTTGTTATATCGGATGACACATATATCTATATGTCACCTCATATAAAAGCTATTTGCAGTAGGGTTGGCTGATGTTCCGTACTGTGCATTTAAGGCCCTGCTCTGTTGCAATATTTGAACTACTCACATTCTTCTGTAGAAACTATCTTATGTGGCTCTAGAACAAAAAATAGAAAGTGTGGGTTCACGTTTTACCTTAAAGAGGAATGCAATTACTGGGTGAAGTACAGATGCAGTTCCTCTCGCTTTCTCCCTCTGAGTCAGCAAATTATTCATATTCAGTCAAGCAGTTTCAACTAGAAAGCTTAGTCCTGTACACACACCAGTTAAGAAATCAAGTCCTCACCAGGAATGAGAATCCACCATCCTTTCAAAATTCGACAGTCGTGTTCTATATCAGGAAAGTAGCAACAGGCTTGAAATGCAGAGGAATGGAATATGAAGTTTTTCTTGGAATCTCTTTTTGGGGATACCTAACTGCCCTAAATCTGGCCTTTTATCTAAAAATTGAGAATTTACTGTTTACTATTAAATGTACTAGTAAACTACTGTTTACTGGTGACTAGTGTTTACTAGTGACTACTTGCTGTCCTACTTCACCACTGAAACACCTTAGTATTTTGCTTTAGTCTTTTTGCATTTAAGTTTCTCATCTGTGAAATAAAGATTTTAAGACTTTTTCACAGTTTTGAATTAAATTACTTCTCTAAATTTGCAAGAGAGACCCAAACAAAGATACGAACAAGTAGTTTTGTTTCCATTGCATCCAAAAATGCAGTAAACCAGAAATCTACACGAACTGGGGATGATGCTATTATCTGGCACACTAAAACAGATTGTCATGATGGTTCAGAAAGTAGTGAACAAGTAAATTAAAAAGCATAATTTCCAGAGGTAATTGCACTGTTCTCTACTGAGAACATCATGACCCCTTTACGTTACCGCTTCCTCTAAGGTTAACCTGCTCAGTAACAGATCTGCTGCTCTTGAAAGGACTTAGCCCATTAACTCTGCAGACTCATTTGGATGTAGCTATGTTCCATGTTTGCAGACACAGTTGTCCAATCCTGTTAATGAATTACCACACATTTAAACACTATCCAAGCCTTGTTTTGTAGAACCCAATATCTAACATAATTATATATTTCAATGACAATATTTTTCAGATTACTTTCTCTATACCAATACTAGTAGGTCCAGAGAATGTCTTCAGCAAAACAGACTGGACATATTTGTTTTCCGTGCTGCAGTGCCTGGGCTAAAAACTATAATTACACAATGACCTTAATCCACTTCCTCTCCCATTCAGAGGAGCAGCTTACATTTGAAATTATTTCATCTTCCCATAGCAACTAGGCAACTGTTCCTGTTGTACCCACTACATTTTTGGTTGGGTAATTGAATCACTGGCTATTATGTAACACAGCAATTCAAATACACAAAGGCATAAATAGATGGGCATGGCACACAGCATGTGTTCAGTCCTTGTAGACAACCCACAAATCAATTTGTCTTTAAAGAAAAAGATGAAGTAAATGCTTATGGCTAAAACACTGTGTTGAAGACAAAGAACAACTAAATAATAATAATAACAATAATAATAATAATAATAATAATAATAATTATTGTTATTATTATTATTATTATTTCTGCTGAATCACCTTCTGCTATTAAGGAGACTAAGCGAAATAAGCCAATAAAAGTAAAAGAAGCTGTCTTGTGATAGCTGAACTTCTCTTAGTAACCTCTTTCCTTTTCCTGGAGGAAATACATGGCCTTGAAGCCAAAACTCACAGTTTCAGAAATTTTTATTAGAAACATCATAGCTGTCTTCTTTAGGTACATCTACACCAAATACCCAGTCATCTTGGTCCAAATTATTGTTTTCAAAAATTAAACACATCATGCACACATATCATGTACACGGGTGAATGGGATAAATACACCAGCTACCTAGAACTCTTTTAAAGCCTTGATGTCCTATGGATCCAATCTCAGGGCAGAGCCTTTTTATCCTGCATACCACACCACCAAAATCCATCAAAACTCACAATTTCCATCCAAGCCAAGCAGTTTAATATTATCTCTGGCTACACCTTCTTGTTTGAACAATGAAGTATAGCAAGAGTTTTAAGTATTTCATATAAAGTTGAGATGAGCTGAACATAAATATCTACTGGAATAGTATTTTAAACTCTTACAGTTATTATCATGAACCATAAAGTACACAATTTTTCAAATGGATTTCCTACTAAAACATCTGTATCTTTTCATAGGCTTTCTCCTGTTTTCTCTGTGCAAGTCAGTGTGGCAAGAGAAAACAAAGAATTACAGACTTTTGATCAATCAGCAATGGTTACTGGCCAATCAGCAATGCTGGACTAATGGTTTTCAAAATTTTCATCATTGCCCCTTTCACTTCCACAGGGATAATTCTACAATACAGTAAGTACAAGCAAAAGCGAGAGAAGGAGCTATTAATTTTGCAGTCAATATTTTATCATAAAACTGTTAAATCACTAGTTATGTACACTCTCACATACACAAACACACATAAAAGGTTTAAGAAAATCTCCTATTTGTATTTGGTAAAGTCCAGCTATTTCTATTCTGTTGTGTCTCTTTGCCCCTCTCTAAACAGTTACTTCTTCAATAAGCCATGAATAACGCTGCTAAAAAGGTGGATGGGAAGAAAGGTTGTTTTGCAGAAAGTATTAAAGCAAGGTCCCTTGAACCGAAAAGCAAAATGATAATTTAGTACTTAAACTTTTAAATAAATTTTAAATTTAATTTCATCATCTTTGGGGCTTCTGAGATTTTGAAAATATTTAATGCCTCATTTACTCTAAAACTTATTCAATATCAGTGAAGTACCAAAGAAGAAATCAGTGTAACCATTTTATGGTAAATTGCCAGAATAATTTTACTACTCTGCACCTGGTTATTTGTCCTTTTTTTGGATGATTGCTTTTACACTGACACGCCAGTCAGCTCTGGAGCAGCTTTGTTGGTGCAAAAAGAAAGGGGAAAAAAAGTTAAAAAAAAACCAAACCCAAGCCCTCCAGTGGTGGAGAATGCAGTGACAGCAATAAAACTGACTTCCGAAGTGCCAAATTCACAACCCCATGTCAGATGATAGCCTCGGTATAAATAATCCAGCTTTGATAAACAAGTTGTTCAAAAATTAAGTTTCCAATATGAAAAGTACATGCATTAGATTGCTCATAAAAGCTGCCCAACTAAACTGCTACTAAGTTCAGATGTTTTATTTCACAGAAGAAGCAAGAAATGCAAGAGAGTTGCACTTTAGAAAGTCTGACTGACATGAGGCATTAAAACCAGTCTTAGATGTTAAATGTAGCCTTCTAGTTCAGTGTGGGGAAAAATATTGTCCAAATACATTAGTTGTGTAAGTTGTAACCCAAAGGAATATGTCAGTTCATCACATACTGGAAACATTTTCAGAAATATCAATGACTTCACATGACCTCCTTTAAAACAAACAAACAGACAAACAAACAAATAAATTATCCTTATTCCTTTCTTTGCCGAGAAAGAATGAGAACAGATCTATATAAAAGGAAAGTTGTGGCTATGGTCTATGGCTTCCTGACAAGGGGGAACAAAGGGGCAGGTGTTGATCTCCTCTCTTTGGTGACCAGCAATAGAACCCGAGGGACCGGTATGAACTTGCAACAGGGGAGATTTAGGTTGGATGTTAGGAAGAGGTTCTTTACTGAGAGGGTGGTTGAGCCCTGGAACAGGCTCCCCAGGGAAGGGGTCACAGCACTGAGCTTGGCTGAGCTCAAGAAGCATCTGGATGATGTGCTCAGTCACCTGTGCTGACTTGGCTGGCCCTGTGTGGAACCCGGAGTTGGACTTGATCCTTAGGAGTCCCTTCCAACTCAGGATATTCTACAATTCTAAAGTTAATACAGACTTAAGATAATTAAGCCCATATTTTTTATAGGGGGTACTTTTTGAAAAACTGCCAAAGATCTAGTAATTTATGCTATCCTTGCACAATTAACATGCTTTGTGAGTTTATAGAACCTTCCACTTTTAAAAAGCAGATGATGAGTTAATTCTACTGATTTAAAGTCTAGAGGCTGCCCTGTTTAAGCTATGTAAATTACCAACCTAAAGCAATTACTCCATCTTATTGTCATCACATCATTAATTCTCTACAGGTTAAACAAATTTTGATTCGTATTTGCAACTTCCACATTGCATCAGGAGCTCTTCCAGCATATTATTTCAAGACAAATTAATTAAGATAAATTGGTATTATAATTTGACTGATATGCATTTTTGAGAAGAAAAAGAGATTCTGGCATTTTTACTGAGTTTTAATATATTGTCATAGATACTAATGTACACCTAACATATTTCATTTGCATCAGTAATGTCTCCTAATCCTATATGCTCCTAGCCTTTACATGCTCATTTAGAATTTTCTGTACAAGTATTACTTAAAATACAAATCTGTGGGCATGTGCCATGCTTACTATCATCTGTCTTGTACACAGGTAGAAATAAGATCTAAAATCATAGAATCACAGAATCATTGTTATCCAACCAAAATGATTCTATGATTTAGGTAGGAAAACACCCTTAAGATCCTCATATCCATCTGTAAACTTAAAACTGCTGAGTCCACCACTAAACCATCACATCTATGCATCTTTTAAATACCTCCAGTGATGGCGACTGAACCCTGTGCAGCCTGTTCCAATGATTGACAACCCATTAAGTGAAGAAATTTTTCCTAATGCAAACCTCTTCTCATGCAACTTAAGATCATTTCCTCTTGTCCTATCACTAATTACTGGGGAATAGAGACTGACATCCATCTGGATGCAACCTCCTTTCAAGTAGTTGTAGAGAGTTATGAAGTCTCCCCTCAGCCTCCTTTTCTCCAAACTAAACAACCCCAGTTCCCTCAGCTGCTCCTCTTAAGACTTGTTCTCTAGACCCTTCCCCAGCTTCACTGCGCTTCTTTGGACATGCTCCAGCACCTCAATGTCTGTCTTGTAGTGAAGGATACAAAACTGAACACAGCACTCGAGGAGTGGCCTTACCAGTGCCAGTTACAGCTGGATAACTTCCCTGGTCCTGCTGCCCACACTGTTTCTCATACAAGCCACGATGCTGTCAGCCTTCTTGGCCACCTAGCTCAGTGTCTGCCAACACACCCAGATCCTTTTTGGCCTGGCAGCTTTCCAGCCACTCTTTCCCATTGGGTTGCATTGGGTTGTTGTGTCACAAGTGCAGGACCCAACACTGAGGTTTTGTATCTCATTGAGCTGGTCTCTGCCCATCAATCCAGCCTGTCCAAGTTCTTTCTACCCTCAAGCAGATCAGCACTCCCACACATCTTGGTGTCATCTGCAAACTGGCTGAGGGTGTATTTGATCCCTTAGTCCAGATCTTTGATAAAGAAACACAACTGGCTGTAAGACAGCCCTTGGGAACACTGCCTGTGACAGGCCAACAACTGGTTTTAACTCCATTCACAACTGTTTGGGTCCATCCATTCAGCCAGGTTTTTACCCAAAGAAACATACACCCATCCAAGCCACGAGCAGACAGTTTCTCTAGGATAATGCTCTGGAAAATGGTGTCAAAGGCTTTACTGAAGTCTAGCTAAATAACATGCACAGCCTTTCCATCATGCACTAAACATATCGCCTTGTCATAGAAGGAAATCAAGGTAGTCAAACATGATTTGTCTTTCATAAACCAAAGCTGACAGGGCCTGATCACCTAGTTGTCCTATATGAGCCATATGATGGCATTCAAGATCATCTGCTCCATAACCCTCCCCAGCACTGAGGTCAGACTGTCAGGTTTGTAGTTCTCTGGATTGTCCTTCCAACCTTTCTTGGAGATGGAGATTGTCTAACCTCCAGTCAACTGGGACCTTCTTGGTTAGCCAGGACTGCTGATAAATGATGGAAAGGGGCTGGGTGAGCACTTCTGTCAGTTCCTTCAGGACCCTTGGGTGGATCCCATCCATCCTCATAGACTTGTGTGTGTATAAGTGGTGTAGCAAGTCACTACCCATTTCCCCTGGGATTATGGGGACTTTGCTCTGCTCCCCATCCCTATCATCCAGCTCAGCAGTCTGGTTACCTGGAGAGTAACTGATGCTGCTATTAAAGTCTGAGGCAAAGAAGGCTTTAAATGCCTCATCCTTTGTCAAAATGTTTTCCTCGCATCCAATAAAAGATGGGGATTCTCCTTAGTCCCCATTGTTTTGCTAATGTAATTATAGAAAAAAAATTGCCAAAGGGACCAAAGGTGTAATTGAAAGGCCTTTAAATTCTTGTGAGCCGTGATTTGGAATGCATGTTATAGGATTTCCTAGAGAAGGAACCACCTGGACAAATGGTGGACAAGCCTTATGAGTGCAAGTGCAGCAATGGATACAACCTGAGCTGGTTTTTGTGCCAAGGTAACTCCACCCAACACACAACCTCTCCTGTCCTGAGTGACTACCATAAAAGACGGAACCTAAAGACAGGAACAAAATTAACTCATTGGGCATTTTATGGACATTTGTGGACATTCTACAAGGGTGGTAGCCTTTCCCCTAATTCTCACCCCTAAACAACTGACCCTATTGTCACCATAATTAAGCTCTGGATAGTCAAAACACTCCCTAACATACAGGGCTACCTCACCACCTCTCCTTCCTTGCGAATCCCTTCTGAAGAGTTTATGGTCATCCATTGCAGCATTCCAGTTGTGTGAGGCATCCCACCATGTTTCTGTGTTGGCAACTATATCATGGTTTCTGGATCCTCCTGTTTGTTGTCCATTCTACCTGTATTGGTGTAGATGTACTTTATTTAGGATATTGATCTTGCCACTGCTTTGCGGGGAGAAGCCCTAACTCCCACGTGACTGTTCGCAGGCACTTCTGTGGTTTCTAGCACATCAATAATCCTTATGCCTTTGCTGCTGCTTGGATCTCCTTTCTCTACCTATACTGATATGGCTAAGGTGGTGCATGCATTAGTACAGGAGCATTTCAAATGTGCTCCAGTGCACTCAGCACATCATGGAGCAGACTGAAGGACCTTACTAGCACACTACCCCTTAAACACTGGTGTGCTGTCCCCAGGCTTATCTGTAATGAGCCTGATTTTATCTCTGTCCCATTTCAAATCCAGTTTAAAGCTCTTCCAGTGAGCCCTGATAACTCTTGCATAAATATCTTTTCCCCCCTTTGAGAAAAGTGTACCCCATCTGTGACCAGCAACCCTGGTGTTGTGTAGACTGATCTGTCATCAAACCCCAAAATTCTGCCAGTGACACAAGGATCAGAGCAAGTCTTCTTCAGCATGGTGTCCCCATTTCTTCCCTCATCATTCCCTGTAACTGAAAGGACAGAGGACAAAATTACCTGTGCTCCTGAGACCTTAAACAGTCATCCTAAGGCCCTGAAGTGTCTCTTGATCATCCCTGGAATTCTTGTTGCTGCCTTTTCCTTCCTTCCCACTTCTCTTCCTCAAATAGAAAATATATATTTTAATTGTTAAAATGTAATTTAAAAAAAAAAAAACCACTGCTTTTAACTCTTGTGACTTTTTTTCTCATGCACAACACTCTTACTCTTTCTAGCTATAACAGTACTTCTAACATTTTGTTTACAATCTGTTTTTATATTAACATTTTCACAGATAAAGACCTTTCTAATAATAAGAAAGGTTTGCTTTGCCAAACAGAGTTTCTGAAAACATTGTTCTTGATGTAATGAGAAGACCCCTTTATTACTATTCATCTTTAGAGAAGATACTGCATTTCATAAGGCAGGTGTTTTACATAATGTAGTTGTACTAGAGACACCTCTTGTGGGCACTGTCTTCACAGCTGGTCCATTTCAGGACCCTGTTTTTTCTCTAATAGAAGTATTTGAGGGGTGGCCAGCAGGGACAGGGAGGTGATTGTCCCTCTCTATTCTGCCCTCGTCAGGCCCCATCTGGAGTCCTGTGTCCAGATCTGGGGCCCCCAATACAAGAAGGATGTGGAACTGTTGGAGAGGGTTCAGAGGAGGGCCACGAAGGTGATTAGAGGGCTGGAGCACCTGCCCTACGAAGAGAGGCTGAGGGAGCTGGGCTTGTTCAGTCTGGAGAAGAGAAGGCTGCAGGGGGACCTCATTGCAGCCTTCCAGTACATGAAGGGAGCTTATAAGCAGGAGGGGATTTAACTTTTTAAAAGGATAGACAATGGCAGGACAGGGGGGAATGGATTAAAACTAAAGGAAGGAAGGTTTAGATTAGATATTAGGGGGAAGTTTTTTACAGAAAGAGTGGTGAGGTGCTGGAACAGGCTGCCCAGAGAGGTGGTGGATGCCCCGTCCCTGGAAGTGTTCAAGGCCAGGTTGGATGGGGCCCTGGGCAACCTAGTGTAGATCCAGGCCTGAGGTTGATGTCCCTGCCTGTGGCAGGAGGGTTGGAGCTCTATGATCCTTGGGGTCCCTTCCAACTCATACCATTCTATGATTCTATGATTCTATGATTTGATCCTTATGTCAAGAGAAATAGCAATTCCAGAGACAAGAGCGTTCAGTCCCTATATCCTGCCTACCTATTTTTCAGGTTGCTAAACAGAAGTAGAAGATACATCTTCTATGCTAAAGTATAAAAATAAACTAAAATAGATGGTGGGAATCCTCAGACATCCACTTAATTCCTAGATGGACGTAAGGAAGTGCCATATTGAGCTATATGCTGCTTTTGAAATGAGAAAATGAAGGAATTACATAGTTATCTGAAGGACTTACCAAAAAAAAAAAAAAAAAGATATTCCTAGTGCTGGTCTAAAGTGCCACCAAATTCTCATTTCATCATGGTAACACAGCATTTTACATTCATTTTTATCTTCCTTCAAACACAATTTATAACATTTCACATTGAGAATAAAAGTAATTTAAAGGTGCAGGAGCAATTTAACACACACAAAAAAATTCTACTCCCTTAAACTCTGGGTGACTTTACATAATTAAGCCTTCATTACAGAAACATTGCCTTTGGCCATCATAGATAATGAGGTTCATCCAGACACACTGATCCACTGAATAACTAATGGTAAAATAACACAACGGAAAACCTTCATGGTTCTGTAGTCCCATAATATTAGATTGTGCACCCCTCCTCTAAATGTTGTAATATATTAATACAATTAATACAGAGGATGACATTGTCCCCTCTCTCCCTTTCCTTTTAAGTACTATTTTTGCAATTTTATAGGCTACATGGACGCAGACAGAACAACAAGCAATTTGGCATACGTTCTTCTGTTGCAAGTGAGGAGCATTATAAAATTTTATTCAGCCATTCATTCAAGGTGACAATACACTAGACACAGGGCTATAAGAATGTCAATTTAAAAATCTTCAGATGATAGAAGGACAACTATTTGGTCACTGTACCATGTCAGCCCTTTTATAACTACTCAAATCACATGTTGCAGTATGATGCCATTAAGAAATTTTCAGAGTTTGTGTGTCATATAAACCTTCAAATATTCATCTATTTGACCCAACAAAGATTGATTTCAGGTGGAAATCATATTTGAGTCTCTTTTGACTTTCTTTCATCATAGAATTTTGATAGTCCAAGACTGGAGACTGATCTTGATTAGTGCAGTGCAAATATAGTAGCTCCAGTAACACTACTTTGATTTAAAAAAATATGTGTAACCAAGATTTAAACCAGGCTATTTTAATTGTTGCAACAAAATTGAGACTTTTTATTTAATTAGCTTCTAAATAAGGTTTTGAGATTTAAGACAAATCATTTGGAATTGAAATTTAGTCACTTATATCCCCATGAAAGGTTATCAGTATTTGCAAGATCAGCATTCCCTGCATTTAATTTCAAAGTTCGGAGAGTACTGAAAAAACAGCAGTATTTGCTATTTGTTTTGCCAAGTAAAAAACCAGAACTTACCCCAGGGTAATAAACAAATATTTTATTGGTTGTTAAGATGAAGTTAACATTACATCTCACAGATATTAAATGTGTCTAATAACTTCTAGAAAGCTGTTCAACTGAAGCAGATACAATGTTTGTCTACAGTGCTGCCATTTTATTCCATGACAGGTTTCAGGTACAACCAGATTAACTGCAAAAGTACTTTACAAAGCTTCTGAACGTTCAAAATTTTTTGCTCAGAGAACAGTGCATGCTACGCCATGGGGTTTTAAGCAGAACTCTTACTGGACGAGGTATGAATTTGAGATTATAAACTGGCAACAAAATATGGTTCTAACAATCTCCAGATACATTTTCAGACACAGTTTCTTGGCATAAAAGGCTTATGACATTATAAATATTTCATTATTCATCTCCTAACTGTAGATTTTTCTCAAAAATGTACCCCAGAAACCTACCTATTTAACCTTCTAACTTCAGTTAATATAATTCCACAACTGGCAAAAGGAGAAAGGTATCTATTTTATTTTGGAAGCTAATGTCAAAAGTGCAATCAAATTAAAAAGTAGAATGCAGGTGGAACATAAAAACTCTCTTCAACCACCCACTGATCAAATAATTACTATGCAAGTGCAGTTATTATCTTTGTTGGGTGCTTTTTTTCTTAATAAAATAGAAAGCCTTAAACTTCAGGTGATTATTAAAATCTTACCTTTACAAGCTCTGTAACAGATAAGAGGTAAATTTTGCATTTCAGATCACCCTTTTGTTACTCTCTGGGTTACAAATTTCTCTCAGTCTATACAACTTTATAAATTGTGGAAGAGGGGAGTCTGAGAGATTTAATATTTTCCTTGGGAAGGGAAATTGTCTCAAAGAAAAGAACCTATTGTAATTCAAATGGAAGTATATGTTTCAAAACATTCAGATGAGAGAATTAATTAAGGAAACACAATAAATATCAAACCGGGTTCTCTTCCCACTCACATTAATTTCATAGCAGTATAATCCCATCATCTTTCATAGAATTTTCCCCAATTTGCCATTGTCATAAGAAGTGTGGTGAATATCAATAAGGCACTTCAGGCAGCATTATAATACCAAAAGAATGGACTGCTGAATGAAGCTGAAAGGATTCACAAAATTATCACCAACGAAAGAAAACATTCGTGTTACGATGTTCTCTGGAAACTTGACATGGTTTAACCCCAGCCGGCAGCTCAGCCTCACGCAGCCCCTTGCTTGCTCCCTCCCCAGCAGGATGGGGGAGAGAATCAGAAGGGTAAAAGTGAGAAAACTTGTAGGTTGAAATAAAGACAGTTTAATAAGTAAAGCAAAAGCTGAATGTACAAGAAAAGCAAAGCAAAGCAAAGCAAGGAATTCATTCCCCACTTCCCATGGTCAGGCAGGTGTTCGGCCATCTCCAGGAAAGCAGGGCTTCGTCACTCGCAATGGTTACTTTGGAAGACAAAATGCCGTTGTTCCAAATGTCCCCACTCTTCCTTTCTCTTCCCCAGCTTTATATAGTGAGAATACTGTCATATGGTGTGGAATGTCCCTTTGGTCAGTTGAGGTCAGCTGCCCTGGCTGTCCCTCCTCCCAACTCCTTGTGCACCCCGAGCCCACTGGCTGGTGGGGTGGTGTGAGAGGCAGAAAAGTCCTTGGCTCTGTTTAAGCCCTGCTCAGCAACGATGAAAACATCTCTCTGTTATCATCAACACTGTTTCCAGCACAAATCCAAAATGCAGCCCCATACTGGCTTCTATGAAGAAAATTAACTCTATCCGAGCAAACAGCAGCACAAAATTCTATCAATATCATTGCAGTAAGGAGAGAGATGCCTTCAAAACAAATCACAGCTTCACCTGCTAAAAATATGCAATATTTTAATATTGGTCCAAACCCAGAAACTCTGTTTCTTTTTATTTAATCATTGTTAACATCTATAAGATGAGTAAATGTAATCATTCAAGAGCATCATTCTCCTACGTATAGTCAGCAAAAATAATCGTGTCATATGGTCTATTCTGTATGTAATAACAGTCCTTAATAACTGCAAAACATATTCTAATGCTGTTTTAGTTGACTTGAACAGCATGGAGGGGCTGAGTATAAACAGAAGTAGGCCCCCAAACTCATGACTGTGAAGCAAACGTAGATCCTACAGGCTGTACCTTGGAAGCATTACATCTGAAAAACAGTCTTGGATTAATCAAGTAAACTATGAACAGAGAGGCCCCTAGTTGTTAGCTATTTAATAAAAGACTTTCTATTTCCTCAGAATAGAAATTGGAGCAAATGGCAAAAAGCACCAGCCTCAAAATTTGATGTGTAGCCTTTCCAACATACATAAGGTGTCTAGAGTAAGTTGTTAGCAAATTTTGCTGTATTGCTGTTTATCACCCTGCCCAGAGTGTAAACAAATACATTAAACTACAGCAGCACCTGATGCTTTTGATTGTGAGACCTTCTGCATCAAAACATTAGGACTATAGAGAGACAAATCTCCATTTCCAATATGCAGTGTCTATATGAGCAAAAGTGCAAATACAAAAATAACATGAAGAGCCCTGACCAATGCAGTGGTTTTATTATTGCTTATTTATGTTTTCACTTTAAAGGCCACATAAGACAGGAAACTCCATAGGCTTGTAGGTACTTCAGAGTTGGTTATTGTGAAAAGATGTACAACTCCAACAGGACTCCAAGTTATGATGAAAGTTATTACAAAGATCACTGCATACTCTCTCAAGCAGTGTCCTGCAGCTGACAAGATCCCTGCTCAGAACCTATCCAAAGGAAAAAAAATAAAAGTGCAAAAGTTGTAAGAAAGGCTTTCATAAGTTAAGGGTAAAGAACTGATACTCTCTTTTCATGCAAAATCCCACTGTGAGATGTCTCATTTATTTTGGCTTGCCTGTTTTAGTTTCCTTACATGCAAAACAGAGATAACACTAGCCTCCCCAGGTGCATGGGGGGAGAGTACTGTGATAGATAGGCAGTTAGTTAACATTCCTGAAACACTATGTATGCATTGAAATATGCTAAGACAAATGGAAAGAAGTTGAATTGTCATCATAGAAAGATCTCACGCTTGGGATGCTTAAAGGTTTTTAACCTGCAGATGAATGTATTTGTTTACACTCTGAACAGTAGGATGTACAGCAATGTTGCACATTTGATAATGACACCAGTCTTTTAAATTAGGGGAGTCTAGGAGAGGCAAACAATGTTATGCAATTTGTCGGCACAATGGCAGATTAAAATTGTGCAAGTCAAGTCACGTTGTGAAAATTTGCATGAGTCATATACATTGTTGAGTTTTAAATTAACTGTGTCTACTCAGGCACAAGTCTTGACACGTCACTGCAAGTGAGCACACTGAAAACATTAATAGTGCTGAAATAGCTATAATAGAAATATCATCAAAATGGTAAGGTGGGTGAAGAGGTAAATGGAAAATAATGGAAAATATTTTGCTTGAGGAATATTAATTATATTCTCCCAGATATTATTGTGTTCCATTCTATGTACTCCAACCTGAAGTGAAATACTGCAGAAGCTTGGAGGGCTGCAGATGAATTTGAAAATACCTTCAGAGATAAGTAAAGAATAATTTAGAAATGAAATTAATTAGAAGGGGCATTATATCCTGACACTCTGCAGAGCCATCTGAAAAGATTAAAGGCACTTAATGAGTATCAAAGAAAACAGAGCCAGGCCGACTTAACCATCTTCATTCAGAAAACCAAATTCAGTAAAACTGAATAGAAATAAATGTAAAATTTATTAATGTAAATAGTTTACAAAAGGCCATTATGAAAGACAGAAGGAGCATGTGGGCAAAGGGATCCACCATAGTCACAGTAAATCTGGTGTTACAGTAAGGGATACAGGTCCCTTCTCCCTCCAACTTTATATGCTAGTCAATTTCTAGTTAGTAGTAGTAATAAATAATTGTATTTCTATATTTTTTATTGTCTAATTGTTAATTATAGCTTTTAAGAAGCTTTGAAAACACCTCATCCTCACACCCTGGATCACCAAGTTCCTAATATTTTTAATCAATCAAACTAATTTCTGCAAAATGTAAACCAGTATGTCTTGTCTGAGTGTAGATGTTCATTCAAATAGAAAGTGAATCACTTTAGACTTTCTCTTTTTCAGGTGGTGGAAGAACATCTTATGAGGGTTAAGAAAAGGATGAGGTAAAAAAGAAGATACCAAGGAAGGAATAAGACAGAATAAACAAGATATTACATAGTGGGATTTTGCATGAAAAGAGAGTAGTCATTCTTTAATTTATAGAG
The DNA here is from genome assembly GCA_020800305.1 of Porphyrio hochstetteri. NCBI lineage: Eukaryota > Metazoa > Chordata > Aves > Gruiformes > Rallidae > Porphyrio > Porphyrio hochstetteri. Next base: position 90,051,718 of record CM036906.1, on the reverse strand, counting down.
TCTTACCATAGCACTTTAGAACTAGTTATTTTCAGGAATAGTTCTTATTGTCAGGAAGGTCAAGTCTTCTCTCAGTGTTGCAAAGACAGTGACTGTGTACTATTGGATTGTAAGAGCCAGTCAAGAAAATTATTTCATTATTGACCTCTACCATCTGTGCACAGGGATCATAAATTCATCTCTTCATTACCTTGGAAGAAACAGTCTTGCCATCTTAAGCAAAATAAGGTTACCATTCTTTGCCACTCTCATTGCCTCATGAAGCAGTATCAAGGTCACCTTCAGTCTTTCTAACCACACGGCTCAGGGCTGGCAGCAGCCAGGATTACCCTTCCCTCCAACTATGATTCTTTTGGAGTCAATCCTGTGTTTCTTCTCACCAATCATATTGATTTCTTGACTTCATGAAAGTAATTGTGCTCTCTCTGGTTCTTTGGGAAAATGCCACGAGACAAAGAGCTCAGGTGGCATCAGGTTTTGGAATTGGGAATGGGCTGGAATATAAAACACAAATGTAAGAAGTTTAACAAACCCATGTTGTACTTTGGAATTGGCAGAGACAGAAGGTTAGATATGCAAGGCTGGCACAAATTAACACTTTTCTTCTTTGTTTCTTCCACTTTTTGAGACCTGCAACTGCTTTGATCATACCTCTTCCACAGTTTATACAAATGTCCCCAGAACTGCTGTTTTGCCTTGTTTTCCTGCATCCTGCTTATGAGCAATTGTCTTCCAGAAGATAGACAGGCTTTTTTTTTTTTTTGTGCTACTCATAGCAAGGAATATAAACAGGATCACAGCTATCTCAAAACAATTTTCTCTTCGTTCACTTTTCATGATATTTTAAGATGTTCAAAGTTAATAAAAATATATACTCAGAACACTCGGCAAGAGCACATCCCTCATCAAGATTTTTTCTCCTCCCCTTTTCAGGGAAAATCAATTGCTTGGGTAGCTTAGAAGTTGTTTGCTGTTTAGACAATAAACCAAAAATCCTTCTAGCAGTTGATATTTTTAAGAAATAAAACCAGATGTATAACACACTACCCCACAGAACATTGCATTTGCTTTGGTTTGAAGCAAAAATGGCCTTTAGCCATTCTGTTAAAAAGAATCTCATACTCCTCTAAAGAAAAGAAAAAGACCAGAAAAATTAAGGGAAAGTTAAATACAAATGTATGACTTCTGTTATGATATCAAATAGGACAATAAACTACAACAGACATGTTTAGTGATAAGAAGAGTTACAGACCAGTATTTGACCAGCTCAGCTGGAGAGATGTTTTAACAGAGGTGCCAGGTCAGATGAGGTGTGATTCTGGTGCAGACTTCACAGCTGGACCCAAGTGAACACCTGAATGAACCAACAAGGTAGGAACAAATGCTAGTGTGTATTCAAATTGTTTAGGCATCCCCCTTAAATGAACTATATCCCTGAGTTTCTGATATGTGCCCATCTTCACAAAACACTTTGATATTTTAATCTAAAAGACTCGGTGTAAAATGTGAAATTCTATTACAGGGCTGCCTCTCCAACATGCAAGACGACTTCCTGACAGAAGGATGTGGCCATACAGAGAGACTGGTCACTTCTGCAGTCAACAAGGCCTGTAAATTATGCTGAAGAAGCAAATGGGAGCAGGAATCCTCAGTGAGAGAGAAAAGTAACTCCAAAGCAGAAATCCAAGAGAATATTCTCCCACAGATAGTGGACACAAAGAAAAGACTCATCCTGAATTAATGGGTTTAGTTCAGAATGACTGGAAATAACACTTGACAGTTTTTATTAACAAACTGTCTAAGCACTTAACAATACACAGAATTATCTTCTGTTTTATTTTGGGACATATACTAACCTAAAACACCAAAAGATAATGTACTAAGTGGAAGAGACAACTTCTGCAGTAAACACATAACAAACCAACAGTTGTCATGAAACACTTTGAGGGAAAAAGTAGGCTAACTTGGAAAAACTGGGAATAGCTAAACAAAAAAGTTCTTTTAGCATGAGGATGAACCCTCTCCAGCCCATAAAGAATGTGTAATTTAATGCAAACATCAAAAGGCAAAGGATACTACAGAGGATTACTTAGATTATGAAATGGCCAGACCAACACTCATGCAAAAAAGGCAGAAGATTAATACAGACCTATGGCACCTACATGTGTCACACAGTTATCTACATAGCACAAAAATGAGGTAAGGAAGTATCATTCTCGTATGTTACAGCTGGGAGAATCTAAAGTCCAGATTTGCTTTGAACTTTGTCTGTGTCCAGTTTATGGTCTGTTTTTGTTATTACAAAACCATCAGAGCCCTACTTAGTGATTTAACATCAGAAACTTTTGTACAATACTATTTAAAGCCATGCCCTTGATTTAGTCCAAAAGTAACCAACAAGAATATAAAATAAAAGATATATATAAAGCATCCACTATAATTTTGACTAAAGAAAGATGTCACTATCGCTTCAAACAGTCAAGTTGTATTTTATTGCAGCTAAAGAGCCAGGATTTTCCTAAGTTTGTATTTAGGAGAATAATAAATCAGTGATATGACGGCTTATCACACTTATTCTTAGTTTAGTAAAACAGGTAGGCCAGTGATTACCTAACCAAGATCTAAAATTTGAGAATTAAATGCAATTTCGGCACTCCCTGCTTTTGTATTTAAAATCAAACTCTTTTGTATTGTAACACATTATCATATTTCACACATTTTTATGTATATGTTATCAAAATGTTATTATAAATATGTTGTCACTATAATCAACAACTTCGAGGGAACAGACATGCAAATTGGAGCACAATTTAACAATATTTACCTAATTGAAATAATTTTCAATTTATAAATTTTATATGGAACATGAGTGGTGCAAAGGATAAAACCCACTGATATGAATTAAAAATATTTAGTCTAAAGCACATGTTAATGCTGTATCTAATAAGAGCCATCATACATGTTCTCTTATGGAAAATAGATCTCCAAAGGTATTACATTAAGAAAATAAAAAGTACATAGCTAAACATGTATAAATGGTTTAGAAGCTATGGAAGACTATGTAGCATTTGACCATCTCCAAAATCATGATATAAAGCAGAACTTTATAAAACATTTTTTAATGCTTACTAGTAGTTAAAAGGTAATGTTAGCATTTAAACCAGGTAGAAAAAATGTATCAAAGCATTAAAATTTACATTAGAAATTCACATTAAAAAATGGTAAAAGTTTAATCTGTAACTTGTACTTTAAGATTTGATTTTGTAAACAGTACTGAAACGCACAGATACTTAATTTAGGTTAGTTCATGATTTTTTCTATCATAAACCTATCAACTAAACTATGTTAAAGCAGATAAATCACCCATTGCTTAGGGATCAAACTAAGAGCAGAAATATATCGACAGATTGCTTGGGAAAAGATTTACTGCTGTCAGCATTAATGAACCCACGATGGTTTTATCACTGGCAGTATCAGAGAGCTCATGTAATACATGGATAAACTTTCCAGACTCTTTGGTCTCATGGCTTCAAAACACATCAGTAATAACCACATTCAGTACTTGCTCTCTATGCTGAAACAGTGAGTCCATCTCAAACTGGTGCAAGTGAGGAAAGCAGCAGTGACACCTTCAATCAAATGGCAGCGAGGGGATTTGGACCAGATTTCGCTCCACACTTGTGCCAATTTCTCTCAGTCCTGATCTCCAAAACACCTGGTTGCCAAATCCAGGGACTACACAAAGCAAAGGCTGGCAGCCACATCCTGGGTGATGTCATGTTTAGTCTGCTGTATGTCCCAGGAGGGGTGCGGGGCGAGATTACTGAGCAATATCATTTGAGCCATTTGGTGCATTGTTTATCGCTGAATATGGGGCTGAAAAGGAAAGGGACTAAAACCACCAGTATTTAACAATTTGATTGAAAGTATTGAGTGGTAGTGAAATCCACACTACTGAGTACGTATTTCCAAAGCAGAAGTATTGCTCTATCTCTATTTGCATTGCACTTTTGTGAACATGGCTACTGAGGAAAACAAAAGCATATAAAGCTCATACTTTTTCCAGCATTTTCTTTCTTTACAGAGATAGAAATTTGATTCCTGGTTTTCAAAGATTTATATCTTAAAAACTAAGCATTAATATTCTGTCAGGTTGAGAATTAAACTTGGTCTTCTTGTATTCATTTGAATTTGATATCCAGATACTGCCAAAGAAATCTTGCATTTATTATCAATAATTTTACTGTGGATTTTTTTTTTCACAGCTGCTATTCAGTCAGTGCCACTGAAATTACTCAGCTTTTGATTCCAACTTTTTAATAGCAATTCATTTGCTGAAAAACCAAAATTTTCATCTCAACTTTGTGACAATTTAGAAAAAAAAAGCCACAACCCAAACAAATGGAAAATATGGATGTTTCTAACTGCTTGAGCAGTTTTCAGTTTGGTTATACTCCTACTTAGAGATTTTTGCATTTTTGTACGTGCAGGTAATTGCATACACTGTGAATTGAAACAAAATTTAGTTGTGATGGAAAGCCTGACAGAGAAAGCACAAAACCATCTTGTGCAGAGAACTGATTTTTACTTGTTATTTTGTGCTGTGTTCTGATAGCACAAAAGCTTCCAGAACTCACTGACATGTAAAAATACATATGTAGGTGAAAAAAAATTGTAAAGCCTTTTTCACCTGCTCTGGCCACAAATGACAAATTACTGCAAATATTGGTCTCCTGTTCCTATTACAATCACCTTTTTTCTCACTCTCCTTCAGAAAAAGAAAGGGGGGGGGAAGATTATTATCTCATATATATAATTAAATTATGCCACCATGGTGACTTTTTTCTCCATAGTGATCATCTGATGCTTTCTGAATGTGAAACCTGTAAGCACCATGCTTTGAGGTGCACTGCCTACATCTCCACCTTGGCTCCACCTGTAAGGAGGACTGGATTGGCAGGAAGTGCTGAGAGGGGCACAGAGAGGAGAGCCCCACATTCACCCTATGCCTCTGGGGCAGAACTGGCACAGGTAACCTCCATCCCAGTGGTTTCCATATACTCATTCTCACAGAGTGATTACGTGCAGTACTTGCCTGGGAGTGCCTAAAACAAGATCGTGCAGAACTGTTATCTTAGAAAGCTTGAGGCTTGTGGCCAAACTCCACAAGAGACAGCAACTTGGTTCCCTGTCCCCAAGAAGCCAAGAAGCTCTGGGAGAAAGCACTGTTGACATCTGGTAGATAGGAGCAGTTATGACTTAACAATGCCATGACAAAAATCAAAATCATGACAAATTGTGTGAGGGGGTTTATTGTGTTTGGAAAACACATCACAAGTTTACAGTTGTGGCAGCATGGAAAAGGCTGCACTGGTGTGAAAAATAACAGGACTAAGTTCAATGTAAAAAGGAATCCAAAGTAAAGGAAATAGATTGCAGCCTCATAGATTGAGAGTTACAAGTTTGGAGGTGATTTAAAAAAAAAAAAAAAATCTTTTAGAACATACTTACATTTTTTCTCCTTGAAGAAATATGACTGTATAGAGTTTGAAAAATTAAAATGTATGGGAAACCTGCATACTACATATACTGTTGCTCGGACTGGAAAAAGCAAATGGACCAAGGCTTCCACAAAGCCCACAGTCATCTACATCATTATCAAAGGACACATGGAGATGGAATAGGCAAGCAAAAACTCTCACAGCCAGTTCAGAGCAAAAGCAGCTCACATCACAAGATCAGCAACACAGCAGAACAGATGACAGGACATGGGGATCTGGTAACCACAACCTATAATTGAGATGCCACTGAAGGAAATGTCTGACATCTTCCTTACGGAAATACAAGATAAGGAAACTGAAGGAACATTTGTTATGTGGGAAACACAGGATATGTGTTGTCAGTGCCAAGAAATTTAGTGTGATTTTCCTTTCCTTCACTGAGCAGGGCAGGTCAGTGTTATGAATACCAATGCTGAAGAGGACTATCTGCAGTAGACCCAAAGAAACCTCTCCTGGCTGGACTTTAAGGTCCCCAGCTGGTCTGCTTTTCCTCCAGAACAAGGGTTTCCATTCTCAGCTAAGCTGCAGACAGGGAGCTCTGCTCTTCCCACGCAGATCTATGGGCAAATATGGGAACTTTGCAAGTTTGGGGAGTGTGGCTGCCCACCCACTTTACTCTGTGTCAGAAAGCAATGGTAAGGGAATTTAGTGAGGATGCCATCGTCCCACAAGTCCAAGAATAAAATGTTTTTCTTACAGAGTTGCGAATTTACTAACCAGGTTCACGCTAAGTCATAGAGTCACTTCTGAGAGTCAGTAATGTCTATTTTAAGGAGCTGTTTTAAAAACATCCCACTTCTGCATAAGTGAGAAACATGGAAACTTAATTTATAGTAAAGGAAAAGGCTGCAGTAAAATAGGAAAGGGAGGGAGGAAGGAAAAGATGAAAGGAAAGGAAGCAAGGAAAGGAAGGCAGGAAAAGAAGGCAGGAAGGCAGGAAAAGTAGGCAGGAAGGCAGGAAGGCAGGAAGGAAATTAAATTGGAGCAATTAACCCGAATATAAGAGAGTTTCACTCCAGGTAAATCATTGAAGAAACTGAGAAGGAAAGGTGATTGCTGCCTCCTCCATTTCTCTGTAGAAGGCCTTTAAAAGGGGAAACCCCTGACTAAGGGGGGAAAACGTTTGCCTTTAAGGCAAAGGCTCTCTCTCAGCAATGCTGTCATTGGAATACCCAGAGCACAAAGGGATAGAAAGGTAGCTACTCAAAGGGGAAATACACTCTGGTGAAAAATAAGAAATCATTTTTTGGGGGGAGGTTTGTGAGGTTTTGTTCCCCTATTCTAAATTCAATTCCAGACCAACAATCCCCCCCAACAAAGAGAAGCAAATCAGTGGCTTTAAATGTATTTAAAATTCTGTTTGATAATGCAGTCTAAATTATCAGCTGAGTTAAATAAACACAGTGGATCTACTTCAGATACCCTACTTCCCTTTAAGAATATTTAAAAATATTATAACAACTCTTATTATAAAATACATACTTTTGACCTAAGAAAGAAAACAAAGTCCCTAAGGAGTCAATATATTTTCATAGAATCAGGTGGTCAAATAATCTGCTACTGTCAATGAACTAAATTATTAATAAAATTTTAATTAAATTATATTACTCTAAATTCTGCAGTTGCAAGCACTTATATTAAGTTTTAGAGTTTTGCCCAGTAATTCCTTCAGTCTTGCATTCGTTGTGACTGCTCAAATGAAACAAGAATGTTGATTCCCTTGAAAAACAAACCTCAGGTTAGGGCAAAAAATGAAAAAATTCTGACTTAGTCAATTTAAGCAACAGAGAATATAGGAGGAGATATCCTCCATGTTTGGAAAATAAAATAAAAAACAATTACGATCTTATCTTCATTCTTTTGTATTATTAGTGTTAGAAATTTTTTTTAGTTATCATTTTGTACAGCCCTCTCTAAGGTTTTCACAAAAAAGAAAAAAAAGTAAAAAATCTCGCACTTTAATGTCTTGGCAATATGCTTGTCACACTGTTGAAGAAAGATCTAAGTGAATGGTTTCCTTTGATATCTGTCTCTTATGGTATTGTGCCACATATAGCAGTGTGAAAAAGAAAATAAATGCAAAGTTGAATGTTAAGGGAGAAAAAAAAAAAAGGACTTGTGGTAGAGAATAAAAAAGAAGGTATTTGGGGGGAAAAAAACCAAAACCAAACCAATATGGAAACACAAACTTTAGGTTCCAAATAGACTTACACAGAAAAATTAATCTTGTGGGGTATGGAAAATGTAAATTATTTTTAGGGAAACTAAACCAGGATTAGGACAAGTGAACTTGAAATCAGTGTACTAACAATTAAAATAAGACCGTTCAAGAAACCTACAATAGCACAGCACTTTGTCATATGTTCAGAGTGCTTGATTTTAACTTCCTGACAGAAGAATTAAACCAACTTTAAAAATAATTCTGCTCTAAAGTTGCAGGCATCCCAAGACCATGCAGCAGAAATTATCTTTCTTTCCCTTCTTTTTTCAAACAGTATTATCCATATTATTATTTTTTTAAAAAAACCCAAATCTGTAGACATGAACTATTACATATGTGAATAAAACAGAGTCCATGATCCAATTTGTTAGAAAGCAACATAAAATGGCATTTTTCCACTCAAATAAAATTATGCTGATGTTGATATAATCTGAATAAAAACATTACTCTAACTTGGAACATTTTGATTTTGCTGAAGTTTAAGATTAAGCATCTTGAGTTGAATCACTTTCTCCTTTTAGAGTAGAGCCCATTGTTAAAACAAAACAATGCAAAATCCCCGTCAGTTTCAACAGGTTTAGAAGTACAGAAAATTGTTTAGGTATCAGGAATTACTCCAGGGTCAAGGTTGCATCCATGCTTCTATTTTTAGGATACCTTATTACTTACCTCATTAATTTTTTTGTTAAAGAATTCATCTGAAGAGGAATAAGATAATTTCCTCACCTCATTCACTTCCATAATCATAATCCTGTCAAAAAGTTAACTTTCAAATTAGAACCTGATATTGCAATTTTTTGTAGAACTGCCATACAGACCAGCAATCGTTCTGTCCACCCTAGAACCTGTAACAGGACCTGTTGCAAGACACTTCAGGAAAGCATAGAAAATGCAATTAGAGGGCAAATTCCACAGTGGAACTACCTTCATAATGGCTGGAGGATTAGAAAAGAGAGCAAAATGAAGCTGTTAATTGACAATTACCCTTTTTCAGGAAAAGCTTTTGTAATATTTAGACCAAGCTCATAAAAAAATTTCACCTTTGACACAAAAGCAATAAACATTTATAAAAAATAATCAGAAAGTACCTTTTGACATGAAAAAAGATGGTCTGCTCCTAATGCCATTCATTGATAATGCCAAATTTATTGGGGTTTTATGTGGGTAAATAAAGCTTATTTAATTTTTGATTTAACAGTGATTGGAGCGTGACAAAAAAATAAAGGTGATATGTTTAAAATTTCACAGACAAAAGAATCTGAATCTCTCGTTAAGAATCTAAAGAAGAACAGTGATTTTTTTAAACATTTATTTTTGCTGCTGTAAACTATTAGTCAGGAACAGAGTGGAGAGAAACTCTGCTACAAACGTGACATGAAGGATTTGTTTTTTTCAAATGAAATATTAAGTGGTCAAAGCCATTATCAGGATTCTTAATTCTAAGTCAGTGCAGGTCTGGTGTAGCAACATGATGAGTGGTCTGGTGGAGGAACAATATGAGTAAAATATATTCTTCTACTGCTGTGGGCCATTGGGATTTGTTCAAAGGAAAGGCAATTTCTTCATGAAGAATATGGTTATTAGGCCAAAATCTAAAGATAGGAGTGCATATTACACATACTTGTTAATACAGAGAATATATGCCCCAGCCCAAATGAATAAGGTAAATTATGAATGTATATGAATCAACAAAAATCACAATGTTAGTAAGAGTCATGTGAAATAGTTGTGTTCCATATGGCTTTGTTGTCTTCATCACAGCAATAAGCATTTGAGTCACCTCCGGTTAAAGACTTGAACAGAAAAATTATACAAAATATTATTTATTTCACATTCTTTTGGTCATAATTATTTTGACCATAGAGATCAGAACTAAAACTGATCAGGGATCTTCTTTCATACTATCCTTCCCCAGAATCCATTGGAATTCTTGAGATACTGAATAATCTACTTAGACTAGAATCTGAAGTTGGAAAGGATCCATAAGGATCACTGAGTCCAAATCCTTGCTCTTCACAGGCATACCTGAAACTAAGTAAGACTAAGAGCGTCATCCTGATGCTCCTTGAACTCTGACAGGCTTGCTACTGTGACCACTTTCCTGGTGAGCTTGTTCCTGTGACTGACCATGCCCTCCGTGAAGAACCCCTTCCTAATGTCCAGTCAGAGCTTCCCCCGATGCAGCTTCATTCCATTTCCTCACGTGCTATCACTGGTCTCCAGAGAGAGGATATCAGAGGACCTCCCCCTCCACTGTCCCTTTAGGACATTCTAAACTGTGATGAGGTCACACCTCAGTTTTCTCCAAGCTGAACAAACTAAGCATCTTCAGCTGCTCCTCTTAAGGCTTTTCCTCAAGATAAGTCATGAACTCATAATCTGAAAAACATTTGGAAGCACACATGTGATTAAAAATCATGTCAGCTCTTCATAAATGTGTGCTTTGATTATACAGAGGCTTTAAACCCTTGTGCAAATGTGTTTAATGAAGACTTCTTTTTAAAATAAAGCTTTCTGAAATTTTGTAATGAAAAGCACTTTTGAACTAATAAATGAACCAAGTGAGCACCATGAAATATGTAATTCTGATTATGTGAAAAATTTGATCATTTCTTTGGATGGAAAAAATTGAAGAGAAGAATCTGTCAAAAATGATGAGCTTGTTTTTGATGGATAAGCATCCTGGAAAACAAACAAAAAGAATCCAAAACCCTGCCTTCTTTGCAGGCTTTACCTGGAATGCTGTTAGGCTATGCATGTAAACACAAGAAATTGGTTGACTAAAGTGGTAGTATTGTGTCTGGTAGAAGAAAAAAAAAAAAAAGAAATAAATACAAATGGAAGGTGAGGGTAGCAATATTACTTTTACTAATTATAACATAACAAACAGCAGTTTCCCTTGTGAAGAGGGAGAGAGAAGGAGATGGGAAATGAGCAACTAGTAATTCTTAATGACCCACCCTCAGCTATTATACTATTACAACTAATTTGTTCCAAACGATTCTTCACACCAACATGCAATTCTCTGGAGCAGATGCGATTTTTCCTGCATCTGTTTTCAGATTAGTTTAAAACAGGAGTTCAGAACAGATGTGACTGCAAGGCAGCCTTCTAATTCTGTACAGTACAGCACCATGTTGCAGTGGGGTAGAAGTCACCCTGAAACCTGGACTGAAACATATGGAAAGACCTTTGTGAAATGACTTGGAGACAGGGACCAAACAAGGTAGTGGGTGACCCGGGAAACTCAAAAGTATGTATGAGGAAATTTTCCTCCATCTTCTTTTCCTCTCTCCAGCATCTTGTAAAGAACTTTTGGACCATTTAGTATAATAGATGTCAGGAAAGTGTGCAATTAATAGCAGTTAATTAAATGAAGCATACATCCATATTTAAGTTCAGATAAAGGACCCTATTCATATGAAAATCCTGAAGTTTTAGTGTGGAAAGAGATCGACTCTTTTTTTTTTTTAAATGAAATTCAAAGGAACAAAGGAATTTAAGAACAAAAGGAATTCAAGATATCAAACATTTTCCCAGGCTATGGAAAGAACCTGAGATCCAAGCTAGGAACTTGAATTGACCAGTTGTAGCAGGGCAGAAAACAAACATCGGACTCTTCAAACCACTTCCAGCATTGCTCTTATCAGATGATGTAATATCAGGCATCAACTACTCCTTATGACATAAAGGATGCACAGGAAAAAACAGAAAACCAAATCATTGACTGGCTGCCTCCTCCTCCAACAAGAGCCTTCAAGCTTTCTGCATATTTTTTGTTTCCTGAAATTCTTACAGCTTTCCTGCATAGTGAGCTACAGAACTGGGCAAACAATGCCAGTGATCTCGATAAATCCCAAGCCATGACAGACCAGCACAGTATCTAAAGCATTTTAATTCTCCCTACTGTGATTCTGACAATAGAAAGTTATGCTCATCTGCATATTTCCCGTACAGATGTAGATTGTAATTGACCCGGTGTCCTCTGAAAAAAATGCTGCTATCTCACAGAATCACAGAAGGGTAGGGGTTGGAAGGGACCTCTGGGGATCACCTAGTGCAACTCCCCTGTCAGAGTAGGGTCGCCTGGAGCAGGCTGCACAGGACAGCATCCAGGTGGGTGTTGAACATCTCCGGAGAAGGAGAATCCACAGCCTCTCTGGGCAGCCTGTCCCACTGCTCTGTTACCCCCTTGCTCATACCTGTAGCAAGTATCTTTAATTCTACAGACCTGTGATAGCACAAAATTCATCAAACTGTATTTTAAAACTGTAATGACTTTTCTCATGACATCTATAGCATATTTTTGAAATGGAAATGTACTTATACACTCAAGAATTTGCATACACACACACACACACACACCCCTCCCTCTCAAATTATTTTCCTGCAAACAACGAATTTGTCCCAGAAAGAATGTTTGCACCTGATATTTCAGGAAATGATCTGAAGGAAACAGAAACATAGGTTTTTAAGCTTTTTGTTCCTAGACACCAGCCAACCACTAAGGTTCATTACCTATTTAATACTATTGCCCAAAGCAAGTTGTGCAACTGAGCTGGCCAGTGCTGTTCTGTAGAGCTATTTGAAAGTGAAAAATGAAAACACCACTCTCGCCCACATCCCCGCCCCCAAAACAACAAACCCCAAACAAAACCAAAAAACTTTTATCTTATAAAGAAAAAAACCAAAAAAACCTTTTGGAAATAGCAAAGCTGTGACTTACTCTTCAAATAAGGAGTAGAACACATCATTTTAATGAAATCTATGTAGGTATAGAAATCTTCCCCTCTGACCTTGAGGTATAGCTCATTCAAGGATTTTCACTGATCATTTGTAATCTTACAGGGGACAAAATATTTTTACAAGATAGTCTCACAACCTGACCAGAAGACACTAATATCCATCAGTGTAATTCTCAGATCAGAAACCATTAATGCCCAACTGCTTGGGGATAGACAGTTATTTTTTTTGCTGAGTTCGATAGTTTTTTTTTTTTTTTGTAGGGCAATGGATAACTTTATGCTGAACAAGGAAAATTACTAATCTAGAGATAATTTATGCAATAAAATTGGAATGACTCATTGAAAACAGGCCTAGCTACCAATTTTCTCTATTATAATTAATTTACCAAGTAGTAATGACATCTATTGAGATTTTGATGAGAAATTAAATAAAGGTATTTAGCACACTACTGTATGACAGGAAAGAAGTTCCTAGTGAGCATACATAACATTTTATGGTTCTGGTTTAAAAATAATATTTTTTTAAAAAGCTATTTTAATATTCTTATATGTGCTTAAGCATTGTGTCTGAATTTTTTTTTAAAACTGATCTATAAAATGGGTTGAACTTAAGAGAGAGAATTTAATCCCAAAGAAGTTGACATTCATGGAATTCACCACACTCATAAAAACATAGGTTTTTGTCAGCACTGTTCTGTTTAACCAGAGCCAACCTACTCACTGTGCTGTAAAGAACTAGGCTGATTTACTTTAAATGTAGCACTGAGGAGAGCAGATGGTGAATGGATGATGGAGTGGAAAAAAAATAAAAAGAGAAGAAACTGTCCCATTACACAGACAAAAGTATAGGAGGAATTGAAAAGGGCTGAAAACCCTTTGACTTGCTAACATTTGGTATAAAAAACCCCCCAACCAAAACCCCCTCAAAATCCCTTTCCAGTTTAAAAATAATTATACTCCAAATAATACCGCAAACACAGCTTTACAATGGATCCATCTTCAAGCCTGTTAAAGCCAGAAGCTCTCTGCCATAAGAGTTTTAGAAGATAGGTGCTTTATAACTGGGAGCTATAAAAGCATTGAAAAAAAATTTATACTCAACTTCCATCCCTAATTTTCCCTGAAGACTATGACATCTACTCTGGTTTCTTGTACATTTGAATATTTTCAAGAACATAGGAACTAAAATCCCCCATGTTCTTTAATAACACCTTTCAAAATCACCCCCAAAAGTGAGGTACGCTTTTATACATACTTTCTTAGTAAGAAGTCCTTAAAATCTCTCCAAGGTCCTAAGTGGATGCAAGTATAGGTGAACCAAACACTGGCATTTTCTGGACATGTCCTGCATCCAACTGCTGGTCAGTCGGCACAAACACTGAACCTTGGGTAACCTGAAAACTTCAAAATTCAAGTCCTTGAACTCCTTAAAGTTACACACCATTCCTCATGCCACATGAAGGCCATTTATGTGCATCCCTCTAGACTAGACCAGCCCTCGTCTTCCCATTATAGCTCAGAGCTATACTTACCAAATCGAGACAATCACTCCTTCCTAGATTGTTCCCATCTTATTTCGGGGAGTGGGGAGAGGGGTTCACCTCCCTTATGTAAAGACAACCACAAACGAGAAAATACCTATTGCCACCCACACTCTGAAATCAGTAGGCTGTTTCATCACTGAATTTCAAGATCTACAGCTAATAATTATTTATTATAGCGTGCAGAAAAATCTTTGCCAGCATTTTGAACTGCAATGAATAAAGCCCTAAAGGTCACAAGATTAATGATGTGTGCCTGCACAGCTCACTTTTCATCATGAGCTTGAGAGTCCCAAATAGTTTTGTGATGAATAGGAAGCCAAGCAAAAACAGCTGAGAAGGGATAAAAAAAAAAAAAACCAACAATAAAAAACCCCAAAACAAAAGGCGACAAACAAACCACAAGCCTGAGATAAGATCAGAGCTGACTTAGAGATTCAAGAGCTACTGAAACATGAGTTAATAAAAGCAATGGGACTAATGCACTTTGTGATATACACAGGTTGAAATTGAGATCACAGTGGGAGGAGGGGGATTCACGGAGCTCAAATGCAACACTCCTCTCTTTCCCTTTGGGAAAAATATAATTTGAAAGATTAGAACAGGAAGAGAGATGAAGGAGAAGGAAAGAAGCAGAGAATATTTTTACCAAAAGTACAAGTATCTATCTATCTATCTATCTATCTATCTATCTATCTTCCCCTGCCTTCCCCCCCCAAAATAAAAATCAAAATTATCAACAACAACAAAAAAATTCTTTCTGGTTTAGCTTAGTGCCAAAACAGTGCGTAAAGACAGCAACTGAATTATGAATAATTGCCCTCAACAGCATGGAAGTGGATTTTCTTGTCTTTTCAAAAAGCCCTCAAGAGACAGCACACGATCTTCTCTAATACTGCCCCAAATGGCGATGTGACTTATGAATTCAGCAAATGGGCACAGCTTGACCAGGCATGTGGTACTTCTGGAAAAATCAGTTAGAAGAATGGAGAGGAGGAAAACAGCTACAGGAACACAGACAGACAGGAAACCTGTAAGGACATCAATCTGTCTAAGAAAAGACTTGCAACACAGACAGTGAAAACCCAAGAAACATCAAGCTTGAAGCAACTTCTTTAGTGAAACACTACATTTAAAAAAAAAAAATCAGTAGAATTTAAAAGCAAACAAAAAAATCCATGTTACTGTCTACTACCATGATTAAAATTAAATTATATCAAATTCATAGTCTGACAGTATAAACTACTAAAGGAAGGCTAATTTTCAGTATATTTTCAAGATTAGAGAGACAGGGTTCATGCTAACTTGAGCATTATGACATTACAACTACACAGACCTCTGATCTGAAATTTATTGACAAAGTGAGTCGTCACCTACAAACATGGAAATAGAGCCCACACAGGGGAGAGGAACTGTAAATATCCTAACAAAGTTGCTAACATCAACGAGCCATGTACAAGACCAGACCCATGAGGAGCCATCACAACACCTCCTGGGCTAGAAACTTCAGTTTGTGAAATAGATTTGGAAAAGCCCATTTGCAGCTGGTGAAGCACTGTGCTAGATCACAACTGGAGATATTGGGTCCTCACCAGGCCCCCCACCCTTGATATGTTACATAGTCTCGAGCAAAGGATTTAATTCCCTTAAGAGCTTAATTCCCTGTTTATGCTGCCTCAAACACACAGGCTGAACTGTTCCAGGGCCAGCGTTTATCATATGCTGTGGCATTATCACATGAGCACAATCTTTGTTATATGTTTCCAATTAGAATTAGCAATTTTGGGTACAGGACACACTAGGAGAGGGTAGAGAGGTATCATGAGGACAGCATGTGGAGGAGGTCAGGGTCCTGCCAAGTTTAGGCTGAGAGAGATGTAGGAGAGTAGACAAAGGATCCACAGAGGGAAAACACCTCTTAGCAGTAACATCTTGCCATGTAGAGGGGTTACATTTCTAGCTCCCAGGGAATTTCAAGCAGCATGCTTAATCTCTACTTAGGGAAAGGAAAATACAAGCCAGAACACAACCCTTGAAAGGTTTCCAGTGTCTGCTTGAAGTGGTTTCCATAATGCAAATCAGTAATACTCTTTTCCCATTCCTTTTTTTTCCAGGTTCTTTTTATTCCCCTTAAAAAAAAATTGATTATTTTAGTAAATTACAACAGCAATTTTTATGCAGTTCCCTTCCATCTCCAGTGAAGCATGCCATGTCCAAAATTAACACAGCCTGATGTACAATAGAACATTACAAAAATTATGTATCTTTTTTCCCTTAGCAAGACTGCTGCCACCAATAGCAGACTTGAATCTGCCAATTGTAATTACAACTCTAGGATTTTTATTGTCAAATACATTTCCCAGATAAATGGTTCTTGCCTTTTCAATGATTTTGACTGATGGGCTGAGTGTGGAGTTATCTTTTTTTTAAAAGCTGGAACGTATGTGGTAATGCAAATTCTCTTGCCTTTTTACAGGCCATACAAAGCCTTTTTACAAATGTATTTTTATTTTTAGTGCGTGTCTCTTATCTGTATGGCTTATTTTACATGAATCTGCACTGCTTTGCAGCAAATCTGATTCAAGTGCATCATTTGTGAGCGACATACAAAGACTGTGTAAGAGCATTAATCTGTTCTTTTCAGCACACTAGGTCTCAAGAAGCTCCCACAATCTAGCATTAACAAGCTATTTATTTCATTTACCATCTTAATGACTGAAGGGAAAAAAAAAAAGAAAACGATGATTGCTTGTTTGTTAATGAAAGGGTGCTGTGGTTAACCACCGGAAAGACTATTAAGCATCATAAAATTGCCCTTGAAATTCGACACTTTTAATATCTCATCCGATGTGCCATACTAGCAAATGCAGAAGAAATAAAAAGATCAATAAATGTTTCACCTAACTCCCAATTAGATAATTTCATGGATTTGAGGAATAAAATAAAATAAAGTGGAAAGGATAAAAATAGAAATATTAAGGCAGATTATGGAAGAGAGAAAGATGATATGAACTGAGTTTTCGCTCTTCTATGCTGTTAGGTTAGCTGCCTTATAAAAATGTGAATCTGTGTGGTTTTTGTTTGTACAGCCTGTATTTTGTCTACCTATGAGTGAACTTTCAGGTGCTTGCTAGACTAACAATTTAATAAAAATGGAAAGAAAAAAAAATAAGTTAGCATGTCACTCTGTACTTTCCTCTCTCTCTTAGAAGCCTTGCAGAAGATGCTGTATTGAGGAGTAGGTGACCTTGAGCAAACTACATCTCTCCTATCGTTCCTCAGAATATTTTGTTCAGCCTGGAGAAGAGGAGGCTGAGGGGAGATCTCGTTCTGGTCTATGGCTTCCTGATGAGGGGGAGGGAAGGGGCAAGTGCTGATCTCCTCTCCTTGGTGACCAGCAATAGAACACGAGGGAATGGCATGAAGCTGCGACAGGGGAGGTTTAGGTTGGATATTAGGAAGAGGTTCTTTACTGAGAGGGTGGTCGGGCACTGGAACAGGTTCCTCAGGGAAGTGGTCACAGCCCCGAGCTTGGCTGAGCTCAGGAAGTGTCTGGACAATGCGTTCAGTCACACACTCTGGCTTGTCTGGTCCTATGTGGAGCCAGTGGTTGGACTCGATGATCTTTATGGGTCCCTTCCAATTTAGTACAATCTATGATTCTATGGTGCTACACCTGGGGCTTGAGCAGCCCGTGGGTTCACCAGAGCAGCCGCTGTCAGGGAGCCCGGTGCCAGCCTGTGCTGCCGTGCCAGTGGGGGCTAACAGAGAGGCAACATCCAGGCCCCTTCGGAAACTTGGTGTTACCTGAACACCTAACTCATGTAATACATAATCTGCCACACCTTCAGGAACAGCAAAGTCTGTGTGGATCAGCGTAGTGATTCTGAGCGGGAGACCATGGTAACTGCAGGCACCAGTGGCCCCCACTGTGGACAGGAGGAGCTGCGCTGCGCTGCGCTGCTCGGCGTGGGTTGGGTCGGGTCAGGTTGGGGCTGGTCTGTGCCGTGCAAATTTCTTGGCTGTAGGGCAAACTTCAGCCAGCTTGTCGTAACAGAGGAGCCTGCAGGCAGATCCCACTTGGTAGCAGCAACTGACATCACCTTCACGACCTCGCCTTTATCTGGAAGCACAGCAGTAAGTCCTCAAGAGACATTCGTTTAGGAGCAGAGTTGTCTTCTTGTAAGAAAATGATATAGAGTAGCTCAAAGGAGGAACCAGTCTGCTTGACAGGATCTGTGCTGCCTGCCTGGAAAACCCATCCATGATCTGTCTGATGTACGAACATGGGCTGCCTGCCCAGCATCTGAAGGGATGTAAGATTTAGTCCTTATATATACTCTGCTTTTGTTTCCATTGTATTGGTAAGGTTACTTTATGAAGATATTTGTTGGTAGCCTATCCCTTGCTCTCACACTGCACCTCACCACCCCCTGTACAGAACAGCCTGTAAGGTTAAAACTTCCTTTGCAAGCAGAGCACTAGAAGTAGATTACATTTCTGGCTATAGCTGTCAGCCTATTCCCATTGATTTAATCCTGTCCCAAGAATCTTTGTTAACTTGCCTTTAAACTACCCAATTCTCAACTGGTGAACTCTGCAATTAACATTTGAAAATTAGTGCCGTCCCTTCCCCCCCACCAAAAAAAAAAAGAGTTTTAATATGAATCTACCGCCACAGCAGTCTGGAATATCGGATACTAAGGTATTGAGGACTAAAGTGGAAGTTCCAGGTAATACTTGGGGTTTTGAAGAAGTCACTTGGAAGAGCTGGAACTCTGATAGTTGTACAGGTGTAACCCAGTCTAGCTATAGAAATGTTTGGGAAAGAGAGAGGTCTTAGGTGATATGCCTCTCCTAGGCTTGATCCCCATATTTTTCAATCTGTACGGGCACTTTTGTCATGTAAAAGTTTCTGTCCTGAACTTACTGTCTTGCAGGTTGCAAACTAGGGCCAGTCTTTCTGTACAGGGGAGAACTAGTTTATTCCTTTCTAGAGAAAGCCATAAGAGGCTGGGGAGTAAGTGGAAAAATGTATTTCCCCTATAATCTAGGGTTTGTGCATGACATTGAAGCCAAGCTGCCTGACAGCATCAGGACTAAAATATTTCTAGAGCTGCAGAGAAATAAAACTTTGATTATAAAAATGAATACTTGTGGTTTTCAGTAGTTGGGAAAATTTTGAATATTCAAGTTCAGGACTTAAATAAAATGAAGGCTCCTAAAATTCAGCTCAGACACACCAGTCCTTTCACAGATTTAAACATATACATACAGAAAAGAAATACCAACTATGTTGGCAGTAAATGTCAAGGCATCCCTGTATGGATTACAGGTTCTGAGAAGCTCCTGTTCACCCATCTTTTATATGCTGATTACATTAAAAAGAGAAAGTCTCCATGCTCTGCTTCCCGTTACTATAACCCATGTGAGCAGTTACTCCTCTGCTTGTGCTCACTGATTTCTCTAAAGAGGCAGATTTTAAGTACTACGAAAGCCCATTTATGACAATAGATATTGCAATTTACATATGAAACATCAATATAAATTAGAATATAGGCTAATTCGGTGAGTTTATGAAGTTTATAAGCTCTGCTAATTTATTGAAAGAGTTTATGTTCTCTGTAAGCACTTCATTTCATGGCTCACGATTTTTACAGGGCACTCTGAAAAAAATGTCAGTGCTTATAGCTCAGGAACATCATGAATGGTATGTAAGAGATGAAGATGTAACTATAACAATATATTTGGACTTATCCCCACTGTCACCCTGGTCTCCTAATTGGGAGGATGATGACAAACCCATGGGGTTATCCACCTCTGAGGCTTATTTATTTAAGGTTTACAAAAAGAGGTGGACACCAAATCCTCACTTCTTTGCAAAGCTCAGGTCTATGATTGAGTAACATTCAAACCACTGAAAAAGAATTTATGATTCTGTTATAGAAGATGCTACAGAACTGAAAAGCAATTCTTGAAAGGATTGAAATGTCATTTAGGAACCTTGGAAGCTTGTTAAGATTTCAAATCCAGAAACCACTGTAAACCAGCATCCATTCTTCTGATTTTCAAAATATTTGCACTGTGTACATCAGCTTTATTCTGCTATTTACAAGGGAGAATGTGGTGGTTTGACCCTGGCTGGAGGCCAAATGCCCACCAAAGCCACTCTATCACTCCCCTTTTCAGCTGGACAGGGGAGAAAATATATATTTAGATGCTTAGGAGTTGAGATATGGACAGGGAGAGATCATTCCACAATCAGCGTCACAGGCAAAACAGACTCAACACAGAATAAAGGAAAGAAAATTCTCTAATTTATTATCCTGCACTGCACACCCAGTGACACCAGAGTCGAGCATCTCCCCCCACCCCTCCCTTCTTGGCAGACTTCACTTTAGTCATGATTTCTCTCCCTTCTTCTCCCCCATTGTGGGATGAGGAGGAGCAGGGAATGGGGTTTTGGTAAGTTCCTCACCAGTTGTTTTCCTTCTTAGCTGAGGGGGCGGTGGGCAGGGCATTCCTTATACCCTTCTGCTCAGCCATGGGGTCCCACCCACGGGAGACAGTCCTTCATGAACTTCATGAGTCTTTTCCCACAGGGCTTCAGCTCCTCACCAGTGGCTCAGTGTGGGTCACTTCTGTGGGGTGCAGTCATGGAATCATAGAATGTCTCTCAGTCCCTCACACCCAGGTTGTTCTGGCCTTCCCCCCAGCAAACCTGCTCCAGCGTGGATATCTCTCTCACATACAGTCACACACTCTCTCTCTCTCTCTCAGCAGGTTTCAGGTCCTTCCAGGAGTTTGCGACAATGCAGATCACAGAGTCTTCCATGTGTATCCACCTGTTCCAGCGTGGGGCATCTCCATGTCCTGGAGGTGGGATCTCTGCTCCCCATCAACTTCCATGGGCTGCAGGGGCACAACCCTCTCCACTAGGGGTTTCTCCATGGGCTGCAGGAGAATCTTTCTCTTCTCTCCAGCACCTGGGGCACCTCTTTCCCCCCTTCACTGACCTTGGTGCCTGCACAGTTTCTTACATCTTCTCACTCCCTTCTTTGGGGGAAAAAAGCAGCCAATTGCTTTTTTTTTTTTTTTTTTCTCCTAAATGTGATTCCCAGAGGCACCGTGACCATCACTGATGGGCTTGGCCTTGGTCCGCAATGACTCCAGCCTGGTGCAGCCACTCCTACAGCCCCCCCTTCTCCACCAGAACCCAGCCACACAAAACTGCAGCAGAGAAGAAAACCCCACTTACTGCCAGAGAAAATGAAGACTTTTCTATCATTTACTTAAACTATTCCATTTGAGAGCTGTTTTATAGACAGTTGCCTGCTCCAGCAAACATGTCAACATATACACCTTTGCTCATGTGAATGGAACTGATTTTATTACCAAAAGTAATAAAATGGTGAGGAAGCAAAGAATACTTGAATGACAGTGGAAGTAGAATGACTGTAGATGTTCCTCAAAGTTGTTCCTCGATACAACAACCAGACATAAAAGTTGATGACTGAAAATTGCAATACTAGATATAATCTTCCTGTTTTACAGGAATTGCATTAGTCTTTGATGCAAACACAGTAACTGTGTACTTTTTGCAAGATAGTGTATAGTGGTCATGTTCCCAGTTATAGCATAATAGAAAACCTGAATTAGAAAGCTACACAATACGTATGCACATAGAATACCTGCTAATAACAGAATAGCAATAGAAAATAAAAGACTACTCCAATAATTTAAGGAGTTTAAAATTACTTAGATAAAAGAAACATATTAACCAATAAGTATATTTCTAGCCTCCAGTGAAAAAGAAGCAAAATATATGACACTTTTCATTCTTTGCCTTTGCTGCGTATGATCTTCTCATGCAAAACAGACTTAAGTTTCAAATCACAATAGGATGTCTGACGCTCATTGGTGAGTGCAGCTGTGGCAGAATTTTAAAACATGCAGAAGGAAACATCACAAAACTCAAGAATTTTAGTTTTGTTATCTGATTATTTTGTTTGATGTCACTGATGTCATCAATGCATTTCTTAGATGACTGAAACAATGAATAAGAAACAAGAAGGAATCACTTTTCAATTTTCATTGTTCTTTACAACAGTGCAAGCTACAATATGCAATATGAGATGGTGTGGTATTTTAAAAATCTGTACACACTCCAGAAATTATTTCTTTATTAACTTGTTGGAATAAGTGATCTATCATTGACTATAATGCAAATGAAGGTACAATTTCAGACTTAGAAAATTCCCAAGGACAGAGCTGAAAATTTTAGTATCAGTGTGTATATTTTTTCTTTTTTTTCTTTACATTTTTCGTTACATTTTCCTTCAGTCCTTCCTGCCAGCCATTTCCACAGACAGGAGAGTGGGCTGGATGACTTTCAATTCAAACCAGTTTGGCCATTTTCTTTCCCACAAATGTGAAAATTCTAGCCATATTTTAGTCATTTAGAAGATTTAAAAGTAGATGTCTTCAATAATGATAGAGAGAAATTATTTGTTTATAATTTTTTGAGGAGTAATCACACTTGTCTTAAGTATCTAGTAAATCTACTTTTACTGTTACAAACATAGTATTGTTTTCATTTCTTTGAATGAACATTATATTTCATATAATTCAAAAACTATTTCTTGCATGGAAGGCATGAGGCAGGATTAAATAAAAATAAAACCCAAGAGAGTGAAGATTTTCTTACTGCTGGATAGTTAAATGCGCTACTTTATTATGGAAGGGATTAATGCTCATGGAAACATCGTCTCCCCTGGAAATTCCATCCGCACCACTGAAACAGTTGGAGACTGGAGAGCATCATCCCATAATTAGCTCAGCTTAGATTTCCCTTGTTAGTACATTAACTAAACGATAGGCGTGTTTTTTGGTTTTCTCTTTCCTTTACCTGTTGCCAGAGTGGATTAAAATTAGTCAGGCTATTCCTTATTTAAATTTCTTTTTACTGGTCACATTAACTTTCTTACAAGGAAATACTGCAGGTTTACTTAATCAGAAATCTAGGGCTAGAGTTGACATCCATTTCTTGTCCAAGTCAAAACAAGTGCACACTTGATTACGGCATAGCGGAAGGAAGGTGGTACGATACCCAGAAATACAACTAGGGAAAGTACCTTTTTTAACAAGTCTCTATGACTTATTTTATCAATTGCACATATTGATTGCAAAGCATCACTTAACCACATTCATTAGCATAGCGAGGTGCAATTGCTGCCGGTCTCAAATCACTTTGTCAGAATTGCATCAGAAAATCCATTGCTTGTTACAACAGTTATTGTTACCAATCTGTCTTAACCTTGCTCTGCATTACTAACGAAAAGTAATTGTAGCTTATGATGCCGCATTAACAGAAACGTCCCGCCTGTAATTTCATTTCTAAACAAGGTCAGTATGACCTTTTACATTCACTTTCTGTGTTGTCAACAATGCAATTTGCCTATGCCAAGTGAGATGTCCGAGTTTTCCTTACTTGTGTTACTGCACAGTTAAAACACCCAAATATAATCAGCCCTCCCTTGTTCTGAGCTGCAATAGACCCTAATGCTTCTAAGCAGTCTTCTAAAGAGTACAAATATTTCGCCATGCATTTGTATTGGTGCCAGAGCTACGGGCTACAGCCCATTTCTGACACGTAAGAGGGTCCCTCCTCCAAAGACTTCACAGTAGGAGATGAAATATGAAGATAAATTAAAACCAACAGCAGTAGAGCAGGCAGAGCGTGCAGCTCCATTCATAGCTACTATCTTTAAGGAAAACTCCACAGTCTAGGGTTGAGTATCAAGGAAAGATACCAGATCAAGGAAACAGACAGCTTTGATAATGGGACTTCAACATTGTGACAGAATTCATGGTTATAAGGGGAGGAAAGTCACTGGGAGAGTGCAGGAGGCATTGAATAGGGAGGAGTCGTTTGGTGGCAATGTGGAGTCCAGTTCAAAAGAATGAGAGGAATGAGGTAGTGCAACAAGAAGGGATGAAGTAACAGAAGTAGGAGGAAAAGTCAAACACCTCCAACGATCTTGCAAAGATGCCATACTGTATTTTCAATTAAAGTTGTCTTTGTGAGGCATAAAGACAAATCTTGACGGTCTGTCAAAACTGGGATTTAAAAAATATAACATTAATACTTCTATTAATTACTCATCTTAAAAAGTGAGAATTGTACCACAGGACAATTGTGAAACCAGGACAGGTTTAGATTGAAAAAAAGAGTGCCTTGTGCAAAGCCAGTCCCATTCAACTACTGAAAACATACTGAAATCATACTGAAATACACTGAAAAAGTGCTTTTCCAAAAGTAAAGTTTCAATACTTTCTCTCACTTCATGTTGACAGTCATTCATTTCGGAGACACTGCATTTACCCAGGAAGTTTTTCAAAAGTCAGGGAGCAATACCGGTGTTTCTAAATGCGCAAAACAAACTATGAAAACTGTTTCTGAAGGGAATAAAGCTAACAACAGCCTCTGCTATAACAGACTCCTTCAGCTTTACTCTTCAGAGACTTTTATCATGCTAGTAGTTCCTTGATCACAAGTTTGAATGAGGGGTTCCTTTCTGAACTTCCTTAATATTAGTCATACAAAGGAACATGGAATGCCTATTTCTACCCTTTTACAGATGCATGTAGGATTTCAACACTTCTGGGAGGAATCATTGACTAAACTATACTAAGTAGGGTCAGGGTTTTTTTTTTACTACCGTTTACAACATTATCAATTTAGATACATTTAGTTAACTGTTCCATGCTGCCTTTATTTCTCAAGTAATGACACAGTACAGCTACCTACCTAGAAACAGAATATGAATAATTCCTTGCTCAAAAATATAGATAAAGCTGAATTTTCTTTCACAGATTTCAGCAAGAATTTGAAAATGAAACTTTAATGGAATAGGTATGATATTCTGATGTTGAGAAAACCACTTGCTTATAAACAAAAATTGAATGAACAAAGAGAAACAATTCCAAACACTACAATATCATGATAAAAAGAAAAAAAATCCTATCACAACTATAGCAAAGACAGAATTATAAAAGCAGAAGACTTATTTTTTTTTTCTATTAAGTACACAGTAGATATTAAACCAATATTTCATAATAAACCTAATAGCCAGTCTCAGGAAAGCAGGAAAATAAAACAGCAGGAAATAGGAAATTATGCATGAAATAATATTATGTAAGCCTCCCAGTGCATCTGGATTTTATACTTAGATTGTATGGTATGCTGTAGTATATATTGTGGGCCCTTCAGCAATTTGCCGTGGACCTAACTATGCCTCATCAACTACCATAAGGATGCAAATTTTACCTCTAGTCTATTTTTTTCCCTTCTGTTTATCAAAAGAAACAGCATTAAAAGGGAGTGTGGTGTTGCAACAGCCTTGCAAGATGCCACTGAAATATTTGTCATTATAGCACAGCCGTGCTACCTATAAAACAGCCATGCTACCTTCTTCCAGTGTCATCATCACCACTCGTGCTGTGAATGCGAACCCAGGCACTATGTCATGCTTCATCCAGCTGAGGCCACCCAGCCTGACCCTCCTTGGCAGAATGAGGCGGTAGGATTCAGGCTTGAGGGCTGAGCATCCATACAGGTCCTGGTGTGGTGTGCTGACTTCGCCTGGCTGCCCAGCACTAACCCAGCTGCTTCTTCACTCTCCCTCCTCAACAGGACCAGGGGGAAATAAGATCCCAGCCCCTCCTCCTCAGTGTATGTAGGGTTGTTTCCCCTGCACGCACTCCTCACTCTGTGCCAGTGCATTCAGGTATTGCAGACTTCTCTCTGTTCTGACACCATGGTTTCCCCTTAAATTTCATCACTCATTTTAGTCCTCCATTCCAACCTCCCCCTTTAAGTGCTTTCTACTTAATTCTTCACCTATGGAAGGTGCATGGGGAACTGCAAAAGGGTTACAGCAAGGGACACTGGAAAATACATATTTATTCTCAGGAACAGAGTTTGTTGATCATTACAAAAACATGCCATTCAAGTGCAACCTCAATTCTTACATTAAAAAAAACAATTTAAGAACCATTTGTACACTTAGTCCTTTCCATGTCTAAGGCTCTCCTTTTCAAAGCAGCATTCAACATTTCCTTTCTATTCTGGAAAACGACTCTTTTTTTAAAAAAGTCAGTTCAGGTTTGGACATCAAAGGTTTTCTTCTTCAGATGCCACATGTCAAAGTTTTTTGACAGCAGTAACGAATTCCTCTTTGCGATTCTTTTCTGCTGACAAATTTCAGCTTTATAAATGCCACTCCATACAGGAAATCCTGGAAGATTGCCACTATTCTATTCATCCAGTATGTTAAGCATGTTTTATAACAAAGCCAAGTATGTTCCAAGTTAACGTTGTCTTTTGTTTTGTCCTGTAAGCAGGACATGACACAATATAAAATCTATCAGACAGATGATCTAATGAATTTCAGGAGTCATGGTATCCATGTAGCATTGAATCACTGAATTTGTAAGCTTTACAGGGGTTTCCTAAAACACCATAAGAGTCCTCAAAGTAAAAAAGATCTACGATATACACAGGCATGTTTAAAATCTAGACTAGCAAAACTGCCTATTGAATTTTCAAAAGAAGTGCATCAAAATTATAAGTACCCAAACGTTGAACTGACTCTTCCCCACATCAAGAAAGGCCAATGCTATAAATCCTGCCGGTGCACAAACCTCTAGCTCTTTGTTTATTTTTATACTGGAGAAATTTCCAAAAGCTTAGCTGAAAGTTTACCAAAAAACATTCCTTACTGTTCAGTGCCTCAGGGTTGGGTTTATACAAACCAATTTCTCTACTTTTATTTCTGTAACACAAGGCTGTATGGAACTAGTAAATATTCACCAAGGTTTTGCTGATCAAAATTTGCTTTCTTGTTTAAAAGCTTTATATAATACCTTTTAAAGCAGGTAAATGTCAACAACTACAAAGCTGAGATATATAGGAGAGAAGAAATTTAAAAAGCAGCTTCCATTATTCAGCAAATAATGCAGGTAAAGCTAGAGGGTGGATAAGCAGAGGAGAGTTTGAAAGCCTATCCCCCCCGTTTAAAGGGTTTGATCAGGTCTTATGACTCCCTATGCCTTCTCAATTCCCCTGCTATTGAACAGGCACTCCAAAAGGTTCTTTCCAAGCAACATTGTGGTTAATATTATTTTACAGAGAATGTCTTCTGTAGTGCTTTCATAAGCTGCTCTTTTACAGTGGTTTTTGGACACTACTATACTCAGGGATATTCCTCCTTTAAAACTGGGGTGGGGGAGGGGAACAAACAAAAAGTAGGAACAAAAAAACCCAAACCTAAGAAAAAAAACAACTCAATCCATCAATATAATAAAGTTTACTCATCTTCATTTTCTCATTGGGAAATAAAAATTGGTATTAAGTGCCGGTTACCACACTATTATCTGAAGTGTGGTGTTGATGGATAAGTATCTCAAGTATTTAGATAATCACATATGCTAGGGTATGTTAAAAAAACCCCAAAACAAACCAACAACCCAGCATTATTCCTAGGCTTTGAAAAATCAAGACTTCCTATTGAGTACTGAAAATTGTTTCCTCTGGCACTTCTTGACCATGGAATCACAGAAAATCTAAGATCATCAAGTCCGATTGTCAACCCGTCAACCCCATGGCCACTAAATCATGTCCCAAAATGCCATGTCTACACACTTTTTTAACATCTCCAGAGATGGTCCCACAAACACTTCCCTGGGCAGACCATTCCAATGATTAGCCACTCTTTCATTAAAGGAATTTTTCCTAATATCCATGCTAAACCTCCCCTGCTACAAGTTGCGGCCATTTCCTCCTGTCACTTGTTACTCTGGAGAAGAGACCAACACTTGTCTGGCTACAATTTCCCTTCAGGTAGTTGTAGAGAATGATAAGGTCTCTCCCTCAGCTTCCTTTTCTCCAGGCTAAGCAACCCCAGCCAGTTCCCTCAGCTGTTCCTCATAAGACTTGTGCTCCAGACCCTCCTCAAGCATCATGTCAGCTATAGCTTTTCCGACTGTTTGGTTTTGACCTATTCAAAGACTGAATACATTGCCGATGATACAAAGCTGGGAGGGGTGGCTGACACGCAGGAACACTGCGCTGCCATCCAGCAAGACCTGGATAGGCTGGAAAGCTGGGCAGGGAGAAACCAGATGAGGTTTAATAAAAGCAAGTGTAAAGTCTTGCACCTGGGGAGGAATAACCGTCTGTATCAGTACAGGCTGGGGGATGACCTGCTGGAGAAGAGCTCTGTGGAGAAGGACCTGGGGGTCCTGGTTGATGACAGGTTGGCCATGAGCCAGCAGTGCGCCCTGGTGGCTAAGAGGGCCAATGGGATTCTGGGATGCATCAGGAAGAGTGTGGCCAGCAGGTCGAAGGAGGTGATCCTCCCCCTCTACTCTGCCCTGGTCAGACCCCACCTGGAGTATTGTGTCCAGTTCTGGGCTCCCTGGTATAAAAAGGACAGGGATCTCCTGCAGAGAGTCCAGAGAAGGGCTACGAAGATGATTAAGGGCCTGGAACATCTCCCATATGAGGAAAGGCTGAGTGAGCTGGGGCTGTTCAGCCTGGAGAAAAGAAGACTGAGGGGCGACCTAATTAATGTTTATAAATATCTTAAGTATGCGATGCAGGGGGAATTGGCCAGTCCCTTTTTAGTGGTCTGTGGAGACAGGACAAGGGACAATGGCTGCAAACTGGAGCACAGGAAGTTCCGCACCAACATGCGGAAGAACTTTTACACAGTGAGGGTGACAGAGCCCAGGGACAGGCTGCCCAGGGGGGTGGTGGAGTCTCCTTCTCTGGAGATATTCAAGACTCGTCTGGACACCTATCTGTGCAATATGAGCTAGGTAGCTGCTTTGGCAGGGGGGTTGGACCCGATGATCTGTGGAGGTCCCTTCCAACCCCTACAATTCTGTGATTTATCAGCTTTCATTCATTTCCAGACCATTCTGATCACCAATATATGTGTTTAGCTTTAAATGCTTTCTGTACTCGAAAAAAACCCACCAAAAAAACCCCAAAACAAGGCAATCTATAGGGGGAAAAGCTGATTCTATGCAATTACAGTAACACTGTGGTTTGGACAGCTGAAAATATTAACGTCATGTTGCAGGCATATGCTGACAGATCAGAGGTCCATCGGCAAACAAGCTAAAGATGACAGACAGCTTTGGTAAAATAATCATGCTTTTTCCAACAGGGGCACGATACTGTGACTGTCGGGGTATCAGAAACAAATAGGAAGCTGGAGAGGAGGGAAGGATATAAAAGAAAAATCAAGATGTGACAATTGTTTACTTACAGATGAAAATTCTGTGAAAACCTGAACTAATCCTGCCTGCCTGTTACCTCTAATGTCAGCATTTGAATAAGATGAACAGAAACAGCACTAGAGAAAGGATTTTAAACAATCTTATTATTACTGCCTACATACAAATCTTCACTAGAGATATTATAACATGAAGAATGTGGTGTTCAAATGCTGAACCCCACTGACCTGAAGTCAACCTGGTGTCTTTAGCGAATGATTAAAAACTTAGCCCTTTTTTGAGTATGACAAAAAAAAAAAATCCTCCTTTTAGAAAGTATATGCATAATCTCCCTCAACAAGTCATTTTCTGTTTGAATTTCTAAAAAGGTTGGACAATTTCTAAAAAGGTTGGACAAAGTACTGCTGCAGCTGGGGTCACAGAGAAACTGTAGGGGACAAAAGAAAATATATAAATGATGCAAATAGCATGAACAAGTTTTGCAAAGGTTAAAATAGCTTACATCTACGGATAGGGCTTAAAACTTCAAACTCTTTTCTACCTTCCAAAGAAATTTGATTTGTCTATTTCTTGCCTTCACTTAGGATCATTTGGAGAAACATTTTCTCTGAAATGGTTTATGCTTACTGAGAAATATAGGTATCTATATTAAACCGAAGTCCACACACACATTATATATCTATATTTGTATATGTATCTCTATATGTATCTACAGATATTAAAAAAAACAATAAAAACACTGCATAAAATAAATGTAAAGGACTGGCTTGTACAATTTTCCATAGTCACAGATTCTTCCTTCAGCTATGAGTATCTTTGGTCCTCTTACATATATGTATTTCCAATATGTCCAGAGCAAAATTTGAAGTGTCTGTTAAGCAAAGAAAAACAATTTTCAGGACATTTGATAGCAGATCATGTCAGTAGAGCAGTAATAAAATTTTAAATACTCTATACCAGCTATTTATACTTCTTTCTCCCTTCTCCATCTAATTTCTTAAGCAAATATTTGTGAAAAATAAGTGTATAAAATCCTCTGAAGTCTGCTGATCAATCACAGTTAGTTTTTACATCCAGGCAGTACTGTTACCTTTGTTTAAGATTAAAGTATATGTTGGCTTGTGTTATCCACTCACTGCTTTTTGCCCTCTCCAGTTAACAAATGTCAAACGCACAGGATGCTGTTTTAGGAGTAGTTCTGCCCAGGCAGTCTTTGTACAAATAGCAACTCCACATTTAGAGACATGGATATAAGCAATTTTGCCCAACATCCTCCTAGGCAATAGTTAGGTAAAATGAATGAATTCTGCCTTGTCCAAATTAGTTCTTTAAGATAAAGACTTGGGGGAAAAGCTGAGGTTAAGGGCAACACACATTTCACTGTTATACACAGAACAAGCAGCTTTCCTATTACTGTCTTTGATGCTTTGGGCAAGATTCACCACATTCCACATTAAACAAAACAATAGATTGCAGTTCAAGTCCTTCTGGTTTCCTGTTGCTAATTAGGGTTTTAAACAACCTTTTAGAAGCATAAATGGATCAAATTTACAACGAAGTGTCTGGGAGGTAGAAATAGATTTCGTTCCTTTCCTGCTGGTAATCTCTCTGTGTTTCAGGTATCCTGTAGAACAAGTCACTTCATTCTGATGGCTACTTTACCTCAAAGGTCTGAGCCTCACTGGGGTGCCACGGGGTTGGACATTTACTTACAGCACCACTAAGTTCCCTACAATTTTTTCCTTATAACTCTTTGCCTTCCAGCCATGCATTTCTTCCTCCTGACTGTATGACAGAAAACAGTCATTCAGCAGTGTCTAAACACAAATAAACATAATAAAAAATATATATAACAGAAGTGTCATGCAAAACAACATGAATGTATTTTCCCCTAGGAAATATCATGTTTTCTGGTAACTTTTTTATCTCTTCTCCTCTTATGTGCAGCATCTAAGTGTAGTTGGGATGACATCACCTGGTCTATTGCCATCTTCCTCCAGCAGTCAGTTGCAGAATGACAAAGTATAATTTCACCAGAAGCTAAAGCAGGGAAATGTAAGATCTCAGTATGATATTTTGTGTAAGGAAAGAATACATTTATTCAGCACCTGGTATTTTCTTGGAAAATTATTTTCTGTGGGAAAGGTACCCTTACACATTACCAAACAACTCTTTCAGCTACTTAAGTTTTCAAAAGATGTTCAGAGTGTTGAAATATATCATTACTCATTTAGGCACACTCTAAGAGTACATCTAGTTTGCCACTGACCTGACTTCCAAAGACAAAGAATCCCCCCAGATCCCAACCACACAATTACCTCCATTTGTGGCTCTGTGTAAAGCCAGAAATTTGTTGATATAGACTTAAAATGTTTGCTTGCATCATTGACCTCTACTTTACATTCCACAGAAGAATCCTGTGACTACCAAAACCAAAATAGAGCTTCTGGGTACAACTACTTAAAGTTTAAATTCAGAAAGGAAAGAAACACAAATAACCAGGTTACTTAAAAGCAGCTACTCATAAAAAAAAGAAACCAAACAACTCCACCATAAGTTAATAAGTTTAAAGAAACTTATATAAATATCCACTGCCAAACTCAATTTTTATTTTTTTCCAGAGAAGGATGCAGGCAAAAGCCAAATTCATGACCTATGCCACTTAGGCTGGCTTCTTTCCCAGAAAAGGACTCAAAACCTTCATGGACCACTGGACCCTCTACCATCTGAGCAATTTGCTTTTCACTAGATATTCTAGGAAAGTTACACTTAAAGGGTTGTTAGATGCAGCACTCTCTCACCACTTAGGCATTGTGCTCCCTGCTGATGTAAGAGGGCACATCAACCATACTCATCAAGTATACTAACTTCAGGTCTTTTGGGTGATGACAGTTGTGGTCTCCTCAGGTAGATAATAACCCTCAGTAGGTGAGAGCCTTCACCCATTTGGCCAAAAGTACAATTCAGAAGTTCTTCCATCTCTACTAAAAAAAAAAAAAAGAAAAAAAAAAAGAAAAAAAAAAAAAAAAGAAAAAAGGTACAGATATATAGATAATATGGATACAGACAACAAAAGAATTTTGGGCAATGAAGAAAGAAATCTTATTCAGCTATAAAGCACGTCCTTCAGTTTAACAAAAAAAAAGGATTATACAGCTTTAGATATAACCAATATTCCTTACTTCCCACCAGGCGTCATTAAATATTAATTCCGGTGCAGTTTTACCTTCTTAAAAAAAAAAAAAAAAAAATTTCATAATTCTGTTCTTAGATCTCTTGCCTCACCTGCTCACTTCAGTTTAAGATGAAATAGCAGTACTTTCTTGCCTTGGTATTCATATTCTCCCACTAAGCAAGAAAATACACACGGTTCATTGCCTGCAGCTAGGGGAGACTGGACTCCATAACCACCCAGATTCCCACAGCCCAGTGTCTGTCTTCTTTCCACTGAACATATTACTAGCTCAATTACAAGGAAGGTTTACAAATGTACGTTGATGCATTTGTTGCTTACTGGATAAATGAAAAAAAAAAAACCAAAAACAAACACTAATACATTTACACTAATACATTTACACTAATACATGATGATTTTTGTCTTAAAATCCAAGAGGAACATTTCTTCACTTGACTTGTGACATCATATCTTAATAATATATATATCTTGACAAGGTTCCTACAGGACAGGCAGATGAGGGGTTGCTTAGTTTCAGATCTGCTTTACTCTAAAATGGGTCTAACCCTGAATCAGTCTGGAGGCAAATCATCATGTCAAGCCACAATCTTAAATAATATCCAGAAAAGACTACCAACTGGCAAGAAATCCATGAAGCTCATTATTTACCATTCCCTTGTCCATTATACACACCTCAGGCTCAGAAATTAATATGGTAGCAAACTTTTGTTCTTCACAAGCAGGTTTCCTTAAAAGCTAGGATTACATAATCTTCCTGCATGAATATGGTACACACACAAGATAAATACATTAGTCACACACACAGACACTTTTTTTAACCAATTTTCTTTAAGATGTGCATGCTTTTAGCTCCTTGCCTTTATCTCTTGTTCCAGCTCTCCAGAATCCCATAACATTAGTGTTTGGTAATATAAAATGTTTTGCACAGGCACCAGGGATACCTTGCGTATTGAAGCAGTGATTTAAAATAAAGCCTGCCAAAATATGTACAAGAATTGCAGAAAAATCTCAAAAAAGCATTCTCAGGAGAATAGCTGTCCTGGTTTTGGCTGGGATAAAGTTACTTTTCTTTCTAGTATGTGGTATGGTGCTGTGTTTTGGATGTAGGATGAGAATAATGTTGATAACCAGTTGTTGCTGGGTAGTTGTAGTGTCTACACTATGTCAAGGACTTTCCAGCTTCCCACACCCTGCCAGGTGCACAAATATCTGGGAGAGCACAGCCAGATCAACTGGCCCAGGCTGGCCAAATGCATGTTCCCTACCATAGAACTGAAAGGTTGAGAGAATTGAGTGTGCTTATTCTGGAGAAGACTAAGAAGGGATCTGATCAACGCTTATAAATATCTAAAGGTTGGATGTCTAAAGGAAGGGGACAGAGTCTTCTCAGTGATGCCCAGTGACAGGACAAGGGGCAATGGGCACAAACTAGAACAAAGGAAGTTCAATTTCTATACAAGGACAAACTTCTCTACTGTGCAGGTGACAGAGCAGTGGCACAGGTTGCCCAGAGAAAGAGGTTGTGGAGTCTCCTTCTCTGGAGATACTCAGAACTGGCCTGGACATGATGCTGTGCAACCTGCTCTAGGTGATCCTGCTCTAGCAGGCAGGTTGGACTAGATGATCTCCAGAGGTCCCTTCCTACCAGTACCATTCTGTGATTCTGTAATGCTCTGTATGTAACTGGGAGGCAGGTTTGCTGCCCGCAGGCAGACTGGGCATCCTTTTTTTCTTTCACAGGTGGTAAGCAACTGTATTTGTGCCTTGCTTGTTTTGTACATATTATTATTATCTTCCTTTTTTATCCTATTAAACTGTGTTGGTTTGGGTTTTTTTTCCCCATTCTGAGCTGCCTGGCACTCAGTTACCTGCTGGGGTGAAAGCACAACAGCAGGGAAGCAATGAGCTCTAGGAGCTGAAGTTTAAATCTGACAGCTCAGAAATAAAACAATTTAGTTATGCTGATTATCATAGGTCCCTTATTATAGCCTGTTATGTAAAACATGCCTTATCTTGGCTGTGATCTGGCATGCTACTGAATCCAGAAAAACAGATAATACTGTTCCTGGAATACTCAGGGATTTTATTTTTTTTTGCCATTATGAATCTACAAGTGCTCAAAATGCCCTAAATTCACCTTAGAAAAAGCACCATCTGGCTATTACTGGCTGCAAATTACCAGCTGTGAAATATTACTATATTAAGAATGTCAGCCAAAACAACAGCTGACCTTTTGTGTAACAGAAATGCAGTGTATAAATCTAGCAAGATTTTTATCCAGATTTCAACTTACAAACAAAACTTAGGCTAATTTTGCCTTTTCTCAGAATGGTGCATTTTCTTCAATATTTTAGGGATAAAATACATGTTTTTACAGAGAACCATCAAAAGACTGATTGTTGAAAGTAGGGTTTTTTTTCTTTTTCTTTCCTTTCTCATTTTAAAATAAGGTCTAAAAGATGAATAATCATTCGCCAGGTCCTTGCACAGGAAGAGATTTCTCCCTTAATAGCACAGCACCAGTTATTTTCTGGGGAAGTTTAATTCCCATGTTTTCTCATTATCACTGGAATTTAGTGGAGGATTTGTCTTCTATGATAAGGTCACCTGCCTAGCAGGTAAAGGGAAGGCAGTAGATGCAGTTTTTGTGGATTTAGGTAGGGGTTTTGATGATATCCCTCACAGCATCCTTCTGGACTACTTGTCCCACTGTGGGATGAGCAGGTCCACAGTGCACTGGGTGAAGAACTGGCTGAAGGGCGGAGCTCAAAGTGTTGTAGTGAATGGGTTTACCTCTGCCTGGCAACCAGTGGTGCTCCTCGGGGTTCAGTTCTAGGGCCAGTTCTGTTCAATACACTTATCAACAATCTGGACACAGGAGTTGAATCACCAAGAGCAAGTTTGATAATGATACAAAACTGGGAGGTGCTGTTGACTCTGCTGAAGGACAAAAGGCCTTACAGAGGATTCTAGATAGACTGGAGGATTCAGCAATGATTAATGTGATGCATTATAACAAGTCAAAATGCCAGGCTCTGCACCTAGGATGGAGTTAACACCAGGCGTAGGTATAAATTTGCTGGAGAACAGCCCTGCAGAAAGGTTGCTGGTTGACAGCAGGCTCAATATAAGTCACAGCATGCCCTGTCAGCCAAAAGGGCAAACCCCATCCCGGGGTGCATCAAACAGCATAACCAGCCAGACAAAAGAGGTGATCATCCCACTGTGTTCAGCGTTGGTGCAGTCTCACCTTGAATACTCCATGAAGTTCTGGGGCCCACCATTTAAGAAGGATGTGAAGATCCTTGAACGCATCTAGGGGAGGGCAACACAGCTAGTGAAAGGACTGGAAAGGATGTCTTATGAGAAGGTTGCTGAGGGGTGACCTCATTGCTCTCTGCAGTTTTCTGAGGACAGGATGTGGAGAGGGAGGTGCTGGTCTCTTCTCCCTGGGATCCAGTGATAGGATGCATGTCAATGGTTCAAAGCTGCACCAGGTGTTCAAACTGGGCATGAGGAAATATTTCTTTACCAAGAGGGTGGTCAAACACTGGAACAGGCTTCCTAGATGGGAGAGCGTTGCATGTCAATGCCCTTAATAAAATGACTTAACTTTTAGTCAGCCCAGAATTGGTCAGGCAGTTAGACTAGATGATTTTTGTAGGCCTCTTCCAACTTCCAATTCCATTCTATTCTACAACACAAGTATTGTTATTTAGGGTATTTTCTCAAAATTCTTTCCTCTATATATTTTTTTTCTTTCCATGGAACTTTACTTATCCATCCTGCAACAAGAACTATAAATGTTCTATTTTTAATTTTTTTTAATGTTTTCTAATGAAACTAATATTCATAAGGGAAAAAGTTCTGGAGGAAGAAAATAATTTTAGCTGGTAACAGAGGCAATTTGGAAAGAGAAAGGGAATATTGGGTTTTTTGTTTGTTTTCAAGTCCTCTGTTGAGTATTTCACAGAAATATAGCCAAAACACTTTTGGGGAAAGTGCTGTAAGTACTAATATGTTTCCCTAGAGCAAGAAGAACTAGTATACGTTAATACTTACTTTTTCCTGGCTGTATTAGGTGGTCCAATATAAAGTCCTTCCAAAATTTGCCACAATATATCCCTTAAGGCTTAAAAAAAAAAAAAAAATACAGCAACATTAATATGACATCAATGCAAGACAGAAAAAGGGATACTGAGCAACACCTTAGTAGAATAGCATATGGAAAAGTTCTTTAAGATATGTCACAAAGGAGTGGATATGAACAGTTGTTTAGGATGTTTTGACAAAACTTTTACCAGGTTATGTACCAACTATGAGATTAATTCTCTTATATATTGGTCTTCATAGTAGAGGTTATAATGAAAAATAGTTGAAAAATCATGATGTTGAATTAATGAACTTGAAAGATAAAAAAAACATGCTAGACTGAACATTTCCTTCTCTGTTCCATAAATGTTAATTAACAATGAATATTAATGAAACATCACAAAGATTATTAATACAGAGGAGCAGCTTGGTACTGAGGGCTTAATACACAACCAAGTAGCCACTCATTAAGTCAACTGCAGTAACTGGAAAGTATGCATGCTCTTTGCCCAAGGAAGTGTACAAATGATCTTTTATTCAGATTTAAATAAGTATGTTCAGGATGGACTGGGAACATTTGACTGATCATTATGGTTCAGATAACAAATGTGAGCTCATTTTACGCTGTGATGAAACAATGGTCAGGGTGAGCCCACATTTCATGCTGGTGTTTCTAAACCTGAAAATGTCATCTGTCTGCATAGCTTTTAGTTCAGATGTAACAATCATGTTCCACCACCTCATCACCCAAGATACGAAGGAACAGCATTGCAAAGTTTGGACTTCCGCCACTGCATAAGGAGACCACTCTCAGCCTTCAGTTACTGCATAATGCTACACACTATCTGAATGTAATGACAAAATGTAGTGAGCAAGGGCACGTGCTAGTAAACATCTAGCTCAGTTTCTGTCTCTGAACTGGACATATTATTTAGGAAGACCACAAAGGCCTGGCCACTTTCTGTCATCCCTTCCATTCCTTCAAGCCACCCTAATATTGAGCACTGTTGTAGGGGTAGCAGATGGTACACTGAACAGAACATTTCACAGAACTCTCAATCCAAAATCTCCTCGCTGTGTTGTAATTTCCAGCTTTGAGTTTGGCACCATTTAGACATGCTTTAGATTGTTCTCCCCTGAGTTTAATTGCCTGCATTAATTATCTACATGGAAGCTATTCTGCTGCTGTTTTTTTTCTTCTGTTTTTTAAGGTTCTTTTAGATTTCCTTACCATTACCACACTTCTTTGCTTAATTCAGATGTTGGTAGTTTCAAAGTTTCACTGTTCATTCTAGTTTCTTGGTCACGACTGAAGTTAAGTGAAACCAATTCCATGACCAAGCTTAGAGGACTACACTGCTATCCTGTCCTTTCTCCCTCTCTCATCCTAAAGTGGGATTGGCTAAACTCTACTCTTTCTCTGCTTTAACTGGCTTTCAGTACAAGAAGGCCTGCCTTGAAAACCATGCGTTAGAGTTCAATATACTCTGATCAGACTCTTTCAGTTACTCCATGTGTGGAGGATACAATGCTTAATATCAGGTTTACTAACTTGAAGATATTTGATGTTGGATAAGGTCTCTGATTTAGCAACACAACATAAAATATACTGAAAACACAATATACATTTAAATTGCACTTTGCAAAATATAGCAATTGCAATATACAGTTCAATTACAATACCAATGTAATTCCCATTACCAGTTTTGTACCTAAAATGTTTACTGTCATGATGTTGGGTATCCTGGCTCACCAGGAAGCAGTATGTGGGCTGAAACCTGCTCAATATTGCTGCTCTCTTCAAAATACATTTACCAGTTTTTATATTCTTGAGCTGAACCACAGATGCACTTCACCATTTCCACCACTACCTCCCGCCTCATTCTGGCTAATTCAGGGAGACATTTACACATCCAGTTAATCCACTCAGCTGTTGTTCATCTAAAACAAAATCCACCCTCTGGTCCCTTTTGGGTTAGCTTCTTTGCACTGTGCTCTGTGCTTCATGGGCACATCACCCCTGCCCATCTCCACTGAATGTTCTTCCATCATCGATGTTTAGTCATTGGATCACATTCCACCCCAGGAGTTTTCTCAGTCACACTGGGGTAATTGACTTTCTTCTTTATATCCACTGAACTCTCTTTATCCACATTCTTCCTACCACACAGAAGTTTTACACAGCTTGTCAGCAAGGCAGGTCCTCCCTCTACAGAAACCATGCTGGCTCTCAGACAGCAGGTATCCATGTGCTCATATTTGTTATGCCATCTTACCAGAGATACACACCAGCCTCCCTGTTCTGAAGCTGCCAGGATGTCCTCCAGAGTCCTTTTGCAGGTAGGATTTCAAAACCTTTGGTATAGTGGACATTTGCAATGTTGGGCTGCAGACCAAAGTCAGTAATTTCACATGTGAATTCCTTCAGAGTCCTCTAGTGAATACCATTCTAGCCTTACTTGATGCAACTTGTCAATCAGATCTAATATAACCCATATATTTACTTAAAACTGAGCTAGCTGCTCAGCTAGGTCTGTTAAAAAGGATGGGGCACTGGGAATCTCTCCAATACCTATAGCAGCAAAGGCCAATGTAAATAATTCACTTCTCTGCTGTGCCCCTGGTTCTTTTGTCATCAAGCAGTACTACCAGCCACCTACCTGGTTCCCCATTTTTGAAGTATTTAAAGAACTTCTTTATATGAGCTCAAGCATGGCACTTGCCATGTTTTGTGGGCTTTCCAGTTCTTCTAACTTGGAGATTTCATTCCCACAAATTTTTTTTTTTGTTTTTTTTGCCCCCAATGTTGACCTTTCAGTTTTATTTGTTTTCTGTTTGAATTGAAACTTGCTTGCCTTTTTTTTTTTTTTTTTTTTTTTTTTTTTTTTACAGCCTCCAGACTGCTTGTATTTTCTTGCACTGCTTCTTTTAGGGGGTGATGTTTGTTTTCAACAATTTTTCTCATTTTCATAAAGTTCCAATTTTTAAAATTGAATATGCACGCTTTAGATTTGTTGTGCTGGTTGCTTCCTGCTGCAACATTAAACCTAATTGTATTATGGTAACTACCACAGAGCAGCTCTGAACTGGTTATTGAGCTGCACTCAATCTTTACCAAAACAGCATATTTTCTTGTTGTTCCCAGTAGTTTGTCTCGGAGGCAGCTAATTACCACATCTAAAAATGGAATTGACCTGTATGTGGTAGCTGAAATTTTCCACTATATCTACCCATCTTACAATTGCAATTTGACTGATTTTGTTCAACACTCTGTTCATTATCTTTCCTAATTATGTTGTGAACAGTACAATCAATACAATCTTATTAGAATCTGGGAATTCTACCCACGAGGATTCCACAGTGCTTCTCTTCTTTAAAATTTGTTCTGTTACACTTCATATAATTTTTACACATGCAGAGGCACTTGTTTCACCCTCCCATCAGTGTAAACTAATTTGATTCCTGCCAAGTTGGTAGCCTGGTAACATCACATCCCATTGAATTTCCTCCTTCTGAAATGCCTGCTTGCAGGTGTCACAATGCCATATGTTCTAATGCTCCTATCTTACTTTTCAGAATTTAGGCTGGTATAAAAATACTTCAAAGCTTTTACACTCATTCCATCTCTTAATACCGCATGTATGAATCAATTGCCATTGTAGGTGAACTAATTTACCTCCTTTATTTTTTTTTTTTTTTATGCTGTTTATTTCTCTCAGACTTTTCAAGAGTGCACTGGACAATTTTCACATCGTTTTAAAACAGGTGATCTTCTGTGCCTCTAAGGTTTCCCCTCAGTATTTAAGATTCAATACTCCTCTGTAGCCTTTCTAATTCGGTGCCATCAGCCTGACTCCATTATGATTAAGATGTAGCTCATCTTTCCTAGACAGTTTCTCTTGTCCAGAAAATTTCTTCAATTACTAATATAACTAAATCTCACCTTTATATCATGTGCTCATCATCATGATATCAATTGCCTCATTCACACATGGAGACTTCAAATCTGTGTGGCACTTGGTATGAAAACGTGGATGATCTTATGGAGATCCTGGACCCTGGTTTCTGCTAGACATTCAAGTTAGACTCCTAAACATTTTTCCTATATCTTTGTGATGCCTGTGTTACTGGTACCAACACAGACCATAGTGGCTCTCTGGTCCCACACATTCCTGAACAGGCATCTTCTCATGTCCATTATTTCTCTCTCTGTTACATTTAAACTGGCAGGCAACTAAACACCACGCAGCTGTTTGTTCACTTCCCCCCCACCCCCAGCAGCAGGGTGAGAGAGAAAAAAGTAAAATTAATGAGTTGAGATAAAGACAGTTTAATAGGACAGAAAAGGAAGGAATAATAGTAATAAATATACAAAACAAGTGATGCACAATGTAATTGCTCACGACCTGCGACTGATGTCCAGCCAGTTCCTCAGCAGCAGCCCTCAGCTAACTTCCCTCCTAGTTTATGCTGAACATGACATCATATGGTATGGAATATCCCTTTGGTCAGTTGGGGTCAACTATCCCAACTGTGTCCCTCCCTATTTCTTACTCACCTCCAGCCTCCTCGCTGGCAGGCCAATAGGAGAATCTTGCCTCAGTCTAAGCATTGTTTACCAACAACTAAAACGTCAGTGTGTTATCAACATTGTTCTCATTCTAAATTAAAAACACAGCACCATAACAGCTGCTAGGAAGAAAATTAACTCCATCCCAGCTGAAACCAGGACAGCCTAGCATATACCATATTACCAGTGCAGTCTTACTGCATGTCAAAAAAGTCCATGTATCTATGTGTCACTGAATTTTCCCTTGCTCCTACCTGCTTTTTCCTTCTGCTGACTTCCCATCAGTCTTTAGATAGGCTGTATTTTGTAATGAATTAGGTATAAGCTCAGCTTTACTGGGGGTCTCCTGTCTGCACCTTAAGATACTTACTTTTTAGTTATTTAAAAAAATAATCTTTGAGGACATTTTAGTATCTCTTTGAATAGGGTAATCATGATCTCAAGACAACCACCAATAGGTGAGAGATATACAACAGTATAAAAAGAAAGCAAGATTAAAGAAAGTCATCAACTATGTTTCTTCTTGGAACATGTCAAGGTTTCAGTGTGAGAAATCCTGTAATTTGTTCTCTTCTATACATCTTGGGAGACTGGCTTTATGGACTTTAACTAACCTTATCTGGTTACCCAGACAAGAGAGACTTCACATTAAGACTTGAGCAGCAACTTGCACCCTGTGCTGAATATTTATGCAGAAACTGCTGACCGAGAGCCACAGCATCCTGTACCTCATGAAGTTCACATTGATTTTCTGTATTTAGAGATACTAGAGAAAAACAAGTAAGTCAACTCAAGAGCCATGGTTATTAGCTCATATCAGCTTAGGTATATACATGCACACAGGAGGTCATCTGAAGATTGTTTAGATATGTTAGTATTCAGATCACACAGAATGTACCTACAACACCTTTGTCCTGGGCCTGATCCAGAGCTCTAACTTGCAAGTATCCTTACCTGCTGCTGCAGTGTGCAGCCGTGAGCAGCATCTCAGCTGGAGATGGCAACTGACAAACACAGTAGCAATAAGAAACAGCTTGTTCAGTCATCCTTCAGTTGTATCTGACTGGGTGAACACTTGTCTACTCCGGCAGACATTTACTTACAATTCATTGAAAGCATCTGTAGCAGTGAATTTTATGGAAAAGGACTAGCTGCAAATTATAGCAGAGAGAATATTCAAGGAGCTATTCTTGCTCAGATGTTTCTTATTGCACCCAGGAATCTCTGTCTTACTCCTAATCCAATGTTTTACATTGCACACCATGCTGAATTAAAACAACAAAACCAAAACAAAAAAAACCCCAAACACCTCAAGCACATTAGGGAGGACAGACTTTTCTCAGGTTTTAGGATTTAAAAAAAAAATTAATTTAACACAGCAGTTTACTGGCTTAACAGTACAGCTAGACAGTGTTTTAACTGTGCAGAGATGCCTACAGAAAATTCAATAATTAGTACAAGTTAGTCCCTGCAGCTTTCTTTTAAGAAAAAGACAAATAGTTTTTAGCCTCCAGAACTCCAGATGAAGTTATCCTGATTTTTCCTAAAAAGGTACCTTTAAGTAGAATACTTCAGTAGTCTAAAAGAATGTTTATAAAATCTGGGGCAGATATGAAGCCTGCGTTACTGATTCTGTACAGAAAGCTTGTGAAGGACTTGGCTGAAACAGAAGTACAGTGGGGACAGAAAGGGGAATTAATTAATATTTAAGATTTCAAAGACAATTCATGAGTTTTAATCAAATTTACTTTCCACTCTATTCTTCTATTCTCCATTTTATTTCATTGCTTTGGTGACTTAAAGGAAAAGAAAAAAAAGAATCCACTCAGAAGTTCTTTTAAAATTATCTGAACTGTTAAAGTTTTCCTCCAATAAAAGCCTGGCTTCCGTCCTAAAAATAATTTTTTAAACAAACCAACACATTTGATAGCTCTTCTATTAACTTACCTAATTTTTTTTTAAAAGAAATTAATAGATTGAAAGGGTTTCTTTTGGGAAAAATATATTTGAAAAGAGATCTATTTAGAGAAACAAGCAAGAGTGCTGATCGTCGTATTTTTGTCCCTACATGCAAGAGAATGAGAAGCCTGATCACAGGACAGTCAATGAGAATTGATAAAGTAATTTTAAATAGCCAAGTAGTACACAGTTACTTACAAATGTCTTTTATGGGTCAGTTTCATGATCTCTACTTGTTGCAAGTAGCCATCACAGGGACAAATGTAGGACAGAAGTTTTGCACAGCCCAAGCGCTCTACAACTACAAAGAAAAAAAAAATTCTCCCTTTTCTGTTTTGTTCTAAAGGACCTGACTTAACAAAGAGAAGGGACCCTACATTTTGCTTTAATAAATAAATGCTATTGTGAAGGTGATTAAAAGGTAAATCAGCTCTTTGCATAACTCTGGGACACATAAATGAAGAATATCAAGGAAAACCTATACAGCACCTGCATCCAAAAGCTCTAGAAAGACAGCTTTGTAGCACTAAGAACTGAGTTTAATATAGCATATATTAAACCTGGAACCCATCACAAACACTTGCAAACAATCCGATCTTTTTCCGTGATTCTTTTCTCATTAT
Source organism: Porphyrio hochstetteri (assembly GCA_020800305.1). Classification (NCBI taxonomy): domain Eukaryota; kingdom Metazoa; phylum Chordata; class Aves; order Gruiformes; family Rallidae; genus Porphyrio; species Porphyrio hochstetteri. The sequence continues at coordinate 90,007,904 of CM036906.1, read as the reverse complement.
TCTCTGTTTGCTACCCCTCCCCAGTGTTTGCTTCTTCTTGCAGAAGATTAACAAGTCAAAGGCAGCAAAGGACAGCAAAGTGAACATCCCCTCTCTTCCTCCACTCCATTGCAGTCCTAGTCCTTGCTCAGCTTACTCCAAATACCAGCTCACTCATTTGATTTTGTCAGTTGCCAGGATCCAGAAACTACTGCACAACCACCTCTTTAATCTTCTTTTTCCATTTAATATTTACCACTTTTTTCGCCCCCATGCAATGCTGTTGTAGCTTGCTATAATTCCTATTCTACCTCTCGCCTTGCCTATTTCTCTGCTACCCCTTTCCATTCTGAGCTAGCTAATGCCTCCCACAGTTTTTCCACTGGCACAGAAAACTGCAGAGCCAAACAGAACAGCAGTTGCTATGACGTGCATGCTAAAGACATCAAACAGCAACCACAAACTCCATCTTCTCCCTCATTTAAGTTTTGTAAGTAGAAACAGAAAAATGTCAACGTGGCTACGGAAAACTGTGATGCTTTTGTCAGAAAGACTGAAAGACTTCTCTCTCATAAGAGTCACCATACTCATATGGTCCCCATATGAATAATTTCAGTTACAGTACAATTATTTTTTTGTTTTCTTTTTTGTTACTTGTAAGGAGGACAAAGGAATATGTTTTCTAACATAAAGAAACTGTTTTCTAATGTAAAGAAATACAATTCTGTTTCATTAAAACATCGTTATAATTGTTATCTGTGGCATTAAAATCTCTTTCAGACCATAAAAAAATAATTAAGATCAGAACACCTGACAAACCAAGTTTCATAGAATCAAAGAATGGTTTGGGGTGGAAGGGACCTTAGACATCATCTTGCTGCAACCCCTCTGCTATGGGCAAGGGCACCTCCTACTAGACCAGGCTGCTCGAGGCCCCATCCAATCTGGCCTTGAACACTGCCAGGGAGGGGGCAGCCACCACTTCCCTGGGCAACCTTTTCCAGTGTCTCACCACCCTCACAGTGAAAAGTCTCTTCCTTATATCTAGTCTAAGTCTACGCTCTTCCAATTACCCCTCATCCTATTGTCACATGCCCTCTTCCTATTACCCTTCATCCTAATGTTACACACCCTTGTAAGAACTCCCTCCCCAGCTTTCTCCCTTCAGGTACCAGAAGGCCGCTATAAGGTCCCCACAGAGCCTTTTCTTCTCCAGGCTGAACAACCCCAACTCTCTCAGCCTGTCCTAGAGGAGTTGTTACAGCCCTCTGATCATCTTCATGGCCCTCTGGACCAGACAGATCCTTAATACATTTCTAAGCCAGAGATAAGAGGTGAAACAAAACTTCTGAAAGAGAACAAAACAGTAACTGTTCCGAGTGTTTTACACTTTACATGAGGACCAAAAACCTGCAGGAGGGAGCGAGCTTAGAAACAACACTACAAATGCAGTTTCTGCTAGACAGGAGGAGGAAGCATCTAAAAAGTATGGAATTTGCCAGAGATACATAGGTTCCTCCTGGATTTCTTTTTAGGAGGTAACTGATCCAAAGCTCATCCTAAAACTAAAAGCTCTATCTGAACTGGGAAGAGAGGAAAGACTAAAGCACAGGATATGGGAGAACAAAATGGGTAGGATATCGGCGACTAAAGCTAGGTTGTTAGATTGGTTTTTGTGGGGGGTTTGGTTTGGGGTTTTTGGTTTGCCTTTAAAAGCAGTAATAATGTGCTCGAGTCAGTGACAGCTGGAAGCCAAAAATTTCCCAGGTCAAGACTCTTCATTCCTTTTTTGGCCAGCAGACACTACATCATCATCAAGGCATAACACATACCAATGCTCTGAGCCATAATCTATTGATAAAAAATAGCAAATTAAAAAAGACTGTATTGCTCCCATTTTGATCATGCCTGCAAACATATCCAACCCAACACAGCAGGTTTGCTCCAAGTAAATTCTTGCAAAGAGATAATTATGTAAAAGGCCTCAATATTTTTCATGTTAGTCATTATTTTATCTGGATCTTAAAGTACTACTGCAATTAAGTTTTCATTATCAACTATCAATTGACCAATCCCTTCACATTTTTCAATAATTAAAGAATATTATCCCTCCTGCGATTTCCCCTCTTCTCTTGAGTTGAATAAATATGCTATGTACCTATTTAAAACTGAAATACCTAATGGGAGCAATTAAAACTTTAACAAATCAAACATTTAGCAAAAATCCAAAACAGCAATCAAAAAAGCAACCAGCCAACCTCCTCCTTTCCCCCTTTTATACAGTTTCCTTCTAAATTCACTAGCAAAGCCTGGGACACATGCAGGAAATCAATTAATTTGCTACTGCCTCTTTGCAGGGATTCATTAGTAGGCAAAGGAAAAATAGCAGCAGGTATGGGACATAAAATTGCTTCCTGAATCTCTAACCAGAGGAATTTGAGCTGACAAAGAAAAATCGACTTCTAGCTGGGTTTTCCTATCGGTTTTCTATTCTTGCCTAGTTAACTTTAATAATAGCTAACCAATAGGAAAACAAAACAGCGGGAGAGGGTATTTCCTGTGAGTCAAATCAATCTCCACTGAAGTGGTAGCCACTGCCCCGCCCCAATCCCAGGCACCTGCATGCTCAGGGACTGAAAAATAAGACAGCAGCAAAGTTAAAAGTACAGTCCAAGCTATATGGCATTTCCAAAAGGTTAGTCACATCTAATCTCTTCTGTTGCTGAAGCATGAGTAATATCCTGATATCAAAGTAACTTTTATAAACATGAGATCCAATTATTTTAAGTTTCATCTTTTAAATATAGTCTTCAACCCAGCCCCGGGTGGTTACAGCTCTTAAAATAACTGAAGAACCCTGCAAAACTTTCAAACAAAAGGGATCTGAGCACCCTTCACAATTCAATCAGCTTCCTCAATGACTCCTGTATAGCTGAAATCTCCTGTGGCTTTTTGTTTGAAACCTGGTATAACAAGTACCCATTTTGGAATATGAGATTGGTGTTCAAAGTTGAGGTTTTTATCAAGCAGAGGAAAAAAAGAATGAATAAATGAAATAAGACAAAAGCCACCCCTCAGTATTATGATTTTAGGACACAGAATAGTTTATAATTTTACTTTTGGATTTATAGTAATAGGGAAAAAAAACCCAAACCCACCCTGAATGAAAATATTTGAGTGGGTGTATAAAAGGAAATAAATGTCAAAATTAAGACTTATTTCAATCTAGACTCGAAATCCTATCCTACCAAAGCTGCTCAGAACCCTACACTGGCACTAGGGATATTCACACTGTTAGTGAGGGAGGGGTTTTCAAGATACTATGAGGATACCATTCCCTGTTCCACTAACAGGAATGGTCTTGGCTAGGAGAAACCAAGACAGCTTACACCAACCATCCTGCCTTGCTCTCCAGCAACCAGGGGCTGATTCTCTGTTCCAAGTTCTCCTCTTTCTTTCATGAACAGAAGCACAGTGATGGATTACATGGTACTTGGACTTAAACTCTGCATCTGGATTCAGATTAAGCTCCATTTCCTCCTTGCCTCTAAACATATTTAATATTGTGGGCGGTACAGAACCACATGATATACTATTAGTTAACCTATAGAGATAAGCTATTTATTTGATATAGCATTTTCTAGCAGCTCCCTGTTTCAACTCTGTTTTTCAGTTCCTTTGTTGTCTTCACATAAAAAGAACGTGCTTCATTAATCTCTCATTTGGGTGTCCAGGAAGGGATTTTTAAACTAGATCTGCTGTCAATTTGAACTTCAGCTTAGAAGACTGCACATAACTAATGGAAAGATGTGCAGCTTCTCAGATGAGAACACCGGAAGAAGACACCAGTAATTCTCTGTGCATCCACCACTAGGATGCTCTTGTACTTTGTCTGCAGTAAGGACATAATAACACTGGATAGATAACATCAGTTAAAGTGATGAAACAATTGTTTCACCGAAACAACCTGCTTGTTTCTGGTTGATCTAATCCAGTTAGAAACTACTTATAAACTAAGTGCAGAAGCCAAAGGTAAATTACTGTGCCAATATCTGCATTTCTCTGCTTCTAATAAATATAGCTAGCATGCTATCTCTCCTCTTCATGAGGTTCACCAGACAATATTTGTATCCCATCTTCAGTTTGCTTTTTAACTGTGCTAATGTTTCCATTGTTCTGGTGAAATTTTCCATGTTGGCAATCTGCCTCAGAAAAGGTATTTTAGGAAGCGTAAGCCAAAAAACAGTCAGTCATGTCCAAGAATGAAAATGGGTGCAACTATTTATTTTTCTCATTTAGAAAAAAGTCTGTTCAAGTGTGCAGCTGATAGCCTTTCGCATCTCTGCACATCTGTGCAGAAAATAAAAATCTATCCAATCAAAAAATAAAAAGAACCCAATAACACTAGCTCTGATATTACCATAGATTGTACCATAATGTATACACATAACATGAGAGAATTATCATTATTTGCATAATGCAACATCCCTATTTAGATTTTCCTGGCCTTTTACTGCTTGGCTTAGCAACTTTACTGTTCTTTTGCATACTGTTTGTTTCTAGTAATTAGCCCTTGCTACAAAAATGTTAGGCTTTTGGGTTGGTTCCATTTGGATTGGAAATTGTGGAAAGAAATTAACAGGGTTTTTCTCAGAGTAATTCATTTATTTACTGACACATACTCAAAGTCCCATTTCTTGCACTAGCATTATAAACAGGCAGAATGAATGCACTCACAATGCTCCCATGTCAACCTTTTCCTCCTTCGGCTAGGTATACAGAGTTTTCTGTCACTTCATATCTACATCTTTAAGAAAAAAAAAAAATAAATCCATAATCCTTCAGTCTGTTTCACCTTCCATGTAGTTTATTATACGGAAAAATCATTCTCTGGACAATTTATGCTATGAATACACCCAGTTCCGGAAACTAGGAACTCATCATTTTAAGATCTTACAAATATAAGACCTACATTTTTTGGTAGAAAATTTTATGTAAGGAATTTTAAAAACAACTGGTAATTTCAAGGTGTTTAGCTAAAAATGCCTGAATTTTTACTGGATACACAAGAACTCTGCTTTGAAAATGGGTTCTTTTAAGATGCCTCAGGATGGTCCTTGGAATTTATCTGTTTTGAAAAAACTTCCCTGCATGTAACAGCCTTCACAGCCTTTGTTACAGTACTAATGCCACAGAGTTTTGGAAAGTTAGAATGCAGGGAGTTGGAGCAGCGAAAGACCCAGAAAGACTTATTATAGGTCTAAAAAGGTTTCTCAGGCATCATGTGCCCCAAACTTTGTGGCAGACATACATGAAGATTACAAGAAAATAGGCTTTGCTGTCTCAGGCAGCTGCAGGAAGCAGAATAACGGTTAACTGGTGCATCAGATGTGTTTTTGAAAGGGAAGATGAGAGCTGTATAGGTACTTCAGGAAGCAGAAGCAAGAGATTTAGCGACAAGTAAGAGTTTGCCAAATTCAGTTCATTCCCCTGCCCAGAGAATAAAATGGGAAATAACACTTAAGCTACTTGAAAAATTTTAGTTTCCCTGATGAATCACATATCTAGACAAATACCCAATTAAACAATTCATTGAAATAAAATATGTGTGTCTCTTTTCTTTCTATTGCTCTAATATATTTCATTTTATAGTCTCGGTAACATTTTCAGGTGTGTAGTTACTGCAGAAGAATTGCACATCTACTCTAAAGCTGTAACTGAAACCCAACACTGGGAACCAAGGCCAAGAACACTTCTGACTGCCTGGGAGCAGGACAGAGCTTGGATTCTTTAAAGCCTCTAGCAGTATGCGTAGATGTCACTCTTCAATACAAAGGGAATAGTGAATGAAGGTTCACAGTTAGAGCCATCTTGGTAACAACTCTTTTCTTTCCCAACCCACTGATCACCTACCTATCTGGATTATGAAAACTTCATCACTTCTCCATGCTGTTTTCCCTGTTTGTTCCTGGTGGTGATGCCTGTACAGTTTTGTAGGCTATAGGAAGGCTCAAGAGCAGTATTTATTAGGACCCACTCTACATATATATTTCTGCCCAGAAATCATCTGTGTTTCATTGCTGCATGACCACCTGATCTCAGGGCAGCTGGAGCTACCGCACTACAGGCACCCTTGCTGTTGCTACTCATGACATCAGATCCCTTAAAAAGGGTTATTCGTCCAACTTGTCTCAACTACATCTCCTGCGTAACATCTCCGCAAGCGACGATGCCTGGTGGCAGGCTTGGCACAGTGCATACATATGTACCTAACCTATGCACAACGCAGCCCAAAACCACGCTGTGAATCTGAACCAGCTCCAGCTTTCTTCTTGGCACATCTTGTTTCCAGAATTGAAGCCCGTGGATGCAGATAGGCAGGCTTAACATCACCTACAGGCAGCCATAGCACAAGTTGTTCTGGAAATTTTAACTGTAATGCAGAGGGTGAGCAAATACAGAATAAGCACAGTGAGAATAAGAGAAGAGGAAAAAACACCAGGGAGGGAAAGAAGGATGGAAATATATATATGCTGACACATACAGGAACAAAACAGAAAAAAGAAGAAGTATTCAAAATACATCTCTGGAGTATAACTAGGATAAGAAGATTAATAACATCTGTAGATCCTGAAGTGATGATTTGTACCGATCTGGAGAGGTAGATCAAACATCTGTAGTTAGATTTCAGTTCCATGCACTTCCTATATAAGATCAATTATAAGAACCAAGTCATTTACTCGGTACGTATATTTATGGGAGCATTTGACAAGACAAAAAGAACATTAAGAAAGGCACACATACACAAATACATCTCAAGCATTGCAAAGGCTGTTACAGCCTTATACAAACAAGCCTTGCCAAGGAACCACTACCCTAGAGTTGAACAGCTGTGTTTTTGTTGCCACAGACAGATGCAAGTGAACTCCTAGCAGCAGATTACCCATGTTACCTATCAATCAGTCACTTTCCATGAGTTTGAACAAAGGCACCTGATCTTGTTGTTGTCACAGCATTGTTCCACTCTGTCAAACTGTGCTTTCCTGACTGCTTTCAGATCCAAGAGCTATGCAATGGGACAATATGGAACTGCAGAGATGAGGGTATTCTTTGCAAAAATTATTTGCTTGATGCAAACAGATCTGTACTTCAAGCCACATGCAGTATCTGTCTTTCTCTGCTTTCCCCAGAGGATTTAATTTTTTTTAAAAAAAATTTACTTTCCTACTCCAGCACATCACCAAAATGCCGAAGTCAATTATATCCAAATCCACACACTTTCCATGGAGGACATAGTATCACAAAGAGAAGTGTTAATCCTTATTTAGTTCCTTTCTGTATGTATGTATGTTATAACTCCATTTGTAATTACAAACTAGTTATTTTCCACAAGGTCCCTGTTTAAAGCAGAAGCTCAGAAAGGCTAGAAATTGCTTCCTGGTTGACTAGTCAATATTCTGCTTCCTATTCATCACTCATTTTGTGACCTCAAACTTTATTTACTACCTGCTGTTCAGGCTCTGCTACGAAGACAGAATTATTCATTCCCTTAATAGATTTTTCTATAGCTCTCATTATTCTCACATCCAAATATTTCACAAAAAATAATAATGACTCCACAAACTCATAAGGTGAAAAACGATTTACCCTACTTCACAGACATGGAACCAGGATTAGAAAAAAGTAAGATGTGTAGAACTTCACACACCTAGAATTAGATTTTTCAAAAGTATTTATTTCTTTATAGAACACTGTGCCTTGTCTTGCCATACATTTAGTTTGAACAGTCTTATCTCCAGTCTTATCTCCAGCCCTTGCAACTACCCTGCCATTATATGGAGAGCAGCTTTATTATTCCAGTAGACTGTATATACAGCAAAGTAATTGCACCAGATCATGTCTGATCTTTATTGTTATTTTCTCTGTTGGTTCTCAAGTAATAAATAAAGTATCTGACCTAGCAGAATAGGCTCTCTGGAAGTACTGGCTTGCAGTTCCCAACCTAAACTGTACCAGCTACCCAATTCCACAGACCCTGCAAGTTCTAAGAGCTCCTGATAGCAAGTTTTGCTAATGCTAACCTTTTTCCTGAACGGTTTAAGAAACTCAATTTTAAAAATTCAAGAAGTACCTTGAGGAAGAAAATGAAAGCAACCTTACTAATTTGAAGTATTTGCTTTTCTCTCTCAGCCCCTTGAGGAAAAGGGAGCATAAAGGATGGAAGCTAAATATAGTATAAAAATAATTCAGAAGAATTTAAGCACTACTGCAAAGTGGCAGGCAGAACTACCACACAAACATTTATTAATGTTACTACAGGATTCCTTTTATTTCCCAAAATTAATAGCAAAAGGCAGTTGTATATTAAGACATTCTTCCTGTCCACCCCCCTCCTAAAAGAAAGCACATTTGAGAAGATATAAATTACATCAAGCATACTTCTACCTCAGGGAATAGACAGAAGTCAGAGATGGCACCTGTTAGATTCTTTCATCAACTTCTCCTTTCCTTTCTTTTCATAGCTAATTATAGTTCTTCAGTTGCAGTCAGCGTACAGATGCCTTACACGGGGTTCACCAGACCTCACTGTCTGCAGATAAGGTATTTCACTTAATTGTCTAGACTACATAGTCAAGAGCTGTCAGACTCCAACACCTTCTTCAGGACAGGATAACTCCACGCCTAGGTCTACATACTCATTGACAACATAGCATGGATATCTAGGTTTCACACTGCTTACAACACTGAAGACAAAAGAGAAAAATGTGGCATCTTGTTTTCAAAGATTAAGTAGTCAGACCATAGGCAAGCCTAAGTTATTGGCGACTATTTTTCAAGCCAAAGAGCCCAGCTAAAAACCACAGAAATACTTAGAAGTATAAAACAAAGCAGCCTTCTTTACTCCAGACAGCTTGAGAAAAAAAACAACACAGCCCCTAGCTAAATTTTCCACAAAGCTTTCACAGAAGAAGCCCATTTTAAAAGAGCAGCTGTTCCTGAACATTAACCTAGTCACAAACAATTCATTTTCCCCACCTTTTAGGTTAACAAACCTTTTCTTCTGGTCAACAAGTTGGTCCCCTCCAGCCTCCTTAAACTAAAGGAGAGAAATACCAATAACAGTGGAGAAATCCTCTAGTCACTGCAGCCACAGCAAATATAATGATTTCTGGGAGCATGGTCTGCGAAAAGGCCTGTTAAAAAGAGAACAGTGGTGGTGTGCAGTAGCAGAGCTAATGAGCAGCACATGTTTTCAGTTAAAACCCTTAATTTAAAGCCTATTCTGAGCCAGGAAAATCTTGGGAATGGAGGTAACAGTCAGTGCTCCTGTCAGCCTAAGATATCAAGATTTGAGTTTGGTTTTATTGCTAGTATGCTGCCAGCTCCATACTTAGTGGCTGTTTTTTTTATTTATTCCATGGAGAAAAAGTGATGCTTTTGTAGCCACATAAACTGGAATAAATTTCTGAGCGTACCAACAGATTAAGAAAGGTTTAAAATTGTTTTGAACAATCATAATGCTTTTCCTTCTACCATATCTCATTAACTTCGCTTTACCTAGAGGCTGAGAGCAGTGCGAGGGTAATAGTTACAGACTGAATGAAGTTTATCTTGTATGTACCTGTTAATTGTCCCATCTTGGACTTAACCCATGCCATTAATTTCCATGCCAAAGTAATTACAAGCTTATTCAGGCGATCAGAAGAGATTTGGTCTTGTTCCACTGGTGCACAGGCAGCTAAAGGTCTAGGAGCTTTCTGCCCTTTTAGTGCCTCGCTTTACACTCTTACGCTGCAGCTTCTGATAATGAAGTGAATCTGCAACCTGCTATGACAGAGAACCTTAAACAGTAACTAACAGGAAACAGCTTCCAGGCCCTTCCAGGCTTTGTCTTTTCAGGGATGGGGAGGAAAGGATGGAGCACAGACTGATGAAGAAAAAAGAAAACACAGAGAATGGACAGAAAAACAGACAAATAAAATTCAAGTGTCCTCCCAAAGCAGGAAGAAGCATAGACATATATAATATATGTCACGTTGTCTAAAGCATCCCTGCCCTTCCTTAAGGGCTTTGACAGGACAGATTTAAAGCCTTTTCCTAAAGACACCGAAACTGTTTCTACAAAGGAACTGGACATTTCAAAATACACGTGAGGGAAGGAGCATTTTACCTATGGAAGAGTCTCTATACCTTCCTAACTTCCCTCATTATGTCCAAGTGGGAAGAACTACAAAAGCCCTATTACAACGTGAAGAGCATTGTTAAGGCCACATGCAAAGCCACTTCCTGATCTGCTGAGGAGCCTGCAGGAAACCATCTCGCAAAAGCCACCAGCTTGAGGGGGAGGAGGGGCAAGTGGATGTTGGCAATGGCTGCATAGCTCTTGGGGACCTTTCTGAGGAATGGTGGAGGGGTGGCTAGTGTCCAAGGAATGCAGGGATAAATACTAGCATCTAGTGTCAGAGGACGACAAATTGTAGGGATTGACACCCAAGTTGTAAATGCTGTGTGCTCTGAAATTGAACAGGATGGTCAAAATTGCTGCTTGAATGAGTTTCTGGAATTGACCTTCTGCCAGAATGGAGGCTACAAATGCAGTTTATGTGAAAGGGGTGACCTCTCCAGCCCCTGGTTGGTTGAGACTTCGGGGGTTGGACCCAATGATCTCTTAAGGTCCCTTCCAACCCATACAATTCTGTGATTCCGTGATCTCATGACATGCTATGGTGTTCTCCTGACTCTGTTAAGTTTATTAGGAACTGGAAATGGCGCGGCGCTCTACCTTGGCAGAGAGGTTGGCAGAGATGCACTTTGTTTCATCAGAAGGGATTTCTTCTTCCTTGCTTAAATGGAACACTTAAAACATACCAAAATTAGTTGCATTTTTGGGTTGGAGAAATGCAGGTGGCAAGCTGATGAAAAACAATATGTTGTTTATGCTTGCACACTGGTTTAAAAGTCCAGTGGATTTTAAAGGTCCTGGTGAAGCAAAGATTGCCTTTTCATCAGCCGCTACACTGTTGATAAATATGTAGTTGTTCATTGCTTGCTGTCTGAATTCCTTTTTCTCTTTGCTAATATTTTTATTAGAAATGGACTTCAGAGAATTCCCTGAGGTTGGTTGTTTTGGTCCACAAAAATAGATTGCTTTTTATAAAATGGGGCAGAGATGATTCGGTATTGAAAGTGGCAAATTCTTTATCTAGCTTTAATTTTTACATAAACATGTTTTTAGAAAGATGGATTGCTTTTTATGGGATAGCTTTAAAGTATATTAAATGCCATAAATCTTTGTCTGTAAAGATCATATTCAGAAAAGATAGATTCTAAATGAACAGATTGTATTAGTGGAGAAGTTTAAAATGGTCATGACAGAAAGTCTTTTAGAAGTTGCTGCAAATGGAATGTTTATGTTCAACTTTTCTCCTGACCCTCTACCACATGCTCAATCCACATTCAACCCCCATTATTAGAAATGGAATGATTTACTTCACCAAAACCAGAGGATTTTTAGATATTAAACTTTCTTGTAGGTTTTGGTCACCTCATCTGATCATTTGCCAGAATGCTTAGTGCAGGTGTTGCTCTAACTAGACATGGATAATGGCTGATAACTGAAGTGTACATGTACAGCCTGTTCCCTTTTGCCCATATGAAGCATTTTTAGAATAACATCTTGAGCTGGCCCTACATCCATGCTGCTGCTGAAGGATTCTCTACCTTCCCCTCCAAAAAAATACTCATACTACCACTACCACTATTTCCAGTCAGACTGAGCAGCCATACTCACTGTCACTAGAGAAAGGAAGAGAGTTGGAGGCCAGCTGTAGCGTGGAAGTGTGCGGAAATGCTGGAGATGCACAGAAGCACACAGTATTTTGTATAGATATTATGTAGTGCTTCTGTTACATACTTGGACTGGTTTTCCAGTTCATTTATAATGTGATTTATACTGCACTTTAAATAATTTTCACCATATCTCAAAGATCATTTTACCAGTTCCGGCCTCAGATTAGATGAGTTTGTAGTTCAAAATGTTAAAAGCTTTCTTAGTGGTAAGAAACAGCATTTAAACACAGTAGAAAAGTATAAGAAATGTTTCCTACATCCTTTCACAAACACCACACAAGTCACTACTGCAGTGTTACAGAAAAGGTAAATTAATATCAGAGATGCTATTCTCTAGCATTCCCAGGTTCTAGCAAACCAGATGTGGTTGTTCCAGTTCTTATGCCAGTGCTATTGGAAATTGCACACCGTGGTTTGGAAATCTTTAGAAAGAAATGCCACATGAAGAGCAACATTATTACCACTATTATGTTTTGTTTGGAAGGTTTGAGCTCTTTTTTTATTCTGTTACTTGATTGTTAAAAACCTCAGATGAATGTATATCAAGAACTAAAAGATACCAAGCAATGTGTTTGTTATCTGTTATTTATTATCTCTGACCAAAGAGACAGATACTACATTTCAAAGAAAATAATTCATTACCTTAAATAACAGTACGACTAACATTTATTCAGAAGAGCAAGTAAGAACATGAAGCTTCGGAATTATTTTTCTTTTAAATGCAGAGCAGAATTCAGCTTTTGTACTGCAGACAAAAGTGCTTTTATTATCTGACCACCTAAGTGGCAAGCCTTCTACATTAAACCATAATTATGATTCTGGGGTGCAGGTGACATACAATATTGCAAACTTTAGTGTTTCTGCTGCTGACAATATTAATGCAGAATAATAAAGACATCTTTCATAATAAAGGTAATTGTAAAATGCTTACAACCAGCTAATAATTTAGAAAAGGTTATTGAATACGTATACCAAAAAATGCATAACATGGGCTATGCCAAGGAAAGAACCCAACTGAACTGAAAAAAAAAAAAGAAAGAAAAAGAAAAAAGAATGACAGATAGTAGATACTTAAGATTCTAACATATCAGTGCAAATCCACCATTATAACATGAGATGATTTAGAGGTTTGAGAGACTGAGATGGGAATATTTTCCAATGCTTCTCTGAAACAGTCTTACTGTGAGTCTCGTTACTTTCATCCTACACGAGTTCACAGTGAAATCAGGGTAGCAAAACTCTATGGATGAAATCACAGTGTTTGACTTATTTATTTATATTTGCTTGCTGGCATCATAAGCAAAACAAATGAAATTTCTCTGGGCCTACATATAGGTTGCAGCTGCAATTTTAAGTGCATCTTTCTAAGTGCAAAAGCCAAACTAATAGGCCTCCTCAGTTTAGCATATAGATAAAATGCTTCAAGTTGACCCCAGTTCAACAAAGCAGTTTAGTACGTGCTGAAATCAATATTCAGTGAAGCATTTAAATCCACAATATTCACCAAAGATATAAACAAGTTTGAGTGCAAACTTATAAGCACGTGTCTGAGAACTGCCTTTGCAAAGATATTTAAATGCCAATGTCTGAATATAAACACCTTCTGAGATTCTAAGAAAGGCCTAAGTTGGAGAATTAACTCCCAATTAAATTCCAGAAGTAATTTGCACCTAAGTCATAACTAAGTTAATTACTAGACATATTGCACTTTACAAAGCTAAGCCATAGGATCAAAATATAGACCCTTGACCTTCATTTCTGGTACTGGTGAAAGTAAAATAGGTAATCATTATTCTCCCTGTAAATATCTCAGCATTTGGTGTAAAGAATAGTGTGCTGTGTACAACAAATACATTGCTGTGATGCTATGCATCCTTGTTCCTGAGGAGGACTTTATTCTTTGGATGTACCAGATGGTGTTATTTCTAATGTTTATGCAGAAGGGACTTGTGGACCTCAAATTTTTACTCTACAAACTTGGCAGTATCTGGACAGTTAAAAGTTAAATGTCTCCTAGGTGAAAGTTTAAAAAAAGAGCAGGGAAAGTGAACTAGTATAGGAACTTCTTTTTTAGGTTTAAATACCTTCCATGAGTAGGACATAGAGCCCACATAATTTAAATAGGTTTTCCTTTGGTGTAACACCTGTAACAAAACACAAAGTTTTCATTAGATCATACCATGTCCAAAAAGATTCAGTTGTCAAGATGCTCAGGTCAGAAAAGCAGCACAGTATAAAATAGCCATATAGACATAGTAGGAATCTAGGAGTTATTGTCAAAATACCCGCTAAGGAAAACACTTTTTAAAAAATTGTAGAAAGTCACAAGAAAATTTCTTGACAAAATAACTGTTTTTTCCTCAAGAAAAAAGAGAAAGGGGAGGGGAAAAAAACCAATTCAATACACAATTAAAAATTAGTCACCACATGTGTAGTCTTATAGCATTTGTTACAGGAAGATGATTAATCCTTACAGTAAATAAATTTTACAGAAAATAATTTCCCTACACTCCTATGTTTTTTTTCTGATTAATTATTGTACTCAGATACACTGAGCAGTAGAAAGGATAAAGTTTGTCCCAACCACACAGATGCGACAAATCTATTTCAATAATACCTTAAAAAAAAAAAAAAAGTCAAGAAAAAAAAATTGGAGGAAAAAAAACCAAGAAATAATGTTAGATAATAGATTAAGTATGCAGAAGCCTGGAGGAAGAAGAGACATAGTAGGAATAGTAAGAAAAGTAATAGCCACAAAACAGTGATAGTCACAAAGTCCAGTGTTTGTTGGGAAATAAAATGACAAGAGTTTGAGCCAAAGACAATAAAAAACAACCAAACAACAAAAAATGAACAAGTTTATTAGCTGTGTAAGTGCAACAAGAGACAAGAAATCTCTGTTGCAAGAGAAAGCCAATTAAAATTAAACACAAAAATGCAAGCCAGGTAGTAATGGCTAAAAGGTTTGGCTATGGCTATCTACTTAGATTACGTACTTCAAACAATGACGTTACCAAACATATGCATTCATTTAAATGAATTAATGCTCTTGCTTTACACATTAGTTTCTGCACCTAGGAAGGTATGTATCCATTGCCATGTCAATTCCTATCCTCTGATTATGTTTTGAATTTAATACTAGGTGTGTTTTATTTTTGTAGTCAGACACAGAGGACAAATAGCATGTTTCTGTTTGGATTAGTACATCTTTCAAAATCTGAACTGCTGTAATTATCAGAGAGAACAGTTTCTGTCTGCAGAAGAACATAGATACTCTGCAAAAGAATCTGGTGTTGGATCACCAGGTGAATCATTGCAGCTCTTCTGGAAACTGCCTGCACGAATAATTTAAGCTTCTAGGTCCTCACGTTTAATCAGGCTCTACAACACTTCTTTAAAGTATCCTTTTAAAGCATTTTTCTTCCTTTATGACCACTTGCAGTGATATGGATTGAGAATAAGCCAAATTAAGCAACAGTATCCTAAAAAAGTAGATTAAAATGTGAAACAGATCACTGTCTTCTTTTTATTTTATAATATTCATCCAGATTTCTATAGCAGTGAGTGTGCCTATCAGAAAGCATGTGTAGTTACAGAAATTATTAGTAGGCAGCTAATTAGCATATCAGCCTTAAAGTTGATTTATTCTATAAGGATTTTTCCATTTTGAGACCTGTGCTGTTCCCCTAGTATGGCAGTGGTGTTGTGTAGGTGAGAACTCAGGAAGAGCTGTTTAATTTGCTAGCCTGTACTAAGCTTCACATTCTCCTAACCTTGCTCCTAGTAGTTATTTGAATTTTCCAGGTTTGTCCCCTCTCAGCTGTGTAGTAACATCTGTGTAGGTGGACCTTAGCTGAAGAAAATTTTTGCTTGCATAGAGAATTCAATATCTTTTAAACAAAACACGTACAATGAAGCAATTGTAAATAATAGATATTTTTGTTTTGATTCTTCTCTCACTTCCTACAAATGTGTTTGGTTTTTTTTAAAAAGTGTTTTCCAGCATAAATTTAAGTTTGAGGCTTAATATACAGCCAAAAGGACTAACTAACATCTTTTAGGTTTTCACTGACAATCTGTAAATCAACACCAGACCAGTAACATTAGCAGAAAGAGCACAAAGCACTCTGGTTACTTAGATGCTTAGCCATAATTTTATTACTCCAAATATCAAACATCATGATGACTTTGTCACGAAAAATTCTTCAGTTTGGGACTGTGGTGGTTTGACCCTGGCTGGAGGCCAAATGCCCACCAAAATCTCGCTATCACTCCCCTTTCAGCTGGACAAGGGAGAAAATATATAGTGAGAGGCTCAGGAGTCCAGATAAGGACAGGGAGAGGTCATTCCACAATCAGTGTCACTGGCAAATCAGACTCAACACAGAAAGGAAACTCTAATTTATGACCCTGCACTGCACACCCAATGAAATCAGTCGGATAACAAGAAGTGCGACCAGATCTTAAAGCCCCTCCACCCACCCCTCCCTTCTTAGCAGGCTTCACTTTAGTCATGATTTCCCTCCCTTCTTCCCCCAAAACTGTGGCACGGGGAGGGGCAGGGAATGGGTGAATGGGGGTTTTGGTCAGTTCCTTGCCAGTTGTTTACCTTCTTAGCCGGGGGGAGCATTCCTCACACTCTTCCTCTGCTCCAGTGTGAGGACTCTCTACGGGCTCAGCCTTTTCCATGAGCTGCAGGGGGACACCTGCTCCACCGTGGGTTTCTCCATGGGCTGCAGGGGCACCTTTCACTCCGGCACCTGGGGCACCTCCTCCCCCACTTCCCTGGCCTTGGTGTCTGAACAGTTTCTTACATCTTCTCACTCCATTCCCTGGGGACAAAGAGCAGCTGCTTGTGGTTTTTTCTCCTAAATGTGATTCCCAGAGGTGCTGTGACCATCACTGATGGGCTCGGCCTTGGTCAGCAATGACTCCGGCCTTGAACCAGCTGGTGTTTGCTCTGTTGGACCTGCAGAGAGCTTCTGCCTGCTCCTTGCAGAAGCCACCCCTGCAGCCCCCCATCCTCCACCAAAAACCTGCCACACAAAGTTACGACAGGATGACAAGCAAAAATATCAGCCCGGTCTTTGCATTCAACATTGTCAACTTCTTTAAAGGGGGTCTGAATGCTTAGGATTTCTGTGGAGTGCTAAATGGCATCTCTTGTTAGTGCCCCTGCAGGTGCCTTGCTAGGCACACTGAGGCTGCTTCCAGGACATGTTCCCAACAGCGTGGTTCCTGGCTTTTCTTTCAGAAGACGTCATTAAACGATTTTTGTGTTGCTATATTATTTTCAAGTAGAAGGAAAGTGATTTTTAAGGTTGAAAGAAAAAGTACTAGGGACACTTAAGTTTCCTAAACTTTAGCCTCAGAAGGATTTGCCAGTCACCTATGATAATAGGGTGGGAAGTGAAGCAAGAGCTTTCTCAGTAAGTAAGCACAAGCTTTTTATCAGATTGATATAAAAAATATTTCCATGCAGGACTGAAAGAAACCTGAATTTCAGAGAAAGTTTCTTTGTAAAATCCCAAGGGGCACATTTGAATGATTTTTTGTTACAAAATAGCATCCCCAAAGGGCCCTCTGCAATTACAGCCAATAAAAGGCTTAGGCACTTCCAGGCACCTCCCAATCTGCTTGGTCCCTAAAGGACAACCAAAACCTAAAGCTACATGCCTGAGAAACCAGACTGTTTGCAGAACAGTCTCAAAACCATGTTCACACTGAGTAGAAAACAGCCAGAGAGGCAACAGGAAATTCTCTTAGAGTTTAGGTGCCTGATTCAGGGTCGCAGAGACACATTATTTTCAATTCACAATGTAAGGAATGGAACATAGCTCATGTTTTTTGTTTGTTCCAAAATACCTCTGCCTAAAGAGCCGTTGCATCAATGTTATGGCACCAACTACACTTTATGTAATAGCTCAGAGGTTTTTGAACCCTCTCAGGAATTTGGAAGTATACGATGTTGACTGTTTCCAGACTGAGAATGTTCAAAGCCATATTTTCAATTTTTTAATTTAGCTTATATTAAGGAAGTGAGAAACATGGGATTACTTTCATGATAATTTCTATCTTTTGATTTTTTTTAATATAAAATGTATAAACTGTAATGAAAACAGGACTCTTGATTTGTCTCTTTTTCTGTGTGTGTGGAGGGATTGTTTGTTTGTTTGTTTTGTTTACCTGCATTTTAAAAATAAAGTCACTGTGACATTTTGAGTGGTATGCAAATTTTAAAGGAAATTTCTTATCTTTGTTCTTTTGGCCTCACAGCAGTAGTGGCTTTGCCTGGAAAGTACAAGCCTCAGAAATTTTGTGCAGTATCCATCTAAGCCGTATGTATTTAGTCGTATATATTTATACAAAATCAATATGGGAGAAAATCAATCCAAAGGCTATGAATGAACAAGCTTATTAGCTGTGTAAGTGCAACAACAGACAAGAAATCTCTGTTGCAAGATAAAGATAATTAAAATTAAAAACAAAAATGAAAGCCAAGTAGTAATGGAAAAATCTTCATTAAAATAATTAAAGCATGAAGAATATGAGTTTCTTGTAAAAAACCCAACCAACCAAAAAAAAAAAAAAACAAAGAAAAAGTGCTCCAAAATAAAAATAAACTTTGGAAGGAATTTCACTGTTCAGTTGATAAATGTTAAAAAAAAAAATTTTAAACAGTATATCAAGACATTTGCGCAATTAATGTATAAAAGAAGAAAAGAAAATGAAATATGATATACTTGTCTTTCTTTAATGGAATATTTTGTGGGAAAAAATATTCCAAATTGTCATAATTTTACAGTTACTTCTTTATAATGGTGTATTAAGAAAATTAATTTGAAGAATACTTCTATTTATGAAAAATAATTCTTTACCAGTCACATAAAGTATTTGAGTGTTTGCACACTCTATTTACTTATGAAATTTATATTAGAAAACACAATGATATATAAAATGCCAGAAGGCTGAAAAGTCACCTTTGGGTTTGGTTGTTAATAAGAAAATAGAATATATTTTAGGATGCTTAGTTTTAAAGGACTCTAATGTTAGGATGAAAACAAAAATCATACAGGGCAAGGCTTGCTTTATCACCAAAATTCCTAATTTGGTACAAAAGAATAGTAAGATGAAAGTCTTATTTGAGTACTAATATCTTACTTGAGTATTATTTTAAGTGAAAACCCAGAAAGATGGATTTTTATTCACCAAAAATATACATAATCCTGTGTTTAAACTTCAGTGATATGATTCTGCAATCATTAAACTACAGTAGAACTAATCATGAGCTGAAAATTATTCAAGGGATTAGGTACCTCACTGAATCTGGCTTTAGGAAACAGATATCTATTTTAAAAAATAATAGTTTACTTTTAAGTACAAATCAATTTCCCTACAGATATTTTTTTCTAACTGTACAGGTAGAACTTTTTTATTTTCTGAAATGAACGAAATACTTTAATGAATTAATTATTTTAATGAATCATTCTTGTTAACAGCTCTAACCTTTTTTTGTTTTCACACATTTTACTTTGAAATACCATTAAAAAGCTGAACTAGGCTTATGTGCAAAAAAAATCTTACTAGTCTTGCTATTTATGTTGATTACGATCTCCTATTTTTTTGTTAGTTCAGAGAGTGCAACCGTCTAAAATGTAATTTCACCATGTGACTAAAAGACAAGAGCCAAAATGAAGTTAACACCTGAACAAATTCCTCCAGATCACAGCAGTGAATTAGTAAATCTAATGAAGCTTCAAAGTAATAATTGGTAAACATTTGCTTTGTACTAGACACCTCTCGAAGTATCAAAGCATCAAATCATTAGAACCACTTAGAAATGGAATTCAAATCTTAGTAACTCCTCAGAGACACAACATCTAATGTTTATAATCCTGCCAGGACATGCCCATAAAACAGGTTGATTTGGAACACAAAGAGCATAAAACAATACACTTAATCCAAAATTGCTATTAACTTCATCAGGATGCACACTGAGAATATCCTATTTGGTCACAGGTTATGTTGCTTTTCTGTGGATATTATCAGCATTTTATCTGATTTTTAAAAAGAGGTTTAAACAGTACTACCTTAACAGGAAATCAGTCAAACTGCACATTTATGTAATTTAAATATGCTTAAGTCACTGCAGAAAACAGAATCAACAGCAATATGTCAGCTGTCATGAAGGGCAACTTGGGCCTTCCAATTGAGCAGCTAATCTTTGAGATTTAAAAATTTGTCATGTAACTTCATGGTGTAGTGTTTTTGCACATTATCCTCTAATACAAAGTGGATCTATTTATGTCTTTAGAAAACCTGATCACATTAGGGATATTTTCTTTAAAAGGCCTACCTGGCTCCTGAGCCCTGTAAGACACAGCCACGTTGGGTCAGAGGAGAGCTATGCACAAAAGAGGTTATATGTTCCAAGGAAGAATGTGTTTATGAATATTTACCCACTAAAGGAAGGAAAAAGAGGACAGATGCACTTTGTGTGTGTATTTGCAGGAAGGATGGAGCCTTCAAAGCAAGACATTGCAGATCTATGTAGACTTTTGTTGTAGTTCAAAAGAGCTTACCAAGGTTTCACAAGCATCAGATTTCATAGGTTAGCACTCAGTGAACATATTTTTTTTTACCTGACACGAATGACCATTTTTAGTTTGATGTAGTGTACTGCCAGCAAGGCCTGCAGAATTTCTTGCTCCTGGAAAATTAGATACAGAAATGACAAAGAAACACTGTTCTACACTCAGTTGAAGAATAAACCCAACAATAAAGCTCTGCAAAAATTTAATTGCTAATCTCAAATATGGGCCAGATTTAGCTAATAATATGCCTAAATAACTGATTTATAGACTCGGGATAAAATTGTGGGAAATTCATAGTTGGGGTTTTTGTGTTTGTGTTTTCTATTTTAATTTACATTAAACTGGGAACTTAAAATACTAAGAAAATCTCATGGTTATGTGTTTAACTATGTAAAGTATTTGGCTCTAGTGTCTGAGTAGAAAGTGCTGAGTTTCACACAGTTCTAGACAGTTGTGGGAAATCTAATTTGCTTTTACTGCAAATGCATTGTAGTTCTGTGGAAAATTGTGTACACTGTAATAGTAAAATGGCTGAGGTTGATCCCTGCCCTGAATAAAAAATGTCGTGTGGTGCCACCTACAGTGAAAAAAAAAAATGTTCAAAGGAAGAAGTAATTTCTTCTCTGTCACCACAAGCATGACATCACATAATACAGACCAAGTACCTCAAAAAAGTCCAGTCTAAAAACTTCAGGAATCCTCCTGCTGATTGCACTGGATTTTGGATTGGTCCCCTAGAGACGGTCATTCTGGTGTGGATGATCTACTGTGCTCTATGTATCACACTGGCAGATTTACTCACACAATTTCTAGTTAGTGAGAGTGCAGATGAAAACACTTCAGAATAGAAATAGAAAGCAATCATGTAATTGATTGAATACATTATGTGGGTGACAGGCTCAAGCCACAGTCATTTTGTTTCTGACTCTACATATCCTGTTCAGCAGTCTGTACACTGCCATTTACATAGGATTTTAAATTTTATATATATAATATGAATATATATATACACACACACATGTATATATAGTGTATTATATGTCATTATTCAAATGGAAGTGTGAAGCAACTTGCTACACTACTTACAAGTCTATGAGGCTGGATGGGATTCAACCAAGGGTACCAAGAGATCTGGCAGAAGTGCTCACCCAGTCCCTTTCCACCATTTATCAGCAGTCCTGGCTAACCAGGGAGCTCCCAGTTGACTGGGAGTTAGTAAATGTGACACACATCTACAAGGAGGGCTGGAAGGAAGATCCAAGGAACTACAGGCCTGTCAGTGTGACCTTAGTGCCAGAGAAGATTATGGAGAAGCTCATCTTGAGGTCCATCACATGTCTCATACAGGATAGCCAAGTGATCAGGTCCAGTCAGCACTGCTTTATGAATGTCAGGTCATGCTTGACTAACCAGATCTCCTTCTATGACAAGGTGACATGCTTAGTGGATGATGGAAAGGCTGTGCATGTTATTTAGCTAGACTTCAGTAAAGCCTTTGACACCATTTTTGACAGCATTCTCCTGGAAAAACTGGCTGTTCATGGCTTGGATGTGTGTACTCTTCACTGGGTAGAAAACTGGGTGGATGACTGGGCTTAAAGACTCTACACTTACATGACAGAATATTCTAATATTTCTAGACTAGATAAAATAAAAATATATCTTAATATTAATTCAATTTTTATTCCTCTGGCATCAGTTGAGGTACAAAAGGAGTGAATCTTCTGATTTCACTGTCACACCTTAACAGATCAGACCAGGAAATTGTGCTGTGGAAATTAAGAAAATATCAGTCCAAGACTCTTTTACAGAATCTTGCATGTGTCATGGTTTATCTCCAAGTACGCACTACACAGCTGTTTTCTCACTCCCCCACAGCAGGATGGGTGAGAGAATCGAAGAGTGAGAAAACTTGTGGGTTGAGATAAAGACAGTTTAATAAGTAAAGCAAAAGCCACACACACAAGCAAAGCAAATCAAGGAATTCATTCCATCACTCTGAACATCTCCTCCCTTCCTCCTTCCTCTAGCTTTATATCCTGACCACAACATCCCTTGGTCAGTTGGGGTCAGCTACCCCAGCTATCTCACCTCCCAACTTCTTGCGCACTCCCAGCCCTCTTGCTGCTGGGGTGGTGTGAGAAGCAGTGACACCTTAGCTCTGTGTAAGCCCTGCTCAGCTGTAACAGAACCATCTCTGTATTACTAACAATGGTTTCAGCACAAATCCAAAACACAACTCCATGCTAGCTTCTATGAAAAATATAATTCCAGTAAAAACCAGCACAGCCTGAAAGGATCATTTCCATTCCCCAAATTTTTTTCAGCAGAGAACACATATATGGAAGTCATGCTATAGCTCTACCTCAGAAAAGAGTTGGTCTTAGTCTAATTTGCCTGTGGAGGCAGTTTACAGAAGGATGACAGACTTTACACCAAAGCAGCTGAAGAGTATCTTTAGTTTGGGGATATTAATCTCCAGGAAAAATGGCGAAATTAAAAGATGGGTAGATGTAGGAAAATGAAAAAAATAGCAAAAAATCTTAAATAATTCTCAGTAGTTCAATAAAATTAATCTCTCAGATTAAAGGACAAGAAAATTCACTAAAACTAATTAAACTCTTTTAATAAAAGAAAGCTTCTGAAAGAGGCCACACCTTAAAATTGGTGGCAAATATCTGGTGGATATCATAAAATGGAGGTAGGAGTAAAATAATACATACATTGCAAAGATACTTCTTGAAATGTGTGCAAATTATTGGATTGATGGAAGTTAAGAAAGTGTAGGTTTAGAAATATAAAGATTATAAACTATAATCAAAACTAAAAAGGATGTTGCTTAAAGTTTAAGAGGTTTTTGTGCTATTGTTCTGTTCTCTTTGTCAAGAGTTTAATATTTCCTAGGCCCTAAGAAGCCATGCAAGACCCTTGTCTTCTTTTCAAAGCTTACTTCCTCTATGATTAAGCAATGTATTGACCCAAATAAGTAAGACTGAACATCAGACAATTGGCTATAGAAAGTGTAATTTATCCATTGACCATCTTTATCTACCAGTGTTCACTGTGAACTTTTGATTGAATTTCATTTATGACAAGTGAAAGGATTTTCTGTAGCGGAAACTTAATCCTTGCAGACATGAAAATAGACGAGCAAAGTGTGTTGGGGTTTATTTTTCCCTTTCTTTCTTCTTCTTAAATGTGCCTATATATTTGGTAGGAAGACAGAATCTCATGGTTTCCATAGTAACATTTTGGGACAGTGGGCCAAACAGGAAGACCTTCTTCACCCACCTATGCTTTTAACACATTCTACCTTCCACATCACTGGCACAGAATATATGCAGACACAAAGATGTGAAAACAAATCATGGGTAAAAACAAACCACAACAAAGTAAGCCAATAAAACCAAACCAAATGAACTGTAACAGAGCTAGATGCAGATGATCAATATTCTGTCAAGGCAAACAATGTCAAGGAAGATTAATTACTTTCTGAATGATATATATTCACTGATCATTTAATAACTAGGACATTTTACAGTATTTCCTTTTCCTGATTCTGGGTAACATACAGACTCAACAATTACACATTCAGAGAAAGAACTTACGCAAAGAGAACATTGATTCTAACCAACATGAAAGTGCTTGCTTTTGTTTTCTATATTCATGTTGACATTGGGCTAAAGCTGTCATAGAGTGGTTTGAGTTGGAAGGGGCCTCTAAGATCATCTAGTTCCAATCCCCCTGCCATGGGAAGGGACACCCTCCACTAGACCAAGTCCTTATCCTCAGGGCTGCTCTCAATCCATTCTCCACCCAGCTCGTAGTTGTGCTTTGGATTGCCCCGACCCACATGAACAACCATGCACTTGGCCTTGTTGAACTTCATGCGGTTTGCATGGGCCCACCTTTCAAGTCTGTCAAGGCTCCTCTGGATGGCATCCCTTCCCTCCAGTGTATCAACCACATCACACGATTTGGTGTTGTTAGTAAACACGCTGAGGGTGCACTCAATCCCACTGTCTGTGTCTCCAACACAGAATGTCGGTCCCAGTAACAACCCCTAAGGGATGCCCCTCATCACTGGTCTCGATGTGGACATTGAGCTGTTGACCGCAACTCTTTGAGTGCAACCATCCACCCAATTCCTTATCCACCAAGGGGTCCACCCGTCCAATCCATGTCTCTCCAATTTAGAGACAAAGATACCATGCAGGACAGTGTCAAATGCTTTACACAAGTCAATGTAGATGATGACAGTATGCTTTGCTTGTATGGGGTTTTCAAAGTGACATGCTTGCTCCTAGCAGGAGCTGGGAGCTAATCTTTGAGGGAGACTTCTTTCCCCACCCTGGCTGCCAGATGTCAAACAGAACCTTTAGTATTGATATCAAGCTTGCCTCAGATTTCCACTGCTCAGATAGCAGTGGTCTTTTTGGATTGATTACATCTGCGGAAACAAAAGTATTTCCAGTTTGCCAGTTTTATTTGGAATTCTATGAATGCTAAACAAGCCTAAAAATGAAAACAGTGATTTTGTTCTGACAAAGTAGAGGTTAAACCGTTGTTTACTGAACTGATAGTGGCAAAATAAAGTCACAGATCAAAAAAAAATGCAGACAAATGTTATACCTGCCATCAGCCCCTTCTCACTTTCCCTGACAGATATCTGAGGTATTTCATGGAGAATTGTGCAGTGTCCAGCTCCACAATGTTAGCTTTTTGAGGATATATTTGAGGCATTTCTTGGGGCTTAAAATTTCCTACAGGAAATGTTGAAGGGAACTTAAAGTAATGTGCTTCCTCAACTTGATTTTTATTCTAAAATAATGGAAAAGCTAACAACCCAACAAGAAAACTAGAGTGCTTTGCCTGAATACCCCGTCCAATCTCCCTGTCTTTTAAAAACTTGCTTCCCAGGCTTTTATCAATAAAAATTTAGCTTCGGCAAGCACAGTTGTAAGGATTCACTCTTTCTCTGCAAATACACACTCAAGTGCAAATGTAAATGTAGATGGACTCACCCCTCCCCTTTTGCTTATTTTCAATCCCACTGCTCTGGGATTAGTGTTACAGCACTAAAGAGGTTGACTTTGACTGCATGGTCATTAATTAAACATACACTCTTTGCATCACCTTGAGTATTTTTGAGTCTGTGCACAGTATGATACTAATAGAGATGATAAATTTGTTATCAATTTGTCCCTTCCCATTTGTTAATGTTAGCAGGTTTTGTTATCATAGCTTCCTACTTGATTTTATAACAGACTGTCATTGTAGTTAAAAACATATCCTGAAAGCAACCGTGTAGAATATTAAGCTGCATGGTTGGCTTTGTTTAAGACTAAGGATGATAAGATGTGAATTATCATACTAACTGGAAGGAAGATGATTAATTTAAAAGCATTTTAAAAACAAATACAACTCTCTAGAATGCAAACATCATAAATGTTCTATGATGTAACAACACAATGAAATCATAAACAACGATACACAGTATAGGTACACCATGAATTAGTTAAACTTTCAAAACCTCAGTTGTTCTGTTTTTCATTTTTGTTTTGTGTTAAATTATACTTCTGCTTTTGCCTTGAGGAATTTATTCTAAGTAATTTGATGACTTATTCTGGGGAGATAATACCGAGTTCAGGTAATAAAAATTGGAATGGAAGGTGATATAGTAAAAAAGGAATTTGTTAGATGAGGAAAGAAACACATTCATCTTTTCCAGGATATCAAATTTCTCTGATGTATTTGCAAGCTCGCAGTTTAAAGGAAATTATCAGAAACAAAAAGCTATAATAGGGGACCCGTATGCTTTGGAGACTACACTGCTGTTCATATGATCTTTCTTAATAATAGATTTTAAAGTTGCAGAGCCTTTGTAAGTAGTTTTTACTTTGAAAAGAAGAGGACATGATTTAACATCTTATATGACACTCTAATGTGGGTTTCACATTGCTTATCTAAATATTCTTTTTTATTCTCTTTGGTTTCACAATAAGGTTTTGTTTAATTCTTCAGGCATGTAGAAATACACTGTTAATGTAAATATTATACCATCCCACCTTCTGAACTGTGAATTTCTATTGTTACACAGGACTCATCTGTGGGATGCAATAAATGGAAATTATGATATTTACATTCTTGCAAACTTTTTTGGGAAAAAAAAGCAGCAGGGTATGTCCAAAATGACAAAATTCATTCAACTATTTGTGATTTTTGTTAGCTTTCTAACTCATACACATATCCAGTATACCAAATCTAAATCTGCCCAGACTGTACTGATTCAAAGAACATATTTTAGAAGAGCTGCACTCCCATTTACAGTGTATCTTAGCACATTACTGTAGAACATGAAGAGCGCTCAATCACCTCTACAAACTCATAGTCCAGGGATTCATACTAACTGTAGAGTGAACAATTCTCTCAGCATTATTCTAAACTGTTTCACTTGGATCAACGAAACCAAAAGCATATTGTGCTTAAGAATCATTTTTTTTCATCTCAGAGGTGATTTGACTTCTCAAAAAAAAAACCCAAAACCAAAACCAAAACCCACCAAAAAAGGCAAAAAAAGAAAATACCCTTAATACAACAAAGTTCTCTCTCTGGCCACAGCATTTTTATAAAATATTGAGTGTGCGCTAATTTTTCAGGTGAAAGTTGTCAAGCTTGATTGACTCTGTACGACTGTTTTTCAATGAAATTTCTGGAAAATGTCCAAAATTATATGTAAAGGTAGAAGCTCAAAGGTGACTTATTTCATCCCTTCAATAAACACTATTATTATGCCTATGCAGTGAAGTAGAGGATTAGTTTTTTGCTACCAGAAAATGTTATAAAGGAAGTACCATGGCCAGGGATGGTATTTGCTACTATTCAAATTTTCAGTGCTCAATAAATAACTATATGAAAAAAGCCGATAACTTTTTGAATATTTTATCTTTTAATTTATCTTTTATCCAAACAGTGTAGTTTTAGGCAGCACAATGTAGTGTATTATTACCATATAATAGATACTGTATTCCCTCTCTGTATATGAATAGATTAAGATGTAGAAATATTGAGGCAGAAAAAGCCATATGATTCAGTGTCAAGATTCATTACCTGTTGCTGATAAAGCCCAAACTTCAAGAGAACTGAATTCCTGTTTCACTGATCCATTAAAGAATACCTTAAAACAACCAAACTGAAAATGGTCAAAACCAGAATTGTAATCAGTTTCCAGTCCAGTAAGAACACACATGGTCAGAACATAAAATAAAAACACATAGTCTTTGTTATGATATTCCCCTTTCTTCTCTATTGATAGGTTTCACAGGCTTTCAGAAGTCTTTTTTTCATCAGCTGAGATAAGCATTTGGCCACCAGTTCTTTAAATGTAGTTACATGACTTCTGACCACTCCTAAATATTTTGCAATCACGAATTACAGACTTATTTCTGTAAGTATTAGAGAGTATGCTAATGAAAGAGTTCAGTACTTTTGTCAGCACTACTAAACACAAATAAAGAGAGAAAATATCACCAAACTGAAAAGTCTGTTATTTCTCAGAGAGCGCAGCTGTAAAGGTCCTGTAAATTGCTAGAGGCATGGAGACACTACAAAAGATTGGTGTTGTTCAGTCTGATTTTAGACAAAATTATTTTGTTTATTTCAGTGATAAAAAAGCTGACCTGACAGTACTTTTGTAAGAAAATCTATACTATCTCAAAACCTATTTTTCTCACTCATCCTTTTCTCATATGGGAGTGCTATATTTGGACTGATGACCTAAGAGCCCTTCCAATTTTTTAAATTCCTTTTCTGATCTCCTCACCTGTAATCACATCCCCTACAGTCACTACAAGAAAGCCTCCTTCTGTACTCTGTAACATTTAATTTCAAATTACTTTCTCCTTACTTGCACTGATTTGAAAGAGGGGAATCTCAGGCTTGATGGTTCTGAAGAGGGAGTAAAAAAGCTTTAAGAAAATTGTCAAACATGTAAAGGATGGAAATGGGAAATAATGAGAAATTTTTCAGAGTTCTACAGGGGAAGATGCTGTATCAAGATGACTACAGTAAAATAAGAAATAGCTTATTTAAACAAACAAATTCATGCCCCTCTAAAATAAACCCAAACTCCCAAACCTCAGATAATCCAAAACATTCTGCTAAAATGAAAGTCTTGGAACATTTAAAACTTCATTACAGAGAGCAATGTGCACTAAGAAGGTCTTTACAACAGCTAATCTGTATGCAGGCGTAACTACTAAGCTGAGTATCTGACATAAATTTTAAGAAGCAATTAGTTGCTATGAGTAACTGTGCCTTTTAAGCATTTCCTTTACATTCATAAAAAGAATTCCTTGGGACCCTGGGATTAGTACACTTAAAGCTATTTACTAACACTAATATGACTAGGGAGAGTATGTATGTTCCTTATACAAATCTAAGTAGTTACCTTTATGATCCCTTGCCCGTTCTCTAGTGCTGTCTTTTAAAGTTTCATAGAACAGTAAGATTATTGGTTGAAAAATAATCTTTGATTATTTATATGTATTTGAAATACGTAGCTGAAGATATCTTTATTACACTAAACCTTATCTCTAGAGTGGCTGGAGGGCTCCCTGGAGGAGAAGGACCTGGGGGTGTTAGTTGACAGCCAGCTGAACATGAGCAGGCAGTTGAGAAGGCAAAGGGCATCCTGGCCTGTGGCAATAATGTAACCAGCAGGAGTAGGGAAGTGATAGTTCCATTATACTCAGCTCTGGTGAGGCCACATCTTAAGTACTGTATTCAGTTTTGGGCCCCTCACTACAGAAAGGATGTTGAGATAGTGCAGTGCATCCAGAGGAGGGCAATGAAGCTGGTGAAGGATCCAAAGCACAAGTCCTGTGAGGAACAGCTGAGGGAACTGGGGCTTTTTAGTCCTGAGAAAAGGAGGCTGAGGGGTGAGCTTATGGCTCTCTACAACTACCTGCAAGGCAGTTGCAGAGATGTCGGGACTGGTCTCTTCTCTCAGGTAACAAGTGATATGACTAGAGGAAATAGGTTAAAACTTCACCAGGAGAGATTTAGGTCAGATACCAGGAAGAATTTCTTTACTGAAAGGGTTGTCAAGCATTGGAATAGGCTGCCTGGGGAGGTGGTGGAGTCACCATCCATGGAGATATTTAAAAAGTATGTACATGATGAAGTCCTTAAAGACATGATCTAGAGGTGGACTAGTCAGGGTTAGGCTGTGGTTGGACTCGATGATCTCAAGGGTCTCTTCCAATCCAGTTGATTCTACGACATTCCATGATATCTATTTAACAAAGTGATGAGAATTTCACCCTCCCTTCAGTGGATGAATACCGGGTCACTTAAAATACACACTTTGCTATGAAATGGTTGAAATCCAATTGATGTATATGCTAAAACTCATTTATAAGTACTTTGGTGTCTAGGCACCAACTGTATATGGCGTCTTCCTAAGACCAGTTGAGTTGGGAATAATTTCAGTGGGACCTGCATCAAGGCCCAAGATAGGGAGCTTTTGCTTTTCACTAAGAAAAGTTTTATATCTTCACTTAACTTGGAAAGAAAAGTTGGTTCTCAGTAAGAATGAAAACTAAAAAAATTCTTTATCCTTTTCTCAACATGCGCAATGATGTTTGTATTTCTGTGGTTAATGGCAATTACTGAGCTGATTTTAGTTTCAGGTCAGTTTTAGAATTTTAACTTAGTTTTTTCTCTTGCCTTTTGATCCTACTCTTTCCTCAGTGGAAGAAAACACTCATACTATTACTTGACCCTTCTCTTCCAACTTTACTACACACTGATTGTATGTCCCTGTCCTGGGTTTTAAAGGATGAAGTTTGAATACACATTTACATGCTGCTCTTATTTCCTAGAAAAAATTCTCCCAGCAACTAGGCTATTACATAAAAGTCCACAATCACATTCTTCTCTGCCAGTACCTAAAAGTTAAGACAGATTTAAAATGTTTTTATGAGGAAATCGATCCCGTCAATCTGAGTTGGAGGTGATTTATTGTCACCTACAACAGACTAAGCCCTAAAACAGAGGACAAAATTAAAAGAATATATTTTTGGACCCAAATAAAGTTTGAAGCCGATGTGGAAGTCAAGCTTCTTAGTGTTTTTGAGGCTGTGGCTGTTAAAAGCATGTTTCTGAAGCACAACTAAGCTGAAAAAAGAACTTAGCTATGACATTCGGGTTTGTATAACACTGTATTGGAATAAAGAGTTTTTAAGGTCATAGTTCGAATATAAGCTACTTGACTCATGTCTCAATCTCATTTTAACTACTAAAAACATTTACAGGATGTAGAATCTACCCCAGTCTATTTGTTATTCATAATATAGCTATTTACATTTTTTTCCTGCCATTTTGTGAATCTGTCTTAGATTTGACTTTTTAGTGCAGTCACATTCCTAGTCTTTTTGGTCTGGCATATTGTCTGAAGAAAGGCATGAAGGTCTACTTTAATTAAATTGAAAAGAAGACTATAAAAATTTGTTTTCCTTTTCCATAGTAAATGCATTGAGAACATAATTAACATGAAAATAATCTGTTTTCAGGATAAAATAGAGAATGTCTTGTGAACCAAAGTCTTCATTTAGTTAAAATGCAGATTACAAGGGCATGATTTTAAAGATACTACACTTTTTATTTCTAGAGACCAAAGGTAGAGATTAGATTGTATTAAATTGCATAAAAAATGTTACAGCATTCAGTGCTTTCTCTTGTGTTGAGTCTTTTAATCTGTGCTTATCCTTAAAGATAGTAATAATGAGAAATGTGATAATCATAAAACTTACTGTTTAAAAATTATACCTTCTTATTCAGCACACTACTTCTGGGATCATATCTGCTCATTTAAAAGACAACAAAATAAAGCTTTTACTACTATTCAGTCATTTTTAGAAGTGAAAAATTTAATTTTATTCTAACATGGTTATCATAAAAATTGTAAACTGAATTTTAGTTATGGGATTTGCTTTCCTAGTTACCTTACTTACAGTAGTAATGGAGAGAAACATAATCCTTTAAAGTTGAATAAAGTTTTTTGATAAAACTAAAGTAAATCATGGAAGATGTCTTTCGTTAAAATACAGTTTAGAGAATACCAAGTGTCTTCAGATTCTTCCACATGTATCACAGAATATCATCTGTCACAATATTGTTTTCTATAAGAATATAATGTTAAACTTTTAATAGTTTGAAGATGGAGCCAGTGCTGTATAGAATCCCACCAAATACTGTGGATAACATACATTAAAGAAAAATTAAAATAAAGCATCAACCTGCTACTTTTTGCACTTGAATCTACCAGTGTATGAACAACATAAAACACCTATTTCCTCTCCAGTGAATCATCATTTATGATCTCAGAAAATAAAAAAAAATAATGAATTAGAATGACTTTCTGTAGGCAGAATATAGCAAATAAAGAATGCATCATGCAATTGCCTTTTTTGGATGAACTGTATGTAGGGAGAATTTCAGATTTACTGGAACACTGAAAAATATACCCATGGTCATGGGAAGAATATTTTGCTCGTCAATAAATCAGCTATTTATTCTTGTGGTACATCCCAAAGAAATCAGCTAAGTATCGCATAATAGTGTTAGTTTTTTTTTATTATTTCTGGAATGCAGCAATGTGGTTTTTTATGTGTTGTATCCATCCTAGAATTAGTTTTCTCTTTGGAAGTGCTGCTGTAAACAAGAGAATTTGCTGTCTGTTTTAGCAAGTCCTATTCGTGAAAGAACTTTAGTTCACTGGAACTTGATACTGGCTACAATGCATGAAATAGGATTCTGTTTCTACACTGCTTTCGTTGTCTCTGCCTATACGGGTGAAGAAAATATGTTACACTATGAAAGTAGCCAGTGACATGTCACTGAATTTTCTCCAAGGCAAAGATAATCCTGAAAAGCCTTCATTTCTTATGACCTGGCAAAAGATCAAAAGCATTTCTTCTCTTTCTCTCTCTCTCTCTCTCTCAATGGTATCTGAGTGCTCAAAAACATTTCAAAATGTGTCACATCAACTCACTGTGTTTATGTCTTGTCTCATAGTAGTGGGCTGAATTAATTAGTCTTAGTTATCAAGAATGTTTTTTGTATGATACATCAACAGGTTGTCTCTGAGATCTAGGCAGTGATTCACTGGGGAGTGTGGATTACTATCCCACGCTTAAATCAGGGAGTTTCTAGTAGGCCAGTCAAGTAGAAGTGATGACAACCCTATTTCCAAAGAGGCATTTTCATAAAAGGATTTGACAGAAAAAGACTGAATTTGAAAGGAAAAAATGGGATAAAAAAAAATATCCACCACCTCCAAAAGACCTTCTTTGAGAAGTGGAGTGAATGAAACTGAAGGCCTTGAGCAGGCTGGTCAGGAAAAGTTAATTACCTGAGGAGAAAAAGATATTTTGACCTCAATGTAAGCAGGGTAAGTGTTGCTTCCTTTTTCCTTATCCATACCTTTTCTAATAAACATTTAAACATAGAACAGACTGCTACATACTAATTACACATATCAGGTACATACAAGGGAGGGACTGTCTCCCATTGTCAGGATAACCCAGAAAGCTCTCTCACAAGCTTCAGGGCACCACAGAGCACATCTATAAACCCCAAAGTTCCCAAAGGAGTGTATGATTTTTGCCTTACAAGTATATAAGGCTTATTTTCTTCAAAAGCTATATACACTTGGAAAGTATGTTTATTTATCTGGGAAGAAGACAACAGGCTGTACTTTATGGATTTGGTAGGCTTCTAAAAAGATAATATTTTTAACTTTCTGAATGAGAGAGTGTTGAAGTACTAACCTCAGACTCAAAGGAAGACTGTCACCAGCAAAACCACTCCTCCTGTCCTTATTTTTTCTTTCATGCAGATCACCCAGTGCTATCATGGCCCAATTATGCTTCACTTGTGAGATCTGACAGAATTGCAGTACTTGATGACAAGATTACACTCTATTTTTTCTCTAATTAGCATGTATCAAAGTATCCAGAGTCCTTTTGATTTCACACTTTGACTGATGATAAGTCCATATTTATCCCTTATGTATCTTACTGAGAATCTGTACTTCTCATTCAGGATGTCAGATCACTAACCATAACCACAAGGTAAGTAGTTTCTACTGCGATGCTCACTAACTTCTTTTCCTCCTGTTCTTGTTTAGAATGAACGTGGTTAGACTTACAGGACTTCACTTCCTTTCAGTAGTTGAATGATATGGCTTTATATTTTGTTCGAAGCTTGTAGACCATCTTCATACCTGATCCAGTCCAGATCTGACTGGATAGCAATCTTTTATTTTTGTACTATATCAAGATTTAAATGAAAGATAGGATGAGATAGGGCAAATCCTCAATTTGTCACTACATTTGAAATTCTTCTAACATTACTGAGGTATTTTGTGATAATTTACCTTATTAAAACCAGATGGAAAAAAATAATTTAAAAATCAATTCTTGATTTTGCATATAGCTGTACATATTGAACGTGCTTCAGAACAGAATGATAAGGACCATATGGTGTATGATAAAATACAGAACAGCCATAATTTATAAAGAATAGGGTCAAAAGAAAAACTTACTTTGTTTTTTCAGGCACTTCTCCTTTAAGTAAATCTTCTGTATGTGCCTCTGCCAAACTAATTGCAACTGAGTAAATCCAAAATTACTTATTTGATTTAAAAGAAAATGTTACATTTCTTTTTTTGATTCTTTAATTCATTTATTTAACTTTTATTTTTGTGGCGGTTTGACCCTGGATGGAGGCCAGACACATTCCTCACACTCTTCCCCTGCTGCAAGCATGGGGTCGCACCCACAGGAGACAGTCCTCCATGAACTTCTCCAACATGAGTCCTTTCCCACAGAACTTCAGCTCTTCACCAGCTGCCCCAGCATAGGTCACTTCTGTGGGGTGCAGTTATAAATCATAGAATGTCTCTCAGTTTCTCAGGCCCAGACTGCTCCAGGCTGGTCCCCCAAAGGGTCACAAGCACCCCAGCCCCAAGAAAACCTGCTCTGGCATGGGCCTGTCCCTCACACTCTCTCTCTCTCTCTTTACCGGCTACAGGTTCTTGCCTCCACCTGCTCCAGCATGGGTCTCTCCACTGGCTTCAGGTGGGGTCTCTGTTCCTCATAATCTTCCATGGGCTGTGGGGGGACACCTGCTCCACCATGTGTTTCTCCACGGCCTCAGGGGCATCTTTCTCTTCGGTGCATGGAGCACCTTCTCCCCCACCACCTTCTTTACTGATCTTGGTGTCTACATGGTGACTTACATCTTCTCATTCCCCTCTCTGGTGGCAAAAAGCAGCTTCTAGCATTTTTTTTTCTCCTAAATGTGATTCCCAGAGGTGCTGTGACTGTCGCTGATGGACTGGGCCTTGGTCAGCAACAACTCCAGCTTTGGCTGGTGTTTGCTCTGTGGGGCCTGCAGAGAGCTCCTGGCTGCTTCTTGCAGAAGCCACCCCTGCAGCCCCATCTCCTCCACCAGAATCTTGCCACGTAAAACCACAACAATGTTGACCCATAAAACATTAGGAAAAGCTAAAAGATCAGTTTGCAAAATGAAAAGTTAGCACATTTCAAGATAGATTTTGAAGTACGTTTTGCAGTGTGTGACTGACATCTAAAACCTTCCATTTTAAGTGACTAAATGGGAAAAAATATGACAGTTTTCACAATGGGATTGATTACTCTCTGCTGCACCAGGATGAAAAAGGTATAGATAAGACTTTTTAAAAGTAACTGGCAGAACCAGCCAGCACCCACAAATTGAAAGTAACAAGAGAAGCAAATACACAAACACACAGAATGTCCAGTGATTCCCTGGAATGTGTTTGGAGCACCTTCCCTTATGTGATATTCACAGTCTTTGAAATCTGATTCAGTCACTTTCTCCCTATTGATCAGAGAAATGTGAGCTCTTCATTAATGTTAAAACATAAAGAGGCATACAGGAAATGGAAAATTAGTTGAGGTTCCTAATGACATGCAGAAAAAACATACTATGAACATGTTAGGGTAAAATTGGAGCTGGTGAGCACAAAGAGAAAAACTTACTGTTGCTGCTTATTTCTCAGGTGATATGGAGGATGAGCAATTTCCAGAATACTAGAGAAGGAAAAAATAACACCTTTCTTTTAAAATGGGTAATGGAATGGCAAAGAGAGGAATTGTAGTCCAGAGAACCGAATTTTAATTCCTGGATAAATAGAAGCATGATCTATTTCTATAAGTAGCTGTTAGATAACAAGGAGACTAGTCAAAGTCAATATGGTTATCAAAAATAAATGAAGTCAGATCAATCTACCTTCTTTTACAATACCGTAACACAAGGGGTTTGTAGACAGGAAAGATGTCATATATCTCAACTTTAATAAGGTTTTTGACACTGTCTCAGAGACATTCTCATAAACAATCTTTGGATGTTTTAAGAAAAAGCTGGGTAAACATCAATCAGCAGAGACACAGGTATAGCCCACTTCGGTTTGGGGCTGATCAGCAGCTGATCTGCAGAAGGCACTTCCCTTTCTGTGATTTTAAGTAAAATTGACCTCCCAAAATATTTGATATTTATTACTACTCCACTAGATTCTGGAATCCTTTTTTTTTTTTTTTCAGTAGTCATGTGCATTTTAAAATCATGACTTCAGTTCCAAAAATCCTAAAATGTAAAATCAAATAGATGAAAAAAAAAAAAAAATTACCTTCTAGTTTCTTAGCCAGACAGACACATTTGCCATAACAATCAGAAGGGTCAGGTTTTTTTTTTCTTTGAATTAAAATTACAACCCTCCCTCCCCCCCCGCCCCTGAACTTAGGCTTTAAAAAACCCAAAACTGTATCCAAAAGGGGTACATCAAAATTAGT
Source organism: Porphyrio hochstetteri (assembly GCA_020800305.1). NCBI lineage: Eukaryota > Metazoa > Chordata > Aves > Gruiformes > Rallidae > Porphyrio > Porphyrio hochstetteri. Next base: position 89,971,582 of record CM036906.1, on the reverse strand, counting down.
TTGAGCTTGAAATAGACTCACCTACTAGTGAAACATCAAGGAAACATACTGTATTGATAACATTCAAATTTCATGCTCTATTAAAAAAGAGGAACAGGACTTCAAAAACTTGGACATATGTTTAAAACAGAAATCTAACATTGTGAGGGAAAGGAAAATGAGAAATCAGACAGTTGGCTTGTCAATTAACATTCATGTGAGAGACAGAATTCTCACTAAGTTATTTTTAGTAGAAAATATTAGTTAATTGAAATGACTTGTGGAAAGGGTTTATCTCTTTTTGGGGTGGGTGATAAGTTTATTGGTTTTCAGAACACGGGAAAAGAAGATTTAGAAACTATTTAAATGACTCATTTTGACCTTTACATAGAGTAAGAATTTGAGCTTTGAGAGATGAAATTTCTCTTCTTTAAAATGTATGTTGCTCCTGAGGAGAAGAGAGTAGTTAAAAGACATATGTGACCCTTACAAAAAATGTACTTTTCAACCTGATTTACTTTTCCAACCACAAGAACTGTTGCTGTATTGAAAAAACAGTTTCTTGTTTCTTGTTCCTCTGTTGCATGCAGCCACTATCTTAGACACATAATAAGGGGGGACTTCTGCATGTCCTGCCTGTGTATGCCAACACAATATCCTGTCTTTTTGCAAGGAACAATTGAAGTACAGGGCTTTACAACCTTTCAGAGATGCTAAGCACTCTTGTCAGATTGACACTCATTGTTTCATTGCTACAGAAAGAAAGATAGAATGTATATCTGCTTTCTTGTTATTAAGACATGATTATAAATTAATATCTGCAAGGACTATCACTTTAAATAGGATAAACGTATAGGAGACTACCCAGTTTTACAGTTACTGGATTGACAAACAATGTTATTATAAAATGAATACTAGATTGCATAGACTAACAGGAGAAAAAAGTATGCACAGTGGTCTTATCACACTGAAATGAAAAGGATGTTCCTGAAGTACATTTAAAAGACAGTTCTCCTATGCTAGTGTTTTAATTGAGATTTAACTTAAATATAAGACTGTTCAAAGTGAAAAATCTCCTGGCCTTGATCTGAACTCTCTTCACCAGGTCTCAACACCTTTTACAAGAAATTTATCAAAGAAGACTTGGGGAAACCTGATCGCCCTCCTATGTCCACCATGGAGGTTGAACCATGAAGAAACTCTGGCGACTAACAAGTCTATGAGTACTTCCTATGCATGCTGTTGAAATACAAAATTAAGTAGCCTACCTTGAGCTTATTTTGAAATTATAAGATGGGAAGAGCCCATAGAGCCAGGTACAACATTCAACTATATAAGCAGATCCAGTAGCATCCCTTGAGGCCATGGCAGGGGCTAGCTGAGAGAATTAACTTCCTGCATTCTTATTGTCCAACCAATGACCGAAAGTAACCTGGTTGCAGAGGGAATTGACACCATACCATAAGTGGGGCCTGACCTCGGGCAGAGACTAGTGACAAGTCTCAGATGTAAAGTGGTAGCTGGGATGAGGGCTTGATTATGTGGCAGTTCCCCTCATTGTACCCAAAAGTACCATTTTCACACTGGCAGGGTAGCTCAGACAAGAAGCACACACCCTGCCAGGCTGTTTTGGGAGATGGGTGAATTACACCAGCAGCCAATGCCTTCTGGATGGGGTGCACTGCTTGCCAGCAGAGACATATGGTTGTAGTGATTCGCTCTAATCCCAACTGAGGAGTGACAGGCACCAGCATGTCAGCAGGCAGTGTCATGAGTTGCCTTTGTGACAAACAACAAATATCTGCCTGCTGTTCTCGAATTGTAGCATAGGAAGAGTAATGGTTCAAGATGCATGCTGATCCACAAGTCAAGTGTCAGATCCTGGGCAAAAAGCAAGGTGAATATAACTTACTATTTCACTCCACATTGGCCCAAGCCATAGATCATCATGTCATCTTCCAGAAAAGGAAAAAAAAAAGGTGCTTGATCTGTGTCTTAAAAGTTTATTTTATCTCTATTTTATTTTTCTAAGATTAATCTTGAAACATGTGACTAGTAAACCTGGCTGCACTTTTGCATTTACTAGTCCAATGCAGATTATTACTTTTTCATTCTGAATTTATCCATCTTCCTCACTACACAATTTTGTGACTGCACAGATATTTAAAACTGTCAGTTGGACTGTTTTGAGCTGAAACTTCCACATAAATAGGAGCTCGTAACTGAAGTTGAACTAATGAGCACTGAACTTGCATGTCACTTCTGGAATGTGGAGAAACACAAAGCAGCTAAAAATGCTTTCACTGGAAGCTAAAAATGACTATTCTTCCATGTCTGTTCCTAAGTAGCTGGTAACTGACTGAGCAGAAAAAGCTGGTGTACTGAATGCAGGACAAGACAGGTATGACTTCTGAAGAGCTGTCAATTTTTTGTCCTTTTTAGCAGAGTGAAAATTAATTCAGCTACAACTCAAAAAAAGTTTTTATGAAAAAAAGCCCACCACCAACCACCAACCCAAAACACCAAAAGCAAAACATAAATCCTGGGAGATACCTGGATTTAAAGTTACTGAGGTGCACTCTTGGCACACAAAGTAAATTTTAAGAAATGAGAAGAAACAGGCTTTTTCATAATCTGGGACATTTACAAGAGTAATTCCTGAACAAATCAAACTAAAGAAATAAGTCTCATGATTTAGCAGATCTGGATGGATAAAATTTTGAGAGTGAAGGAATACAAAAATTGCAGAACGAAAAGCAGATCAGAGACTTAAATCAACTGTTATCAGTTAGTTGCTATTTGTTCTTTCTGAAACATTTTTATAGTGGCTATTTTTTTAAGTCCCCTAATAATAGAAGGCTTACAAACACTTGGAGCTATGCTCACTCATCCTGATATTTGCAACGGAAATAACAGGTGCTGTCATTTTTTAAAAAATAAAGCATCCTGAGGATTAAATAACAAGGAAAAAAATGCAAAACTCCTTTGTCAAAGGAGAGGGTGGGAAATAAATATAATTTTGTAATCAATTTGTTGGTAGGTGTTTGAAATGTGGTTGCATAAGAAAAAGGACTTCGAGCAGTAGTAAAACTTTTTTTTCTTAAAATCCCAGGTCAAAGATTTGGCAGGCACTAGACATATTCAACGTTATTTGAGAGTTGAACAAATTTGATTGAACTCAGCAAATATCATCAGCATTGAGAATGCCTTTTCTGATAGAGTAGCAGGTCAATAAGATCATAAAGCAGGATGGAAGACAATGAATTTTAATCCAGGCATTTAGCAGATGCATCGATGGAAACTCTGTAGATGAATATACAGAAACTTCCTGAAATTACATTCATACAGAAACTAAACCAACAAAGTATATCAAAATATAGTCTAGGTTTTACAAAACAGACACATTGATTTGTATGTTCAAAATCAATACATATGGAGTCAATAAAAATATATATTTTTATTGATAACTTTTTCTGCACATTTTATCAACGTCCTAATATGATCTAAATTTCCTCTTCGTGTTTTGATTATTTCTGACTGCTGTGAAGCCCCAGAAACACTGCTGTTCATGCTTTCTACCTATCTTAGATTGAGATATCCAAACCAGGAACCAGAGTGGATGCCACACTACATGCAATTGAGTAACTAATTACAAGCTTTTACAATTTTTAATGTAATTACAGAAGGGAAAATTTCTATCAGTTCTCTTCAGGTTAGGGAAGTGCTTATCAATCACTGAAAAATATAAAGCAATTTCTACAAAATACAATGTTTCTAGAAGGCAGTTTTCAAATGAGCTACACTCAGATACTGCTTGACTGATCCATAAAAACTCTGTTCAAGTCCAGGCATTGACAGTAATGTGAATCAGGTCCCAGTTTACCATCTTCTCACTCTACATGTACTAATCCATGTAGGCACATCTTCCATTTCTATAGGATATATTTTAGGATTCTTTCTCAGCTGCATGCATCAAAGAAGGAAGAACTTGCCGGCCACCTTGTATGTCCTTTTGAAGAGGCACTGAAAGGCTGTCAGCACTCAAGTGACCAAGCCTGAGGACTGCTGGTTTAGGTCACTGCCCAATCAGCTTTCAGTGCATATTTTAGTAAACTAAAGAAGTGCTTCTCACTCCAGATGAGGGTTGGCTCTTTGTACAAAGAGAAGAACAGGAATGAAAATTGGTGAAAGAAATCGTCCTGGGTTTGGTTAGGATAGGCTTAATTTTCACCAGAAATTGAGGTGGGACACAGTGTGGACAGGTGACCCAAACTAGCCAAAGAGGTATTCCATATCATATGACTCCATGCCTAGTAGAAAAGGGAGATAGTCGGGGGTGGGGCTGGGGGGGTTGGGGGAGGCATGGCCCCAGGACTCCCACCTGGGGCTAAACCACAACAAAAGTTCAAAGACATACAAAATCAGGAAAGGAAACTGTTCCCGTTGCATCCTTTAGCATGTGCAGAGCACACATTACGTTCACACAAAGACTCTCTCTGAAATTGACTTGCTGTGTTTCTCTATGCAATTTGTTCCCATTTCCTCGGTGAGGGGAAACTCAAAAACTGTTTGGCTTTTATTTTTTCTTCTTTGTAGTCCTGCTGAAGCAAGTTTGGAGAAAATAAACCTCACTGGAGCCCCATGGGTGCTAATCAGACCTTTGCAGGCCTTCTGGAACTGTATCCAAAAATCTGAGTTTAGCTCTGAAAAGTTAACCAGCAACAAAATCATCACCGTACTTCTTAAAACATGAGGGAAAATAGAGTTAGCCTGTCAGGAAAATAATCCCTTCGAATATCTAACAGAAAACTCAAAGCTTTGGGAGGCAGTTGTATAAAATATTTAAAAGGAATTGTTTAAATTAAAAATAGAGATAAAAAAAAGTCACATTCCCTATGTGATCAATATGCAAAGCTTTCTTTTTTTTTCCCCAGCATCTCCAGGACCACTCAACATTTCGTGTACTTGTGCTTAGAATGAGAAGCACCTGAATTTACTGGGCAGTTAAACAGCGTTTCACACATTATTTATATTCAAAGCTCAGCTTTCTTCTTTCAAAACAAGAAGCAGCAGCAGCAGAAGAGGGGCAGTTGTCACATAAACATTCCTTTTACGATACTACCCAAGAGCAGAAATGAACCATGACTTAAGTGCACTTGAGACGCTGATCTCTTTGAAATACTGCCATCTTTAAAATAAACAAAGGTCGATATATTTTTGTCTGGTAGTGATAACACATCTTTTACTTAAAATTCAGGGATTACCAAAACAAATTACAAAAGCATTTATTAGATAGTCAAAGAAATCTTGCATATAAATAATCTGGCAGGACAGAAAAGGACTGCCAGTCCCTAAAGTTAAATGCTGTTACACTTACATATTTATTTGCACTTATAATGAAATAATAACATCTTTTTCCAAGAATGCCTTTATTTCTGCCTAGCAACTGTCTTTACAGAGCCAAAATATGCATGAATTTAAAATATCATGTAGAAAATCTGATTTTAAGCACTAAAACCAGCTTAACATTCACAATAGGGCTTCAACCTTTCAGAACTCCAAGGAATCAGATATATATCACATCTGCAACTTTCTGATTTCTTTTTAGAAGTGGACAAAGCACCTAACCGAGCCTGAAGGAACCTACCAAGAAATATTAACTGTACGGGAAGTCTATGCAGTCATTTTGCTATTTTGGGTCTCTTTGGAAAAGTGTGAAAATGCTGCTATGTCCTTAGCAAATTGTTTTAAGGTCTTATTAGGAAATTAGCTATATGTCAAATGAGCATTGCTGGAACAGGCTGCCCAGAGAGGTAGTGGATGACCCGTCCCTGGGAGTGTTCAAGGCCAGGTTGGATGGGGCCCTGGGCAACCCTGTGTTGATCCAGGCCTGAGGTTGGTGGCTCTGCCTGTGGCAGGGGGGTTGGAGCTCTATGATCCTTGGGGTCCCTTCCAACACATGCCATTCTATGATTCTATGAACAGACAAAGAAAGCCCTAAGACTGATCCTGTTGCTACCTTTTCTGATTGCAGTGAGAACAAGCAAGAATAAAATTTTCAAATAAATTGGAAAACAGCATTAATTTCTTACTGGACTATCCAGTGATTCAGAGAAAATGCTTATAATTCATATAATTCAGGTAGTAGCTTGCTAAAAGTGAGAATAAGGGATGTCCAGGAAAAGGTTGACTCTCTCTGTTCTATGCTTATCTGTACAGAAGGTAATTTTGCCTTATTACCTCAATGAAATGAAGGCTGGTAAAGTTTAATGAGATATTTTAGGAACATCAGGAAGGAAAATTCTAAAAGCAATCCAAGAGAAGTAACTGCAAATTTATGAAAATGAATTATACTTGTGCAGTGGTTCATGGTTGTTATCACAAATCACCAGAGTAAACAGAATAAAACGAAAGAAAAGAGAGTTAAATTGTGTAAATTTTAATTATACCTAATTTCCCTGACCAATTCAAGTGCCACAGTCAGAAACTGCATCGACTGTAAACTGGTCAAGGTTTTGCAAAGTTTAGTGAGACAGGAAAAGAAGTTTTCACTAATTATATGGTTGCTGTGATATCACAAAAAATTAAAACTGCCATAATATTTTTTTTGTTAACCTACAGAGTTTTTATTGGCCAACAATTTATGTGTAACTGTAAAATGACCTTCTAACTTAGACCAAGTATATAGAAATATAAATTGTTAGAAGGCAGAAAGGTAGTTGACTGCTCAATGAGCTATGTAAGAACAATACAGATGTATTTCTCCTTTGCTTTACATCTGGACAATTATTGTTGTCAAATTTACATTACCTTCAAATTAATGCAGAGGGATATCAATTCAAAATGTTAGCATTTTGCACCTTCTTGTACAGGGCAATGATTACAATCTACAAAACCGCATTTTTATAAGAACAACTCTGTTGTATGTTCTTGCAACATATAAATATGTTCCCTTCTGAGAAAAACTTATACTGAGCAAGAAAACAGTCTGAGGCACAAACTGTATTTGCCATGTTATTCATGCAGCTTGGTCACAACAGAAACTACAGGAGGCTGAGCCCCTGGGGAATCTTTTCCCTTTCCCAAGAGAAGCTGAAATAGTAATGTATGTTCTCTGTGTAGTGTAATTTTATCTCAAAATATATAGAGGAAACAAGTTTTTTTCTCCTAGTGAGGTTCTTAACAAAACAAACAATGCAGTCATTTTCCTCCTATTTAAACAATAAATCTGACCAAGTCTCACACCACTCTACTTAAAAAAAAAAAAAAAAAGAAAAAAAGCAAGCAACCAAAAAACCACCCAAACTCCAACCCATATGCAGTAGTATTTCTGAAAGGATGTGGCTTGTTTCTTCAGTTACTTGCTTCCTATTTACTCTTTCAAACTATTTCCAGATAGAGAACCTAGCATATAACCTAGAGCTTTTTCTTCAGCCCTGCTCTGTGTTGGTATATCATTCAGAAAATAAATTACGAATTGAAAGACTGACTCATTTACTCCAGTGAGATCGTGTTTACTGAAGGTGTGAAGCCCTATTGAATGACCTCCTAAGAACTGCTCCCCCACTATTAATTTTAATGTAACTGCTTCAATGATTAAATCATATATTAAATTATCAAATTATTAAAATTCTCACTTTGCTTTATGCCACCATTGACATGCATATAAGCTAGTGTTAATAATGTATTTCTTGAATTATATGTGTATCTTTGGTATATCAATTTTAAGCACACTTATCTTTTGTATGATGATAGACACATGCAATTTCCTCACTGGTGGAAGTCACTGTTTTTTCAGGATGAAATCTGGGGAAACATGAATGATTTGGATAACTTTTCCAAAATTGCAATATCTTTACAATACAGTTAGATGGTTCAGATTTGTTCTTCATTTAATAAGGAATGGACCTTTGTTCTCTTTAAAGAAACCCAGTGAATGAAAGACAGAAAGACACTGGATCTGTAATTTTGCATAAGTTTGGAGAATTTGCATAATTTTAGTTTCTATTTGTAATTGATCTCCACAGAGCTAAAACATTGACTACAAATATGTGAGAAAGATGGCATGGAAAATCATTTTCTTTAGTTCTGTTCTTTAGTGCATCAATGATGCACTCACAAACCTAGTTATTCAAGATCCTTTCTAAGAAGTTGAACTTGACTCCAGAAAGCAAAAAACTGCTAAAGCTTAGTTCACATTAGGCTTTTGTATATATATATACACACACACAGAGACACACAAACACACACATATACATAAAACATTACTTAAACAAAGTGTAAACTTATTTAAAGATCTTACTTGTGCATAATTTTAATGACTGGACTTAAAATGATCTTAAAATATTGAAAAGTTCAGAGTCCATCATCAAATTTACTTTCTTGAGAGTAAAACTTTTCTATTAATGATGATAGTGACCCATTCTCTAGCTGTACCTGAGACATTCTGTCCCTCCCATCTGGCCAGAGTACTAAACTACATATATCCTTCATTTCTGAATTCTGGTCTGAATTTTCATTTATACTGGCACATGGAATAGGATATTAGCACTGTTATTCTTCAGAAATACAACACACAGGTTAGGTAGAGAAATTAATAACATACAGCAGCCTCTGCAATATCCATGAAAAGATGCAAGTTCTATTTTATTTCTTTATTCATTTTTACAGGTGGTATTTTGATGCTGGTGATGAATATGTCCATAAAAGCGGTGTTGTATAGTTGGAATTATGTACAGTGTTCTATAAAACAAATCAAAACAAAACAAAACAGAGAATGCTCATAAACATGTAGCCTCATACATGATACGAAATATATTAGATGCTATATGTTCCAAAACTTGTGTCCTAAGTCAATTAATTCAGTGACAAAGTATAAAATGGAACAAATCTTAAACTCCTAAAAATTAAAATCCTAAAATTTAAATATCTCATTGAGGTTTTTAAATTAGGGTAAGTAATGCAGAAAAAAATCCCAATACTTTTCTAGTGAAAAGCAAAAGGCTTTACATTGAAAAAATCTAACTGTAGAAAGGGCTTTACATGCATTAAGTGGAAAAGGAAACTAACTGATACAGGACAAATGCTACCAGAATTAGACCCACATGGCATAACCAAACCTCCATTAGTTCAGCTAGGATGAATGATACATCATCCAGAAAATACCTTAATGTTTCTTTCAAGGATAGAAGTACGAAAAATACTTGTTGCCTAGACTGATTGGTTCCTTCTAGCCTTTTAAGGGGAAAAAAAAAAAAAGAATAGAGTATCTTGGACAAATATGTATAGCACATGGTTCTTTCCAGTTCAATATGCATTCTTACAATAAAAATTCAAATTAAAACTAATTCAAGAAATGACATGAATGTCACCAGAATTACTAGCATTTGTATCAATAAAAGGCCTCAATAAGTATTCAGCTGCTGTTTTATGAACACCTAAGACTGAATAATTAGTAGAAATCTATATTCTTCAATGCATGTTACAGAACTACAGAAAAATCCTGTCAAATTTCCTAGGAGAGCTTTTCCATTGACTAAACAGTTTTTTTGGAAATGTCATCCTTAACGTGTCCTATAACATGTTAACCTCCCTGTGTTGGACAGTGCCAAATTTTGCAATGTTATCAGAAGTCCCACAGTAATCTAATTTTTTCTTTTTTATACCAGTATCTGGACTCAAGGGATACATGGGAATACTAAATTACAGTTATTAGGAGGGAGAAAAAGGAGTGAGACAGGAAGGTATTTTTTTTACTTGCAGAGTTGTACAGGAAACCTCCCAAAATATCAGCTGCATACATTCAAAAACCTCAGAAAATACAGGTCAGTCAAGAAAAAGAACAAGGTGCTTTATGTAAAAAATAACAATAAAACTGGCAACTTCGTAACTTTATTTGCATAAACAGTTGATTTTCTTACCAGTTTTGATAGGTGGTGTGCAGATGGATTTAGTGAGACTGATAAGCAATGACTCTAAGTGGATTGCCTCAGATATCTACGAGTTTGGAAAGAGAGTCCTGTTTTTTTTGAGAAACAATGAAATTCAATTTCTCAGCTAGCATGTCCATGTAAGACTCAGACAGCCTCTTGCTGAGCCTGAATGCGCTGCTACATCTAGGGGTGTGTTGGTGTTGACCTTCTTTACCACAGAAAACATCCCTGTGGCGAATAGGCGTTGTGTGTCACCCCACTCCATGATCTCATCAAACAAGAGGCCTGTAAGGGCTGAGCAGCAGCACATCAGAGTACAGTACCCTTCATATGGCTGCAGGGCTATCAGCTGAAGACCAGTGATGGGGGTCGCTAGGCCCTACCTCTGTGGGACAGGGAGTAGCAGAGGAGAGAGAGGACTGATGCATGGCTGCCAGAGGAGATCCAGCCACTGGAGGAAACCACACAGTGGATGGGAGTAGCCCCAGTGGGACAGCAGTCTGTGACAGCTACCTAAGCCTGAGACAAGGGTTCCAGGGGCAGCTGGCCAACCTGACCCTCTGCTGCTCCTACTTCTGGTGTTCTCTGAGGTTACACACAACTAGTTTTACTTTAAACTAGTAATGACTGGCCTTCATTAGAATCTCAGTTGACCAAGAATTTACTGGTCTTTCATGGTCAGTAAAACCTGACACGGGGTTTTATATCAACATCTACATGGAAATTAAGAATGTTTGTGAAAATCCTGAATCCTTAGATGCTACAGGCATCTAAGTTCTGCCTTCATCATTATTCGTACCATTTAAAAAATCATCAGTTACACTAGTGAGTGTTTTTATCCTGGGTTGACCAAATCACATGGTTAAGACACTAGTTTCTTAACTATTCTTCACATTAATTTGTGGAAATGAGTCAGACAATGTCCTTCTCTACTTTCATAAGCACTTAGAGATATAAAATCCATATGCTTTTCACTCTCTCTACTGTCATACATCACAAGTTTTTACACTTCTTTTTACAGTTCTTTTTATCCCCAGAACAGCCATTTCACTGTGTGTAAAAACTTGTGGTGTATGTAATAGTAGGATAAACAATTACAGAGTGTAGATGACATATTGTACAAAAGGAGGGAAGAAACACGGCCTGAATGACTGTACAGAATAAAAGGCATAATAGCAGAGGGGAACAGAGGAGAGAAACAAGGGAGGTAGAAGTAGGTGTTAGATTTGGTTTGGCAGTCTGTTTTCTATAGTGAACTGAAAGATTGATAACATGGTCTTCCCCATTACTTAAACCCTGCTTAAAGATAATAAGGATAGTTTACCAGGAACTGGCTTAAATTAGACACGTAAACCCAGCATCCCAAAAGTATTCATACACCTAGTTCCCTGCGAAATAAATTAAACAAGTTTAGTTATGCTTATGAATATCTAAATGTTGGATGTCAAGAGCATGGGGCCAGGCTTTTTTCAGTGGTGGCCAATGGCAGGACAAGGACACAAACTGGAACACAGGAAGTTCCACCTAAATAGAAAAAATTCTTCACTTTGAAGGTGACAGAGCACTAGTACAGGCTGCCCAGAGAGGCTGTGGAGTCTCCTTCCCTCGATATATTCAAAACCCACCTGTACGCGATCCTGTGCAACCTGCTTTAGGTGATCTTGCTGTATCAGGAAGGTTGAACTGGATGATCTCCAGCGGTCTCTTCCTATCCCTACCATTCTGTGATTCGGTGAAGTCTCCTTCTGCCTGAGTTCATTACTTGTGAAACAAGGAGAAAATATGAGGCATAAAAGATTTCAGTAACCAGCACTGCATTGCTATGACAGGCAAACTGAAAATTTATTCTAATAGTGAGGGAGCTGTGTACAGTTGCTGAAAGGGGCAACTGGTACCGAGGTCAAATGGAATTGGCAGGGCTGACCAAAGGCCAACCAAGGGGAGAAACCAATATGTCTGTCACATTATATTGTCTCTAGTTTTAATTGGAAGAGACCTTTAAAGGTAATTTAGTACAACCCCCCTGTAATGAGCAAGGACATCTTTAACTAGATCAGGTTGCTCAGGGCTGCAACCACCTTGACATCGAATATTTCCAGGGATGAGGCATCTACTACCCCTCTGGGCAACACGTTCCATTGTTTCACCACCCTCATTGTAAAAAAATTCTTACTTATACCTAGTCTAAAATAGACTCGCTTTGCTTCAAGATTGTTTACCTCTTGTGTACTTTTCATGACCAGGCTTAGCTATTATCCTGTGAAGTGGGATCTAGATGAATTCTTACTTAAAGAAGTTTTATTTTCCTTGTGACAAGGAGAAAAACAAACCCTATCCCTCTGTTTTGCAAACATAAGAGGCAGGTTAATTTTCATACACAATTACATTATCACTGTGGCCTGGTTTCCCAAGAAATAACACTTCTGTCAGTTTCTCCCTGAAATCTTTGGAACCTGATGATCAGTTTAGGCCATTAACAAGCAATATAAAAATAGGTGGTTGTGTAGGGAGACTTTACTAAAGCCTTCACTGAAGGGAAGAAGGTTGAGCTCCAGTCTTTTAAAATAATAGAGACCAATACAGGGAAAGCTATTATAAATGCACAAACTACAGGAAAATTTCAATAGAAGTTAACTATATTATACACAACAGTGAATCTAGTCACAGGACATGAATATTTAAGAAATCAAGCTTCATTACTGCTGCTCAGGATGGAATTAACCTGCTTGGTTGTATATCACTGATGTGCGGTATCCCTCATCATGAGCTAGGTATTGTACAAGACACTGTACAAACACAGAACAAAAATGTGTTCCCTTGCTAGAAAACTCACTATCTTGAGTAATTACCTGGCTTTGTATGAAGGAAACAGGAAAGACAGTGGAAGAAAGAAAGGAAGAGAGAAAGAGAGCGTATAGGACTCTTTGCTGTGTTTTTGCAGTTCTATAAATTATTTTTTTATGTTCCTCTCTTTTAACAGTTATAACATCATAAATATATTTCTTTAAAGGCAGTTATTTTTCAGCTAGTTGTACTGTGACAGCTATGATCAATTCTTGACAGAACCTGACATACAGGTTTCCAGTCTCATAGAACTAGAAAATTCAATATGTTGACATGTCCGTCTGTAGCAGAACTGTGGCAGAACAGTGTAAACTTCAGACAAGCACCCTAATTATACTTACGTGAAGAGTAATTTTTAAATAGTACTAAAAAATCAATTTATATACTCCAATCCTAAAAAAGAAAATAGGGATTTTGAGTCCTTCTTTTGGAAAATTTATTTTTAGATTAAAATATGAAAACTTCAAAATAATATCTAAAACCAAACTGTTTATTTGAGAATACTACTTGTTCCTCTAAAGAACTCACTGAGTAAATTCCTGAGAGTTATCAGCTTTTACCTATGCATACACAATTATGCCATTTATTTTTAGAACAGCTCCAACGTCATATGAATAGGATTTATCCACAGTGGAAGATGTTAATTTTCATACACACCGGAGGGAAAGTTAAAATTTCAGATTAAATATATTTGAATTATTTGATTTGTCCAAGTTTACAACCTCAAAGCTAATGTCATTGTGATTTTATTGTTTCTATCCATGTATTTTCTTCAGTGCCCTCAAGAAACTTCAATTAATGGTTCAAGCCCTAGCTACATTAAAGATAACACAGAAGTCTTTGAACCAATAAGACAGCTGTAGTCCTTTAGGACAATAAAGATTATAAAACTCCAGAAGAAGAATTGGACAACTGGGAAAAGACATCTCAGTGGGCACGAACAGATACAGCTAAACGGCATCTTCTAGAGTTCATTAAACAAATTCAGCGTGACCATTTTAGAAAACACCGAAGAACTGTATGATTCCAATAGACTTTTCCAGCACCATGGGAATGACCTTTAAAGCTCTCACCCACTTGTATTTGCCTCACTCATGTTCTGTATTCAGTCAAGGTGCAAAACAAATAGGAAAAGAACAGCAACAAAAGAAAAAAAAAAATTCTTCCTGCCCCTTGCCCTAGCATGATAGAACTGCTCTCTTAGCAAGAGAAAATATAGGTCTGTACATTCATCAGAATCCTGTTTATTTGCCAATTATTTTTATGTACATTTTTACATACTGTGATGATTAAATACATAGACAAGAAAACTGATGTTCAAGAAATTTTTTTCAAAAAACTTTAAATTATTCTTCCTAAAATTTAAAAGAGGATAGTTAAAATATTACTTTGACATATTTTAGATAGTGCCAGGTCTTTGCTTAATATGTTCAAATAAACAAAATTTATTTCAAAGCAAGAACTTGAAATGGCAGATTTTCCCTTTGTAAAACATACTCCTAGAGACTAACACTGAAATTTTTAGTAAGTAAAAAACTAAGAAAATTTTAGACAGGTGATTGAACATAGTATTTTTCAAAGCTGTTTCATTAAATCTGTGCCAATATACATCATAATTTTTTTTCACTGAAGATTATCAAATCCCAAATTCAATACTACCAATTCCGTGCTAATGGAAGCAACAATAAGCTGCATTGAAATTACAATAACTTTAGAGAAGCCGTTAAGTCAAGATTGTTGAATGCTTTAAATCAAGCCCATTGATACTGGAACTAGATTACATTGTATGAAAATAAAGAAACTGCAATGAAAATGCTCAAGTGAAAGTTACTGTAGAACATTACTTTTCTTTCTCTAAGCCTGTCATTCACTGCTTAGAAAATTCCCCTGCTGAAATAATCAGATCAAGAGTTTGGCTTAAAACTAGACCAGAAGTGTTGTTATTTAGAGGAGGTAATCAAAATTTTCTGCTTAATTCCAGGAATTCTACATCAGAACTGAGCCGGAATCAGGTAGGTTACCAGTGGGAACTCCTGAGGGGCAAAATTCAACGGTATCTTAAAAGACATTTATGCTTAAATCAATAATTTTAGAGTATAATTTTCAAAAATGGATTTTTTTTTAGATTTTGGTAGATTTCATCTGTTGAATATAATCTTTCTAACTTAATATTCAGAGAAATAATATTTTAACCAGGTACAAATAAGTCTAATAAGTAGACATTGAAAAAAAAAGAAATTTCATCCCATGAGAAAAAATAGGGGCTTATATTTTAGTCTCAGATTGAATTAGAATGAAAGCCAAATTTAGGATTTTTCTTGTTGCACAAAATATTTTGAACACATTCTGTTTCAAGCTGGTGGAAATATTTTATGTTTTACATTTACAATTCTGAGTGTTATTGCACAGATGTTATTCCAGAATAACACTTTTCCAGAAGTATTGAGGACAAACTTGTTCTTCCAAATTTTTAGTCAAACTAAGTTTCCAAGAATCTTTTTACAAGCACATATTTTGAACATCACTAGTTCTATATAAATTACCTCAAAAACTCTTTCCATACTCTATTTTTGATACAGTAAGACCATCAAAATATATATGATATACAGCTATATTTACTGTTGAGTAGACTTATTGCCTGTTAAGTACACTCACAGATTTCCATATGGCTGCATCAGTCTGTGCCAGGCAGCTCCTTTCCCAACTGTCACAAACATATGCACATATATCCCTGTAAGTACGAGTCTGCTTCATAGGAGGTATGTTTCTGATCCATACATTCTGAAGGAGGTGGCATGTGTATAACATCAATTTGACCTTAAGTTTTAGTTTGGATTTTTTTAAAACATTACATTAAAACTGGCAGAAAGGTGCTGTTTCTGAAGTAATGGGCCTACATGCGTGTGAACCAGCAGGGATAAGCAAATAGCAACAATGAGACATTAGTTCTGAACCTTTCTGTTCCTCATATGGTCCCATATTATCCACTCTGATCACTGATTTTTTGTATGATGCAGCTTCCTGCAGGGATTTTGAGATGCAGGCCAAAGTGAGAAAAATCCTTGGAGTGTTCAATTTATATGACTGAACCATGGCCAACCAAAACGATTCTTTGACGATCTGTGTGTAGAACTCATCCTGAAGTGTCAGCAAATCATTCCAGAGGGAAAGGATGGATAAACTATTCAATTCCTTTATTGATAAAAAATGCAGGGGAAACAGAGAGAAATCCATTTTAATTTAACATTCTATATCCATATTCTTGATGCAGTGTATCAACAACAAACCCTGTAATGGATCTCATAGAATCTACCTGTCTGTGAAAACAGTAACTCCTTTTTATGATGAAACCATCTGAAATCAACTTGGAAGTGAAAGCAGGTAAACATAAATTTCATTCTTAAGATTTTCACCCATGGCATCTTTGTTATCTTAACATAAGTAAAAACAATAGAAACTAACTTGTGGTTATCACACACGTACTTAAAATATCCTTGGGTTTGGTTTTTTTCCATGTCAAACAATTTTTTTTGGTCTTAATACCACAGTAGCACTTGGTCATTTACCTTATGAGCATTCCTGAACAGCACTGAGGACTACTGAACACTGAGGAACTGAAAAATCATCTTGGCCAGGAGTGCACAGACGATTTATAACAGATTTTTCTACTACTATTTCCAGTAATCAAGTTTCATGAAAAAAAGAAGTATAGATACGTCATCAGGTTGATAAGTGTTCCTGCTTTTTTCTGTGGAATTGGAAACTAGAGAAGTGCTTGAACCAGTATGTTTTATTAATTTAATCATGAAAGTATCAGGAAATTGTATATTTTAATTTCTATACTAAAAACTGTTTCTATATTTCCATTTTTTCAAATTAAGAAATGAGTTAAAAGGGAAAAGCAGTTGATAGGAGATGGAGAAATAGGAGTTCAAAGAACAACAATGGACTTCTGAGATCATCATTCAGAAATACTGTTGCGACCAGATAATTTTATATTCAATGCTTCCATATACTTGGTGGCATCCAGTGACTCATTGACACTCGATGGTGACTGATTATGATTAGATGCCGTTGTTGCAAGAATCACCTTTAGAAACTGTTATTTTGCAGACTGATTCTAATGTGTCAGCAAGTCGCTGTCTCCCAGAGCTATATTTTATAAAGAAAATGCACTGCTTTCTCCATAGAAATTATTATACGAAGCTGAAGTTGTTGCAGGGAAAGGGAGAAGAATCCCTCTCTAGTGGAACAGATAAATAAGCTCTCCTTTTTTTACTGTTGACCAATCTGCTGCTGAATACACCTAGAATATTGAGTTCAGGGTGTTTTTATTTCTTTTTTCTTCATAATTAGGACATTGGGACTGATGCTGAAGTTCTTCTAATTTTTCCTGTTCCACTCCAGTGGAATTCACTGAGGTTTTTCTGAGCTCAGACAGTGGGCAGTTCTGCCTGTAATCTCTGAGGTTTTAGAGCGCCTTGTCATCAGATATGCAAGGAATGAAAAATATACAATGCGATTTAGACATCAGAAGCTGACTACCAATTAAATTTACCTTTGAAAACAGAGTTCATTAATGCATATTCATGTATTTAGATTTTAGACTTTTGAGATGACTAGGTGGAATACAGATTATTCATAAAATACAGTTTTCATGTGGTGTTAGTTTCCAACAGGCAATTTTTATTTGATAGCTGGTTAGTTATTTATGTTCAATAAATTGATCTTACCTTTACATTAAAAACATAGCTATAAAAGTGATCAAAGTCATCATGAATATTGGTATTGATCAGTTGCCACTGCTCGCAATCAACAGCTAGAATATCGGCCTGAATAAGTAACCATTCCCTTAGAAATTAGTGAGAAAGCATGAGCAGGCAAGGAGTGGAAAAGACTTCTGGGGTGCTAAAGAGAGTATTTGAAATGTCCTTGGTGGTGTTAAGCTTGATTCAATCCTTTGACTTCTATTACAAAAAAAAAAAAAAACAAAGGGTGAAAAAAGTATGCATTGGAAAATGTAATGAAATGTAATGTCAGGGAGCGTAGACTTGGGTGAAAGTTTGATGCCCCTGGAGTCAATAGTACCTTTTTCATTTCAAGTAATGGTAATAATTTAAAATCATATAAATATTCTTAACTACTTACAACAAAAGAATGTCTATGATAACAATCAAAAATGGACAGCCGTCAAATACAGTTCCTCAGTAGGTTCAGATTCTCAAAAATATTATTCTTTTTAATAAAAAAGAAAAGGTGGCTCAGATGTAATTCCCTGTTTTATGAATTCAGCTGCATTCTTGAAAGCAATATTTATTGTGTTTCACAGTCATGGCATAAATCTACAGCAACAATCTACTGAATTATTGATCCAGAACTGGTATTCTCTGCTATTTTGTTAATATGAACAATAAAGAGTACTATCAACAATCTTATGAAGAACAGCACCCATCTAGTTTTCTTTTAAAGAAACAAAGGACATTTGCTAACATTGTGAAGACTAGAAGTAGATCAGGACTTTTCTGTTCTTTGAATGTCTTCTGTCAGAAAATATTAGTCCATCAATCCATTGAAATCAGAAGTCACTTTAACCTTTCATCTAAACTATTTTTTAAAAACAATTAAATAGCTCAGTAAAGTAAAAGCATGTTGATTTGATTTCTCCATATTCAACACGTTTTAAATTTTAAGCTATTTGGGTTTTGAAGTATAGACCAGTAACTTAAATAAAATCTTCTAAACAAAAAAAAAAATAATGTATTTTTTTAAGTAATATTTCAGATAAAATCACAATGAAGTTCAATATTTACATTTCTACACCCATTAAGGTTACAGCATTTGAAATTTCAGAAAAATAAGTTCACAAGATGGTTAATTTTTTTTAACCTACTTGTATCTGTGAATTCAAAATTCTGGTGCATTCAATTTTGAAAGTTCAAATTCTAACCACTCTTGGTTATCCTTGGTCAGCTTGTTAGCATCCTTAAAGATGGACCAATACAATCTGTGCCAAAGTTATACTTCATATCCCCATAGTCACTTAAAAATGTTGCTTCTTAGATGTATATATACTTCTGAACACAACAGTAAATGCCTAAGAGAGCACTTGCTTGCCGTAGAATTCAAATACAGTTCTACGGAAAACACACCGGATGAAATAAGCTAGCTCCATTATTCCATTTATTTTTCACACAATAATGCAATGCTAGCCAGTGAAAGGACTAACATGCAGAACAGCTTATTCACAGTGAGGGTGACAGAGCACTGGAACAGGCTGCCCAAAGGGGTCGTGGAGTCTCCTTCTCTGGAGACATTCAAGACCCGTCTGGACACCTACCTGTGTGACCTGTCCTAGGGAATCTGCTTTGGCAGAGGGGTTGGACTCAATGATCTCTGGGGGTCCCTTCCGACCCCTACACTTCTGTGAATCTGTGTAATACTAAAAAGTATTCCCTTCTCCCCTTTAAAAATAACAAATTAGCAATCCTCACAATAACAGAGACAGTGGAAGACTGGGCTTGCCTTATCTCCACAGTTGTCTTGTACTCCAGATTTTTCCAGCTTTGTCGCAGATGGAGAGATAAGAGGGATGAACTTCACTATTAAGAGAAAGGCAACAATATGTTTATTGATATAAAGCAAAGGGTGTAACGGTGTTTGATAATAAACACAACAGTGATTAAGGTTCAATGGTAAGGTAATCTTGATTATTTAGTGCATAGAGAACAGGGTCAGATGAATCTGTCAGGGAGGCCCTCCCATTGAGTCATGAGGTTCCGAAAGGACCCCCTTGCTTTCTAAACTCCTCAGAGAGGAACCTAGGTGCGGCTGGATCCAGTCTTAGTCCCAGACTTGGTCAATGGTTTATGTCTAAAGAATTATATATATACACAATCAAGCCTTTATACTTCTTACCTAAGATCACAAACTTTAGTGCACTTATTCCCAATTCACTTACCAAGGATCTGTTGCGGATCTGTTGTGGCAAGGATTCTCTCGACCTCAAGGAGTAACTTTGAGAAATGTCCCTTTCAAGGGGAGATACAGATGAGCTGTCTTCTCAGGAGAGCTCAAAGGGCTCTTGGGCTGCTCACCTTTTATGGAGTAAGATGAGTGTGGTTCACAGTCATATTTACATACCACCCGCAGGTGCCAGTGAACACTGACCAGTGTTCTGTCCACGTGGGCATATTAGCATAGATGACCCTTGGCTATTGTATTTTTATCTGTGTTCCCAAAATCACTGTGGGGCGGATGCAGGCATCACCAAAGGTTATTGATTAACCCAGATTTACAGGATAAAGTCAGGCAAAGGTGGGGGAAGTGGGGGAAGCATACCGTCACAAGCTTGTGGAAAAATAAATTAAACCAATTTGGATTCCTGTGGGTGTTACAAAAGAAAAACCACAATAAAATATTAATTTTAGAAATTACTGTTTAGACAAACAATTAATGGTACTGGATCTTTAACTATTCAAACAAACCTACTTGCAAGTCACTTTTTGATACCTTATGCACAGCAATAACGGAAGCAATTAAGCAGTTACATACCGAAAGGGGGAGGGAGAAGAGATGTATTTTCTCCTTCAATGAATCTTACTCAGTAATCTTCTTTACATTTAATAATAGCAATAATTTGAGGAAAAGGTCTTTCTTTTTTGACTGTGATCTTCTGTATTAACTAAGATTTATTTTAAATGTGCAAGTCCTTGATCTTTCATTCTTCACACTATTTTTAAAAAATGTGATTTCTTCAACTGCATTATTATAAAGAAAGATTCAGAATTACCATCAAAGTTTTTAAGTCAGAACATTTGGAATACATCTGGGTTAATGCCAGCAGACACCCCAACTACCTTTCACAGAGGTGACTTGGACTAAGTAATCTCTGACTACATTAACTTGCATCCTCAGTACTCTTTAGCCTTTACTCATCAGCTTACACTCTAAAAATACCAAAGCAAACTTATTCACATGTATTGAACATCTGGTTAACTGCTTTTCACTAAGCAAATGCATATTTATTAGAAGGAACTTATGTTGCTGATTCCCTAAAAAAGCAGGAGACTACCATTCATTGTCTTGTGGCCAAAACACTTCCTTGAAGAAAAGCTCTATAAAACAGCTGTTGCAGTTCAGCATATCTTAATCAAATACAGGGGTCTAATCTTGTTACTGATTCATTTGTCAACATGTGAGAAAGTCCTGTAACAAACACACACACAAAGCTTACGTAATTCAACACTATCTAAAACTATTTTAATTACATCTACCACCAACAAGGGAACCTTCATATTTATTTTATTTTATTTTTCACACATTAGTGATTTTACAAATCAGAAGTTACCTCTGCAGATAATATGGTCCAACCCTCCTGCTCAAGTATGGCCAGATGACTTTTGAGGTCCAAAGAGAAATCAGAACATTTCTAGTGTCAGCAGGAGCTGAACATGTGAGACAGGGGTGTTGCCAATGATGTGAAGAAATCACAAAATAATGTGACTTTTTTGTGGCGTACTTTGCATACTCACAGGAAGATTAATTAAAGTGCTATGGAACTAGATAAGGAGGAGAAAATCTGAGTTTGATAGGGTTAAATCTCTCTGCAAATTTAAGATCACAAGAAAGTGTGATTTTAGAATTAGAATCATAGAATCATAGCATGTATTAGACTGGAAGGGATCTTTAAAGGTCAGCTAGTCCAATCCTCCCTGCAGTAAGCAGGAACACCTTCACTAGATCAGGTCGCTCAGATCCCCATCCAGTCTGACCCGGAATATCTCCAGGGATGGGGCCTCCACTACCTAATTGTTCTTATCTGCTAGGTTAACAAAAGAAGATTCAAATCACAAAAATATTTCCTAGATCAATCGAATACCCTGAAACCACAGACACCATTTTTAGTCCTAACTGTAGTGCAAAACAGATCTTCATGTAAACTTTTACAAGATCACCACATAAAACTTAAAATCTTCTTACTGGTTGCAGATAAGAGTATTCCTGTTTTCAGTTGCTACGTGTACAGATATAAACTAGCTGAAAACTCAACCTGAAATGCATGGTGAAACACGGAGAGATTAATTAAGAGTTTGTATTTGTAATTCACAATACTTCTGTTGGTATGTTACTCTTGGAGACTGGCTATTTTCTGCTCTTTGTGGAGCTTGTTTCCATATCTCATCAGCGATGGAGTGCTCATCCCCTCCTTGCTGCCACCATCTTTACTCCCCAAAAGACAGTTCTGAGACCAATTATGTAATATTTAAAGTAAGATTTGACTCAAAGTCACATAAAAATTGTATACAACTAAAATAAGATATACCTGTGCATGTTTAATTCAAAATGTTGGAATGTGAAATTGCTAATTAAAGACATTAGTGAATGTCAATACAGCATTATTTTAATGACTCCAAGATAATCCCAGAGCAATCAATTTAGATCAGAACAAGTTTATTGTAAAGTGCCAAAGGTGGGGGAAAAAATGCTTCCTTAGCACTACAAAGTAACGATTTCTCAAATGAATAATGCCTTTTCAGAATTTAACTAGATAATGACTTCATTTGCATTTGCTAAGGTGATAAGAGTAATGGAAAAGAAGGCTCAGTGGGAAATGATGTAAGTGTTAAAAGGTGACATGCAAAAGACAGTGTTCCTCAAAGTTCTGGCTTACCAACAGAGCCCATTTTAAAAGGAACACATTTATTAACCTAAGCATCCTGGTGGGAAAGAGACAAAGCAGAACAAATATATAATACAAAAATACATTACATCACAGAAATCTCTGACATGCAGTTCAGAATGACTGGAGGCTGGAGAAACCAGATAGACTTCTGTTCTTGTTTGTATATAATGAATTTGAGGAATGACTAGAAGCCAGAACGCAAAACTGCTGAGGTCTATTTCCATATCTGCTACTGCAGTCTTGCAGAAACAGAAATTGTGCAAGTCATGGTCATTCCTGCAGAAATAACATTAATTTGAAACAAGAAAAAGGAATTTCAGCCCTTTACAGTGGCCCTGGAATGACCCTGTGCTGTAGTCAAGGTGAAGAGTCCCTGTGTCTTTTCAGCTCTGGGCTATCACATTTAGTTTTTGAAAGATGATAAAGCACCTGCCATTTCAGTGTATGACAAAACCCCTATACTTTTGACATACTTATGTTATGTATAAGCTGTGACATACTTAAGTTATGTATAACCTGTGACCAGTTTCAGCTCTAATGCTTTCTAGCTGTTGGGGAATATCCACAAGCACATACAGTACACTTCTGCTGGTGGTACATGCTTTGTGCTGGTGCGTTGAGGAGCTGGGCTCAGTGCCCACACCTGCTCCATCCTTACACAGTGTGGGAGGGAAATAGGTTCAGATGATCAGAGACTTCTGGTGAATGTGGACCCTGATATTTTTAGAGCCAGAGCTGTCCCTTGTAGTAGTCTTTCCAAACAAGTTCCATATACATCTATATATGCAAACAACACAAAAAACTTCATAGGTTTTTAGCCCATTGTCCAATTGCTATGCAGTTGTCTGACACAATTCATATTCTAAAACTGGGCAGATATTTACACTTCAGGTTGTCACATAAATATCTTAGAAATGTAAAATGTTTCTTCTTGGCAACTGAATTAATTTGCCATTCAGGTTGGGTTCAGCAGCTTTTTCAGTAGCTAAAGTTCTGACTCCTTTCTAAAAATGGGGCCAAGCATTTCTAAATGAAGAGTTCTTGAAACTGGCAGGGATAAAAAACAAACAAATCCCCTCCTGAAGCTCCAGGTAGGCAAAGAGTTTCTTCAGAAGTCCACTCTGCCTCTCTGTTCCTCCCACCCCCAGCTTTCCCTCGATGCCTATCATTTTGATTAGTTAGAGTAATACTGTATTGTGGCATAAGGTTTTTTGCTTTGTGTTTCATCTTGTTCTTCTCTTCCCCAAGCTTACATAATAATTTAGAAGAAATGCATTATTTCTGCTGTTTATATGTTGTATTTAATTTAATCAAATATCCTACTCCTTCATATCCATTATTCAAACCATAAGTATAGTTTATAATTGCCATTATTTCTGTTATTATCATTGTCTCAGAATAAGACCTCAATTCTGAAATGTTAAAAATCCATTTGCCATTAAGGCAAAGTATTTTCATTGTTTTAATTAGTAGTTTTTGATGGATTTTTTTTTTGTTTGGTTGTTCCCCCCTCGCCCCACTCCCCAGGGACAAAAGGATAAGGGAAAGAAAATTATATATATATGAGTAAAATATTATTATTTCTTTGAAGAAATTTCTGAAATCAAGAGTGATGGGGATGTATTTCTAAATCCTTCAAAATCATTATGAAAAATCTATTTCCTCTCAGGTATGTCCCTCAGAAGGCACCAGAGCTTATGTCATTCACTATGTAAGGTGTTCTGAATACCTGTTTTTCTTTTCCATTTAAGTGTTAAGTTATACATCATGGAGTATATTAGTTAAAGTGACTTTTTTGTTATCTATCTCAAAGTTAAATCTGTAAGCAGGGAAAGCAAGAACATGATGAGAAAAGATCTCAAACTGTTATTCACATGTATCTACTAGCCCCTAATGAGACAAGATTAGAAGGCCTGAATGAGTAACACTTAGAAGGCTGTTAAGGTCATTTCTGCCTAATTTCTGAGTTGTTTTCACATTATTACAGGAACGTTTAAAGTAAATGTTTAAAAATAAAAAAAAAAGAAAGGAAAGTAACATAAAAGTCATCTAAGACTAATTACAATCAATGATAAATTTAAAAGATGTGAAAAAAACCTTCAAGCAGCACGAAATTATAACTTTGATGATGAAAAGTTGACTAGCTCAGTTGAAAGCCAGCCTAGTGGAGGGATGGACTTCATGTTCATTACTGATCAGAGAAGGGAAGCCAAATGCATAACATTTGACATTGTCTGCACCTAAAAAGAATATTTCACAATATCGTTTTCTGCAAAAATGGTCTAAATGTGGTGTAACAGTAGAATCAGGTGTATGGATTTGCAACATTTTTTAAAATGCTGTGATAATGGTATGTTATAATATAGACTATAGAAGCAACCTGCCTTATAGTACATGTCTATCCATTTCCTCAGATGTAGTTTTCTGGTTAGAATGACTTCTTCTTAAAAAAATTTCTACATGGCTCTACATGGATGTATGTGTATAAATTGCTCTGGTAATTGGTGTGTATGATTTGTGACCTTCTCAGGTGTTGACTTGTTGACAACTGGAAAATTAAAATCTGGCTTGGCTTCTCTTTCCTAAAGCTCTTTTCTTGGGTACCACGTTGTTGATGTTTTCTTCATTACTCTTGGTTTCACATCAACTCTTTAGGTAAGTTTACGAGCAAGTTGTATACCTTACTCTCTCTTCATTGGTATGTAGTTCCACCTTCAATCCCAGTTTACTATCAAAGGTGTGTGTTGCACATATGGATACTTGTTTTTGTTATCATTGCTGTATATTTCTATCTATAGAAATTTACGGATTTCTAGTAGCTATCACAGTATAATACTGTTTTAGCTTTTTGTAATCTGTATACAAAGCACGTAATTAGCAGGCTTCTTGTAATGAGATAACGAACATTAATATAATAATTGAATCCTTTTTAAACAGCTTCTTATATTTATATTCTTTATAAATACAGAATTTTAATTATCTTATTATATTATATTATATTATATTATATTATATTATTATATTATATCATAAGATTAATGTTATATTTTTGTGTTTGAGGTCAGTCCTATTGAGCTACTGTGGCCCCAAGGTATGCCTGCCTATTGTTTTACACAATATGCCTGTGCTTTGAGAGGGTGTCCTTGAAAATTGGCTGGCTGTCTTGGGCTCCTCTGTCCCCAGGGGCAGTGCTGAGGGCTGAAGGCTTCTCAAATTCAGGATTTTTGTTCTACTACATGCCTTTCTCTTTTCCTTAAACATCTTAAACTCACCATCTCATGGTCACTGCAGTCAAACCTACTCTTGACTTCCATAAACCCAAGCAGTTCTTCTTTATTTATGAGTATCAGACCCAGTCTGGCACCTCCGTTAGTATGCCCATGCAGCATCTGCAATGAAACACCTGCTTGCATCTTGTAATGTTGCCCTTCTATGAAACATCGGGGGGTGGGGGGGGGTGTGTTAAAGTGTTACATCCTGCACTCATGAAGCTTCTTTTAAAAGTTTTTTTTGCAGAGTTACCCTCCTGTTGGAACTCTTAAGAAAATCTTTTATATTTTACAAACACAAAAGAGAGCATTTAACAAACTTGCTAAAACAATGCAGTTCATAAGTTTTTGTCTTGAGTACTTAGGTTTAAGTAAAGCACAATATATTAATTCCCTGACCCATCAGACAATGTCAATGTGTCCCACTGCTGAATTGTTTTTAAATATTCTGTCTCCCATTTCATTGAATAATCACTGGGAAAAGTCAGTTGTACATAAGAGATGGTTTCTGTTTCTTGTATTACAATACAAGCATTGGATTTCTTTTTTGTTATCAGGTGGAGGTGTAATAGGCTGTATTAGAAGCAATGTTTAGTGCTATTCCTCAGATTAAGGCTTATTTGGTATAGGCTGCTGTCACTCCTGGGTAAATTTATTCTCTGTACATAAACCAACAGCAGCTGCTGCTTCAACTGCTTGACTAGGAGGTGGGAGGACAGCTTTCACCTTTGACCTTTCCCAACAGGTTGCACTGTTCTCTGTATCACACAGTGAAGAAAACAACTAATTTGACTAAAAATACTGATTAAAAAGCAGAGGAAAAATAGCCTGGCCTGAGACTCAATCTGATGAAAGCTGCTAGGTTTCATTATGTCGATCACTGGCTTGATTCAGGGTACAACAAAGTCACGATATTGAGACACTTCAGTCGTATAGTGAAAATGCTACTACACAGAAGGGAACAACAGCAGCTTGTTTCTGGAAACCAGAAAGTGAACAACTGGAGAGCCAATTCTATCATCTCTGCTCTTTTCAGAATAACTCTGAGTAAATGTCTCTCAGAATGCTCTAAATGTTAATGGAGTCTGATGTCTTGGATCAACTAGAAGGTAGTCTGCAAAGTGAGAGGTTTGCAGTGGACTTATGTGGAAACCTATTGGTATTTTTTTGTTTTTTCTTTATCAAAAGACAGCAGAAGAACTGTTGTATTTTGACAATGTAATCTCTGACTCTGTGGCATCAGAGACAGCTTGTCTCAGTATATATCATCAAGGTAATTCACCTGTGTATGCATAAGAATAAAACCTGATTCATAGTAGTGTAAGACTGCACTGCTGTTTGTGAGGATACCTTTGTGGACTTTTTACCAGTAAACTACATAAAAAACAGGCAAAAGATAAGTTAATACAAAGGTAGTGGTCTGGACCTCATAAACATTGATCATCCATTAATTTTCCCTGCAATTTTTGGCATAATATTTTAATCTATACTTTGGCATTGAAAATGAGGTATTAGAGTAAGATAGTTGTACCTTTAGCACTTAATTGTCTTTTGCACAAGTATTGTGAAGCTCAGCTGCTTATAGCGACACATTTGACAGAAAGAATGAATACTATTTGAAATGTCAGACCATAAATCTGAGTTTACACACTAGGCAGAAAAAAAAAAAAATCAGTGTTGAGTTGGTTGGAATTTGTTTTGTTTGGTTGGTTTTGGGGGTTTTTTTGTGTGTGAAATCGACAGCCATGGTTCAAAATCAGCAGCATCTTAATGCACTTCATTAAGTTTTCCTATAGGAGTTTTCCTCAAAATAATTATAGGGAAGGACCTGCCTATTTCAGACCATAAAATTGGTTTGATTGGGAAATATGTGTCATAAATGAAAGTGAAGATGATGTTGGAAAAAATTGGCCACAGCTGACCGATAAATAATTACCTGAGAGAGAAAGAGCACAATATGACTGACCCTCATCATGCATTTTAATTATGGGTTTTAATTGCCTTTTGAATCCCATAAAAATCAGTGGTCTACAATTCTTTAGACATTTTTTTTTTGTTAAATGTACGACTGTGCCAGCATTTGTCTAGTGACTGTAAAACAGCAGAGGACACACTGTCTTTTAACAGAGGAAGAAAAGATTGTGAAAGTTGCATTAACATATACTTTTGAATTTTGTCCTGTTGAAAAACTCAGCTTGGCATCCAAGTTCTTTAGATTTATCACCTAAGAAACTTCAGAATGAAGATGAACTAAATAACAGATAAAACAAGTTTTGAAATATAAAATAATATTTAAAATACATACGCAGCTCTCCTTGCAGTATATATTTGTCTATGATGAAAAAAACCTGAAACACAAACAACAAAAACACAACCCTTATCAGCTGTAAAGAAGAGCAATTGAAGATGCACATTCTTGTTTTATAGACCATTCAGTGCCGCAAGTGAAGAAAACTATTTTAAGGCCCCTAAAATTATTTCTAGTTATTTATGAGACCTTTGATTTCTGAAAGCTCTAGGGACTTAATTTTGTGATGTCAAAGATACATGTTAAACTGTGACAATTCAAGGATCCTCCAGGGTCCCACAGATTCACTACGGAACTAATTTCTGATTGGTTATGTGAATGAAAGGCAGTAAGAATTTCTTTGGTTTCATAAAAAAAATAGTGCATGCCTGCTTACATGTGTGTTTATATAAAAGCATCTGTATGGCTTAAAATGACTCTTGCAAAAGTTGGTAGGAAACGTTAGGAGGGGTTTTCAAGAATTATTCTAACAATTCAGAATTCCATTCA
This sequence comes from Porphyrio hochstetteri, assembly GCA_020800305.1. Taxonomy (NCBI): domain Eukaryota; kingdom Metazoa; phylum Chordata; class Aves; order Gruiformes; family Rallidae; genus Porphyrio; species Porphyrio hochstetteri. Next base: position 89,943,079 of record CM036906.1, on the reverse strand, counting down.
TTAACTATTTCACAAAAAGTTTCCACTCGCATCAGAAGCTTGGTTGCTCCCCTTTTGAAACCTGGTCTTCACACAGCTGACCCTCAGTTGTTTCTTTCCCCTGAAGTTACCAGCTGTGCTTTTTATCTGTACGTGTCAAATACTCAGCCTGTGTTACTGGAATAAATGTTATTCATAAATAGTGTTGCTTACTGTGCTGATGAGGTTAAACTGTCTTCAAGTTGACCTTGGAATTGGAGGAAAGAAATAAATTAAGTGACTGAGGGGTGTATATGGTTCATGCAAGTCATTTTGCCTATAATCCAAAGCAGAGTTGATTACCCAAGCATATTCAAAATTTCTGAGGCTGAGAGACAACCCTGTGAAAATATGAAATACTCATCTTTATTTAAATAAAAAAACTGCTAAGGTTAACATATCTTTTTCATGACACATTTTTGAATTTATTTTTAAATAATGTGAGTACAATTGAAATTCCTGTTGAAGGAGTGGAGGGAAATAGGACTTTATGTGCTTTCTCAGACAGTGCAAGAAAATTATTTCATTTCCAGAATCTTCTTAGCAAGGTAATTTATTCTTCATGAAGTTCATTCAGATCCAGGATTGAGAAACTGAAGGAAGTTATGGGGGCAAGCAGAAGACCTGCTGTGGTGTAAAGCTTCAGATGACTACAGGCTGCTCTGTGACCATCTTATGATGGATGTTTTCTGTTTCCATCTGTTATGGATAAACCCAAGCTACGGATAATCTGTTCCAGTTTTCTAGCCATTTCATCTCTCTTTAGAGGCTTGATATTTTTACTTATGCCTCCATTTTATCCTCAGGTCATAATAAGCCACGAAAGTGCCTATCACTTGTCCACATTTTCAATTTGCCAAACTTTAAAAGCCCAAGCCAGTCCCCCTGTATTCTTTCCATTCCTGCATTCACAACGTGAAACTTCTCATAAGCTGTTGCATTGAGTAATGGTATAGCAATGTAAATTTGGATATTTTATGCATTTAAGTATTTTCCTTATACAGCATAATTGCAAACCATATCTAGATAGAATTATAGAAATTTTAGCTTGTGTGCCCCCTCCTCCAGTCCGTTAATACCACAAACAAATCCACAAAATTAGTGCAGTCAAATACCCACTCTATCTGCAAACTAGCTAAGCAGCTGCTCTTTGCTGATTTGGGTGGTTCAGCATATCTGTACAACAGGATGCGTTTTGCTCTTCTACATTGTCAATCACAGATTCTAGTTGCTACAGCTGAGGGTCACATAACTATTAATTCATCTCCTCTGATAAGGAAGGGAAAGGGACCTCATTATTGTAATAATATTTTTTCCATTTTGCCTTTAACTGTAAAGCCTTTCCAGAAATACAATACAGTAGATTAATGACAAGAAGAAAAATAAAATTTAATTTATAACTTCTTTCCCTACATACTTTCCTCCTCTTGGATGAAGCAACATTGCCATCCTTTCTGTTATGCAATTAATGGTGGATAAGGCAAGTACATCTTACTAAAAGAATGCAATTTTGGTGCAAGTGTGGCAGACTAATATGACTATGTTTCCTGTCTAAAGTTCAGTATGAAGTTGAATTTAAAACCAGTATCACTTTGGTCTCACAGCACAAGCTGCACTTGTGAAAAGCAATGCAAAACTTTGAGGTCTGTGTATATTTCCAAGAATGCTCTCTATAAATGAGAAATTTTCACAAGTACAGCTTCAGTAGAAGGAGGGCTTACATTACCCTGAAATTAAATTTACATACATTTCCTCTTACTCTGCCAGTATTCAACAAGTATAACAAAATTATATATTAATTTGTCCCCCAAAATTATTCTTTTCAGATGCTTTTGGAAGAAAAATGGATTTTTAATGGAAAATATATATTTTTAAATTGAAAACATAAAATTAAAAAAAAATTCTAGTAATCCTTTTGGGATTCTTTCTTACTCTCTTCTATGTAAACTGGGCTTTTTCTCCAATATTTATCTCCCCTAGTTTATCATGACACAGAAAACAGATATGCAAAAATTTATTCTCACAGTGCAAAATGGAAAGCACAATAGAAAACACAATAAAAGAGGAATAGGAGGGAGAAACTACGTACCCACCCAGAATTCCTGTTAGGTATCATGAAATAATTTCTCAAACAGGATTTGTTTATTTTTAGTCAAAATATATGGACAGTAATTTTCAATTTTGGGACAATCATCTTTCACTTTCAAGCTTTTACTGGAAGAAAAGTAGAGAAGCCATTTTACTCTGAATGAAGCATGTAAAGCCACCAAGAAGGGCTCAAAGTACCCACTCATACTCTTCTGACTCCTGGTCTCTTGAGCCATACGCTATTACCTGGATACTTGGCACAGTAATGTAAATGTTGACACCTCCTTTTTCACAGCAGAGAACAGTCACATAGAAGTTTCCCTTATAAAACAGGGCATGATCTTTCATTGTTTGGCCTTTGTTTCTCCAGTTTCTGGAAAGTAAATGTTCATACCCATGTCCTGCAGCTATAAGTACAGATTTCTCACATGAATTATATCCTTCGCGTATGAACATCAGTAATATTTCTTATGAAAAAAACATGTTCTACTTCATGTATGCTGTGAGTCAGAACTATAGCTTTGGACAGATTATCAGCTGCAAAGGTTTCTTACTGGGATCTACAATAGCACAAGCTGGTCCAGACAGTGAGCGGTATTTAGAGTAACAGGATGGTAAAAAGCCCTTTGTGTTTATAATAGCTTAAATTCCAGTACTTGTCCTGGAAAGAGAACCCAATGCTCAAATATTCCCTGACCTCCACTGTATGCGAAGGTGAAAACAAATCTATAACCATAGCCAAAACCCTTATGTTTATTCATAACTAAACTACTTAGAGACTGCTCATTAAATGCAGCCATTACTTATTAGGTTGTGATCCCTGGCTCCTAGGTTGCAAAGTATGTTTTACCTTCCACCCCCCTGTTTTAATTAATCTTAGGAAAAAGATCATAATTTTGTTTAATGTGCCTAGGGGTGAGTAACTGAGAGCATTTCTGGGGCTTGTCAGCCCTGAGAAACTTTTACACAGTTTTGTCAACTACAACTACTGACTGCCAGTATGTCACAAATAAACTAACTCCCCCTGCAGACCACAACCTTCTTTCCTGGCCGTGCCTAAGAGCCTCTGCAAGCAAAGCAGTCTTATCCTCAGCCTTGGATGTCTTCACACTCAGTCTTGCCAGCCATGCCTGCAAAGCAGGCAGAAACAGCCTCAAAGACCAGCTTGCATTTGTATTTGTTGCCCCTTCACTTAATTTATCTACTCCAGTCTCTGTGAATGCCTTTTTGTGCCATCTGCGCCTTGGAGCATGCACAAGGACATGGTAAGTAAAGGGGCTCTGGTCTCTGCTGTCCCTCCCCTATTTGGCTTTCCAAAGAGGGCCACCTAAGACAGGCCCATGTCTTTCCCACCAGGACCATGACAGAGCATAAGCTAGCAGAGCAGATGGGATTTGTAGGTGGCCTGAATTATGCTGAATCCTGGCAACCTGCAGAGGAAACAGAGAGCCAAGAGACATGGTGGATCATGAGCACACTCCCAGGTTTAGCTTGTCAGAGTACACAAGAGTGATTAACCTCAGTGGTGCCTTCCTCACAAGGAGCAAGACCACAGCTGGTAACACAAAGCATACAGAATGAATTCAGAAACAAGGCATTGGAGCTGTATAGGTAGAATCAGAGATTTACAGGATCATTAAGGCTGGAAAAGACCTCCAAGATCATCTAGTCCAACCGTCCCTCTGCCACCTATATTACTTACTAAATCACGTCCCTAAGTCCTTCATCCAACCTTTCCTTAAACACCCCAAGGGACGGTGACTCCACCACCTCCCTGGGCAACCTGTTCCAATGCCTAACCAGGTTTTCTGGTTAGGAACTTTGATTCATTACTCCAAGGAAGAAATGTGTATGTTAATGATATTGTTTAGCTTGACGAGAGCAGGCATGAACTAATTCCCTGTACCTAAACATGCAGTGGAAGAATAAGCAGAAAGTTTGCAAAATGCAGGATGAATGCAAATCAAGGCAGTTTCTGATTTTCACCTCAAAAAGATTTTGCTGCAATAATCAGGATGACTCACTACCTCGCTAATCAAAAGTCTTGTTCACCCCCATCCACCTCTGAAAAGGAAAAAAAAAAAACCAACAATCTGAGTGTGGAGTACATGCTAGTGTGGGGCTGAACTTACCATCTGGGAAACAACTCCTCCCAAGAGCACACATAGAAAAATAACACAGTCCTGAAGGTGAGTGCTTATGGGAAATGCTATTAGTGAAAAAAAACCCCAAACCACTTTGTTGTCTTGCAGTGTATAAATTTGATAGTGCTGGGCTTGACAGATAGGTATGAAATTAACTTTGTACATTGCAACAATGGCTCAAATCTTCTTTATCTATACGTTAACCAGAAGAGTATAATAAGAGGTCTTTGCAAATAAACAGAATACATTTTATTGAGATTAAAGCAGAAGTGAAAAAGCAGTTGTCTTTATTAATGGGAGGGTTTCCATCACCACAGGGTTTTACATGAGTGAACAGATTTTAAATAAAGAGGAAAACTCGGCAATACAAACAGTAGGCAAACTATAATTTTCCCATAAAATGCAAACCCAAAATTCTTTTATTCCTGAGATTTTTCTTTCTGCCTGCCTGCACTCAATTTTATACATAGGTTAAACCCTACTCTTTTACTAATAAGCATTTTCTGATCAGTAATTATTTAAGTCGCTACTACTGTTTAAGAATTAAGAACAGTATTAGGGTACTATAATAATTTAATTCCACAAATAGAAGATGTGTTAGTGACATAAACTAGAAAAAGAACATGAACATTAGAACAGTAATAAATTATGAAAGGGTGGTTTTTTCTACTCCGTTTTACAGGTGCCTCACTAAAAGCCTTGGTGCAGCACAGTCTTCTCATTCCGTATGACAAAGAGCTCATGGTTGTGCTGCTCACACTTTCAGCTGAGGTTTTTGGTTTGGACCTTTTCTGAGTATATAGTATATTAAAGCAACCAAAACTGAATAGGCAATAGGGTTTTCTTGTTTGTTTTTAAAATGATTGACAGAAGATTCAGAACAGTGTGAAAGCATTCCCCAAGTCATGCATCCACAGGATGGTTCCCAGTCAAAAGAAGGTCATAACTACTCCTAAAGGTTTATTCAATAAAATGTTGACATGGTGAACTATCATTACTACTACTCTCTTTATTAATTTATTATTTACAGGTTCTGAAAAATAAATTGACCTCTATAAGTAATAAATCATCATTTGGAAGTTTTTTTCTGGTTTGAGGGTTTTTCTTGTTTGGTTGGTTTTTAGATTTGCTTACAGAATTAAGATATGCAAGGATTTTCTCAGAAGCATAGAGGTCCCAGTAGAAGATAATGAGATAAAGCAAAATTACAACATAACATTTAGATGTTTTTTTTGTCTTTAAAATATTTATAGGTCTTAATAAATTAAAATTTGCCATTTTTTAAAAATCCCCATCATATTAGGATAATATATGGGAAAAGAATTTTTATTGTGGAGTATGTCCACATCAGAGATGAATTTAGAAAAATGATTTTATATTATTTATTCAGGAACCTTGATGCCATTAGAGAGAAATCATCTGATGATAACAAATACAGATGAAAATGTCCTAGAATAAGAAAAATGTAGATCTTTTTATACTGAAAAAGTTTCATCTGTCTTCTACACATGGAATATTGCATTCCTACCAGCGTACTGCATTAAGCAGTGTGCTATTTGCAAGTAATTTCCAGTTCATCTGTTCAGGTAGTGGCTCAGATATACCAGATGAAACCTACATGTTTCATTTTGCTTGTTTCATAATTTTCTTTCTGTGCTTTTTTTCTCCACTGCACCTCTTGTTCAGTTCTTCCCACAAATGCCAAATCACAAGAGATATTTTTTTATCAGGTTACATTTTTGTTTAGGTGTTCCTTCATATTGTGCACCAACTAGAGATTATTTTATTTTTTTTAATGCATGCATCTTTACTCTGTCCCTCTGCTAGCTTTTTTTTTTTTTTTGGCTTTCTTATCCCACTGAAATATCAAAAGCAAAACTTTATGTGCAAGCAATGTGATACAGAAACATGCTTATCACACCTCAAGATCATGTCTACATGCTAAACCAGAAACAGACTTTCGTAATCTGGGTCCAAAACTACCTTAGCCTGTTCACACACCATCTTTCAGAAAAACAAAAAAGAACCATTTTCCTTTCTTAATTCCAAAAGCTCACTTTTGTTTTCCTGCTGCTCATGAACAATGAGCCAATGTTTTAGCAGAACAATGTACCAAAAACCCAAAATATCAGCCCTGAGTGCTAATAGACCATGTAGAGTCCATCCAAGCATATTGAAGATCACATATTTCCATATGCCTGGCTTACATTTGTCCATGTTTCATCTGCAGTTCTACCAAACAGGCGATGCAACTTGCCTTCACATTTACCATTCCGTGGTACCTGTTAGTACCAACAAGCTTTGTCATCTATTTCTTTGAAATTGAGCAAAGAGCCTTCAGGACACACTCCTGTAGTCTTCACATTAAAAAAAAAAAAAAAAAAGTCAGAACTTTGTCTCTTATCTTTTAATACGTTATTTATCCACGTGGAGACTCTGTCTGTTATCTCATGGCAGCTTAGTTTCTTTAAGAGCCTTTGCTGGGGGATTGTGTTGATTGCCTTTGGAAATCAAAGGATGTCATGTCAATCTTTGCACATCGGCTCATTGCTTCCTTCAAGGAACACCCACAGATTTGTGAGTTCTGATCTAAAGAAGCCACGAGTTCTATTCTTTACACTAATTCTTACCTGTCATCCCAGAAGAAACAAAGGTGAGAATCAGTACTCTGTGTTATGCAGGTAGAAGCTGCTGGGGTCTGCCCTGAAATGCTTTTGAGAATTAGTGGCATATTTGCTGTCTTCAAGAGGTTGAACACCACAGTCAGCAATTTGCCTGTCACCAATTTGAGTTCCTTTGTGCTGGCTAGGTGAGTATTTGCTGGTCCTCACTGGCTAATAGTTAAAATGACAAGTCATCAGGAGTCAATTTCCTGTACACATTTCTTAGGCCAATTCTCAGGCAGACTGGACATGCAACTGGTAAAGATTTAGAAGATGATACTATGCCATTCAGCATTGTTTCTGGAAACACCTGAAAAATAAAACTCACATTGGCTTTAATTGTAGGGTTAGTTGTTTGGTATAATAAGCTTCTATGGGGCATTTGACTTAATCCTGAATAACAGCCTGAATGAAATTAGCATCATAAGGTATCAGTGGAAAACTTATTTATCATTTTAAAAACAGTTTAATGTTAGATCTCTTTAAAAACAGTTTAATGTTAGATCTCTAATGCTAATAGAGTTCCATGGGAATCTATTCTTGGCCTCATGTTATTTTTATCTACAGTTTAAGTGAAAATTTGTAGAATAATACTAAATTTTTAATACTGCCAAAAGCAAGCTCAAGTACCTAGGAAGAAAATCCAACTCCTATAGGTAAAGGTGGAAGACAGCATCACACATCATGAATCAAAACACTTTCAAAAACAATTGCTAGCTGATGGTATTGCACTTCAGATTAAAGGGTGAACGTGATGCAAGCTACCCAAGTAGAGCAGTGACAAATATGAAAGAGGAGCTACTTTCTGTGGAAAAGTCTGTGACAAAACCAACACTGATTAAATTATTTCAGGTCTGACATCAATCATAAGAAAAGGGGCCTGAATAACTGGAATTTAGAAAAAATGGCAGCAGAGTAACTTGAGATAAAATTTGCCTTCTAGTGAAAAACTGGGAGAATCCTATTTGCTTAGTTTACCCAGGAGAAGATTAGGAGGTGTTTTTATCTTAGCCTTGAAGTACCAACTCAGGGAACAGATTTCTGAAAGTAGATGACGCATTAATTATGATGCAGGAATAAATGTAACGAAGCACGATAGATGGAGGCTGAACACAGTCAGACTAGAAATAAAGTACATATTTTTAACAGTAGAAAAAATTAACTGGTAAAAAAGTGCCTAAAAAAATTATTAGATTTCTCATGATTTGAGATTACTGGATCAAGAAGAAATGTCTTTCTCTAACTCTGATGCTATGAACTTTAAACAATTTGAGCTGCTTTACACAGACGTTCATGTGGCCCATTTTGGCTTTAAAACGTATACATTTCCATACATGTGTCCATGAAAAAGAAATGGTAGCATATGGAAACAGAATTCTTAAAAGTCACAAATGTCACCATTTTAACAATTGCATTAAAAACAATTTTATAAAGTTAGGCATTCCATACTTTTCCATCTATATTTGAGCATTTCCACATGTACAGATATTGATGGTAATTATTAAAACACATGCAAAGAAAATTGGGGCATAGGGGAAATTACCTTAGCACTGAATAACAATAAAAAATGGGAAGGGATGAAGGAAAAATAGGAAAAGTTAAAGATCAGTTAAGAGTTTGTTGTGAAATATCATAAAAATAGAAATCTGAAGAATCTTGAAATATACCATTTAGTATATGAACTTGCTGGTCATCAGCACAAAAATTGGCAGATGTTTTATGTTTGTGATCTGATAATTTTTACATTATGATATCCTTTGTAGTCAGAATAAAACCCAACATCTATCTGGAAACAAGCTCTCTTGAATGAAAAGAGATCCTTGCGAAAGGAATAAAAAAAGAGCCTATGGTATCTCACTTTCATATCAGTCTGTGCTACAGTTTATATTTTTAAGAGCTCCAAAACTTGTGCTGCCTTTTATAGTTTTATTTCTTGGAAAGTTGATAAGGAATTAGCTGTAAGGGTTATGTCCAAAATGATCACTCTGGGTTTGTATCTTTTTCTCTTTAATCCCATATTCCTCCATCGCCTGCACTACAGAACCCTTTTCTAAGTACAGGACAAATATAACTTTGGGTTTCACCAGGAGTCACGGGCTCTTACTGCTCTAGGTATTGCAATTACTTGCTGCAGTTTAGTGCAGAGCAAATGGAGAACCTGTAATGCTCACTACGTGTGATGCCACCCGGAATCCTTCGCATGTTATATTCTAGCATACGACACCACTCAGACAACAGAGACACTTAACCAAATACAGGCAAGTTTCTGAATGGCAGATACTTACTTCAGTGCCGGCATTAGTCAGTATTCCACCTGCAGCTGTAGTTACATTGGGGCAGATTTTATCCCTCATCATGCTTAAAGGTATAATTGGATACAATGTAGGCAAGATAAATCTTGACCTTTAGGCATGATTTGTGAAACATACTAACACTCTATATTGCAGGCTTAAAACAGTAAAAGTAATTAAGAACTTCATGCTCAAAAGTTATGAAGCCAGAAAAATAGTGAAATACAAACTTGCAGATGTAAAAAAAAAAAAAAAAATTAAAAAATTATCAATTTTCAGAAAGAAATATGTGTTACCTTATTTGACCAGATCCAAGAAAGACCTCAATACTGAATGACAGCTATATTTACTGCAACTTTCAAGATTATGACTCCGGTTTCTGTGTTTCTCCAGCTAAAATCCAGCCTTGGTAAATTCAACTCAAGCACATTTTTGCACACAAAGTATACAAAACTAAATAGGTATAAAAATGTGTCTTCCAACTGTTCTCTCACCCTGTATGGGTAGGACTAGATAGGCAAAATTCTTTGTCTATATGAGGTATAGCAAGCGTAAGCAGCATGAGCTATAGAGACAATCATTTAAGGACAGTCTATAGCACTAAGAACAACGAGGGAGTGAACACATTAACAACAGCACTGGGGTGAGAGAAACTTTGCATGCTGAAAGTACTGAGGGATGGGTACTATACATTTTGTCTGAAGATTACTAAAGGAAAGTTTAGAAGTTAATAAATGAACCCATTTTAAGGGAAATTGGAGCCTATCTATTTCCTTTCAAATGTGGCAATTTAATGGCTTTATAGTGTGCTTGCATGTGTGAGATAGAGAAAGAGGAGGAAAATGTGATCCTTTCAGGGGAGTAAGACTTGGAAGACAATGCAGAGGTTTATACACTAGCTGCAGTTTACCTTCCGAGCAAATTTATATAACTGTAAACAAAGGGTTCTACTTATCTAATTAGGAATCAACAAATGCACATAATAAAATCTTAATTAGTAAATGTAATATAATTGGGTCTTGATTAAAGATCTAACATCTAAATCAACCTTTTGTGTACTGGTAGGAGCTCTACCTCTTTGGTGTCTGGATTACAGCATCAGTTTTAAGTGGAAGAAGGGTCTCTTCTGGGAGTGCATCTTACCATTTCCTGGTTTTCTGACTTTTTGTTTGTGTTACTTGGCGAAACAAGCAGAAAATACAGTCAATCTAAAATTATAGATTTTATTTTTGAAAATTAATGTACATTTTGCAAATTGTTAGAAAACACTTAAGTAGGAATTTTGCTTACTTTTTGCACTGTGAAAATGGGCCTAATTTATGAGAAGAATGCCAAGGAATTATTAGCTTTTATAACAAAACTGTGATTCTTTTCTTGCCTGTCTGACATCACAGAACTAGCCAAAAGTTTTCTTCAACTGAAGTAGTAAAGGTAGGAGTCTGTGTAGAGACATAGGGAAGAGAAAAACCCCAAACAAACCCCAAAATCAAAAATAAAGCGACTCAAGCCAATCCTTTGCTCACCTCAAGCTTGCACCAAGCCCCTGAAATCAGATGAGTTGGGTATATGAATAAGGACTTAGCTCAATCTTGAGAGGAAATCGTTCTAGCTTTCTTAAAAAATCCTGCAATGCATTATCTAAAATATTGATTGGATATATAAGCATTATCTTGAGGATTGGTTTTGGATTGGGGTTTTTTTTGGGGGGAGTGAGGTGGAGGGGGAGTGTTTAGTTTTCCATGCGGAACAGAGGAGATTCAGGCATCTGGAAAAACCTCCAAAACTGATGAAATGGAAATTTGCATACTGCTTTCACGTACACACCTCCGCAAAGACACCAAAGACGGGACCATGCTGTTACAGCTGCAGTGCTCAGAGCTAGGGGAGCAGCAATAACCATTCTCTGGCAACAACCTCCTGTTTTAACACAGTGTTAAAAATGTAGAGCCCATAGATTATGTTTCCTTCTAACAACTATGTCTGTCAGGGGAAAACAGCAAGAGGCCAGGCCATAGCAATACATGTCAGCAGTCTTCCTTTTGCAATCCGTGCTCACGCCAACCTGAATGGCAGTATTCTATAGTACTTTAAAACATACATAATTTAAAAAAAAAAAAAAAAAAAAAGGAAAACTGGTTGTCCTCTAAGCAGTCTTTACAATTATATAGTTTCAAAAGAAACTGAATCAAACGAGTTATTTTTCTGAGAACATAGTCTCGTATCAGATTACTGTCAGCATTAAGATCAAGTATAAATCCTGACATCTTTAAGATGTACTTATATATTTTAGTGCAATCACATACAGTTAAATTGTAGTAGGGGTGCAGTATTGTAGCTACCTCGCAGTAATTAATTATCTATCACAGTTTTTGTTGCGTATTCTCTTTCTTAGGGATACCTAATACATCTTCTCTAGCACATCCTGGTGCTTAAACTCAAAAAGCAGAGCAGCAGAGAGCAGCTCCAAGATCTTAATAAAGAAAAACACATGCCTTTGCTATGTAAGAAAAGAAGTCTTCTAGCAATGAGGAAAAAAAAAGAGATATGTTTGCCCTGTAAAGCAATAAGGATAAAAAACGAAGTGTGCAAACATTGACATAGTGTTTGATACCATACATGCTTAGCCCCAGTACTGGTTTTGGCTGGGATAAAATTAATTTTCATCATAGCAGCTCCTAGGATGCTAAAGTTTGGGTTTGTGACCAAAACAGCATTGATAACACACGGATATTTTAGCTGTTGCTGAGCAGTACTTACACTGAATCAAGGATTTCTCCATTACTCACTGCCCCCCAAAGCAAGTAGGTTGGGAGCAGACAACAGGCTGAGGAGGAACACAGCCAGGACACCAGACCCAAACTGTCCATCTACAGCAATAAAACCAGGAGGGGAATTTGTTAAAGGCTGCCATTACTCCGTGACTGGCTGGGCATCCTTCAGGTGCTTGGGTGATTGCTTTTACATCACATGGTTTTCTTTCTTTTGCTTTGTGTTGTCTTTTTCTCTTTTACTTATTAACTGTCTCTACCACGACCCACAAGTTTTCTCACTTTTACCCTTCCAATCCTCTCCCCCCTCCCTCTGCAGGGGCACTGAGCTGGTGGTTGTGTGGCACTTAGCACCTGGCCTCATTTCAACTGGGACAGAGCTAATTTTCTTCCTAGCAACAGATGTAGTGCTGTGTTTGGGAGTCAGGATGAGAGCAGTGCTGATAACACATGGATGTTTTTAGTTGTTGCCAAGCAGGCAAGGACTTTTTGGCTTCTCACACTGCCCTGGCAATGAGAGGGTGGGGGCACCCAGGAAGCTGGGAGGGCCACAGCCAGGACAGCTGACTCAAAATGGCCAAAGGGATATTCCATACCATATAATGCCATCCTCCCTATATAACTGGGGGATGGGCTCTGTATATAACTGGGTGAGGCAGTTTGAGGTCTTATGGAGCATCAACATGGTGGTGAGAAATAGTGCTGTTCATAAACTGTTTTGTATATTCTATCATGATCATCCTCTTGTATCCTATTAAAATGCTTTTATCTGAACAGGGAAGGGACATCAAAAGGATATGGGATTCATAAAGCCTTCTGTGTTGCTCCCTTTGTGGGGAAGGTGCCTATGCACAGTGTCTACTACAAGGTAAAGTTGATTTTGGTTGAACTCTTTGACCGGTTCCAGAATACTGGAAGAAGATGCATACTTAATTTGCTGAATTTAGAATCAACTGTCAGTAAACCATCAGACAAAGGGTCAAAACTACAGACATCAGAGCAGTTGCTTTATCTCAGCAGCAGCAGCAGCATGTGCAAATTAAATACCTATCTGGTAGCAAGAGGAAATAGGTAAGTTTAATAGTGGCTGACAGCCGTGGCTGTTAGGGAGACCAGGACCAGACAGAACATTTTCCTCTGTGACATGGGTTGTTTGCATCTTATGGACACCCAGAAAGGAAGACCTGATATTGCCTCTGAAATAATCCCAGGGAACACACAGACCAGCAGCAGCTTAACTGCGTCCTGCCTAGTGACCCCCAGCATGGGGGACATGGAGAATTCCTGTTGTGCATACACCTGACAGCTCTAAAAAGGGGATTTGCCAAGCATATCATGTTAGCAAGTGACTGCTTGCAAGCAAGTGATTAAATGGCAAATTATTTTCATTTAGCAAGAGGAAGAATAATGAGTCAAAAGTGTTTCACAGGGCCAGGAGCAGCACAAACTGACATATTGTGCCTGATGCAAGATGAAGTCACAGGAGCATGATTTTAAGGCAGAATGGACTGGAATAATTACTCCCTGTTTAGAAAAAAAAAACAGTTAGCTGATGAGGATTTGAAGGCAAACTCAGCTGCCAGAGGGATCAGCATTTCTGCTATTTGTGCTCTATCTGCCTGATTCAAAATGCACCGAGCATGCTTCTTAGTTCCAAAACACAGATACTCCCTATTCATGCTCTTAAATGCAGTCCTGGCAGTGATACATGGTAATGCCGAGTCTTGAGTTGTAACATTTTGAAAATGAGCCAAAAGCTTAAGTTCTTGCACTAAGGAAAAAGTTTACCCTTCAGTTTTGTAATGAGCAAGGAGGGGGAGGTTGAAGAAGCTTAGGGAGGAACTATGTAGAGCTTGACAAAAATGTTGACCAAAAAAGATTATCTAGTGGAAATTATTTTTTATTTCATTACATTTTTTTTCCTAGTGAATATATTCAGATAGGAATGCTTGATGAAACAGTGAGTTCTCCCCTAGCGTTTTTATGAAATGTCATTTAAAAAAATCAGAAAACATAGCTAGTCAGCAAATGAATAGCAAAGGTCAAACCAGTACAAATCAGTACAAATCAATCACTTGGCTTTGTAATGACGACGCCCTGGCAATGTCAGAGATGTACATGTGAGATACTTGGGGAGTGAATGTGGTATTGTGTCACAGGATTTTTCCAGTCTCACTATACAAACGTCTCAGTCATGATGGTTATTTGCTGTTTGTGACCTAGATTCCTATTGCTGAAAGATCTTTGAGGTTGAGTATACTTTTCTCTTCCTAAAGTTCTCTTGAGACATCATGCAGTGCCACGTAAATCAGCAGGTACCCCTTAGTCACAAAACTGATCATGTACATCAGCCAACTATGAATTTTAACTAACTTCAAGCAGAAAAAATATATTAAAAAAAAAAGTGGGAATGACTTTTAGCTTCCATTGCAAATTTTATGAAAGAATATTTGAGAAAAAAGTTCATTATTTGCAACACTTGCCTGGGTTCCAAAATATTAAGGCATTTAAGATGCATTGTAATAAATCACATACTTGCATTATTTATCAGTTTGTACAAATATATCTGAACTGACTACAGATGAGAAATACTTGAATACTCCATGTAGCATACATACATTATATATGTATATATATATATATACACTCTCTTCTTCTCCCAGAAGGAATTTGACTCATATTCCTTTACGATGATCCAAAGTACAGTCAAGGAACTTCATTGTTTTCCAATGGCAAATGTATTGAAACTATCACATGCAATTACTTGACTGACAAGAGAAATGTCTGATGTATTTTACTCTCTTTCTGTAGTCGGTAACATCATACCCTGCACACAAAAAGGTACACAATGCCTTTGTGGGCATATCTGTTTCCAAATAAAGACATAATTTGTAATTCAGCTAAGAGACTTACGGGAATTTTAGTATAATCAAATTCGACAGAATAAATATAAAAGCAAATATGTTGGCAACAATCCATGTTAGTGGATGTATGTCTGATGACAAGATTGACTTCCATTTCAAAACATCTCCTTATTCATTCCTGTATTCCTGGCACTATTATAATTACATGGAATGAAGGTATTTTTTACTTTTACTCGAAACTGTCGATGGTGGTCCACATAAAAAGTCAGTCTTGCTTTCACCATTTTGCACATATTGCATTGAGTATGGGAATAATCCCCAAGGCTTTGGTGAGTCTTTCTGCAACTTCATGTCGAGTTACCAAGCTGTAACTTTTTCTTTCTTTTTCATTTCTTTTAACATGAAAACATCTGTGCTAGTTGGGGTAGAAATATAGTATGATGTTAAAGGAACAGTGCAGCTATATGAGATGATGCTGTTATTACCATTACCTTGATAATCACAGAAGCACAGAATTGTAGGGGTTGGAAGGGATCTCGAGAGATCATCGGGTCCAACGCCCCTGCCAAAGCAGCTCCCTAGCTCATATTGCACAGATAGGCGTCCAGACGAGTCTTGAATATCTCCAGAGAAGGAGACTCCACCACCTCCCTGGGCAGCCTGTGCCAGGGCTCTGTCACCCTCACTGTGTAAAAGTTCTTCTGCATGTTGGTGCGGAACTTCCTGTGCTCCAACTTGAGGCCATTGTTCCTTGTCCTATCTCCACAGACCACTAAAAAGAGGTTGGCCATTTCCCCCTGTGCCCCACACTTGAGATATTCATAAACATTAATAAAGTCCCCCTTAGTCTTTTCTCTAGGCTGAACAGTCCCAGCTCCCTCAGCCTTTCCCTATAGGGAAATAATCCAACAGACATGCTCATGAGATAAGATCTTTCTTTCCTAACAGTCTTGTATCTTATTAAATTTATTTATTTATTTATTATTTATATATGGGGAAAATAAACCACTTCTCACACACTGATACTTCTTCTTTTCCAGAGGAAACATTCTGGAGTTTGTATTGTCCCATGGAATAATAATCTTAGTGAAAAAACCCAAACAAACAAACAAAAAACCTCCCTCCCCCCCAAAACCCCATCAAAATAACCCCAAAGCCACAACAAAACCAAAACAGCTCCACTCCCCCCCAAAAAACCCACCCAGACAAAAAACCCACAGAAACCCCCAGAATAGCATACAACATTGTGTTATAGCTGACATGTTTGGTTTTCTTGAAACAATATGTGCTCTGTCATATCCAACTACAGAGAAGCCCATGGAGTATTTCAATTATCCAGTGAGAGTACTCAGCTGCCATGTTCACAGAAAAATCCATAAACATGAAATATGTGTTCAGAAATGTGTACAGGTTCTGACAGGTTAAAGGGAGGGAAAAAAAAAAAATTCACCATGTATAGAGTCCAGCAGTGGAACAAGCTGCCCAGAGGGCCTGTGCAGTCGCCATCCTTGGAGGTTTCTAAGGCCCAACTGGATAAATCCTGAGCAATCTGGGCTGAATTCAGCGTTGACCCAGCACCGAGCGAGGGACAAAGTGACAGCCTCACAAAATCCCTTCTCAACCTGAGTAAATCTGTGATTATCTGACACAGAGAACTAAAACCAAAGATGGACACACCAAACTCCCAACAGTATATACAGGCTTGCATTTCTTTCACTTAGGAGTGGAGATGGTAATTTAAATATTCAGTCTGTGATATGAGATGCTATTTCCTAATATCAAAAAGTCAATAACCCAGAGAATTCCAGAAAAAAACCTACCACTTTTTCGCCTTCTAAAATAATTTTGCCTGAAATGTTCTTAAGATATAAATTTAAATCTATTAACTCCATATATTTTCTTATTGTGCTTACTGAATATATGTTCTCTTGTTATGTACGTATAAATTATAATGTGTAATAGTTAAACTTAATGTACACCTAATAATACCTTTTAAAATGCACTATAATAAGTAGATATTTGACAAAATTTAATTTTCTATACCCAGATTATATACACTTGCGATTAGAGTAAAGCATTTTAGAAAAAACGCTGTAGCTCTTACTGCCAATTTCCCAGCATTATGTCCAAGTCTTTCCTACCTTAGCACCACCAGCACACAAGCACACAAGTTTAGCCTTGATGTCTATTATTCTTCCTCCACAGCACTGGAAAAAACACTGGTCACTTGTGTTCTGAAAAGTATAAAGGGTTTGATGCAAGAGCAGATCGAGATCATGCACAGGACGAATAATAAAGTAGATCCCGTTTGAATGACTGCTGCAAAGGACCTTATTAGTTTGGCTTCAGCTTAATGTTCTGGAGACAGTTAACGGTGTCAGGAGCAGGATCCAATGTGAGACTTGATTTTTTATAGATCATTACGAAGAACTTCAGAGGGGCTATGGAGCCCGTGGGTGAGAGCACCTACTGAGCAGGTAGGAGTTTTCCAACACATAATTGCGTTTCAGCTCAAATAGACAAGTTTTATTATTGCCTATTCTGAAAGCTGGCAGACATTTTCAATATATGAGTTTAATTCCAGTCTGAAGAGTCTCAGACACAGGCAGAGGCTCCCTAAATAGTTACAGTCCATTCATTGCTTTCCCATTTCCTTTTTTTTTTATTTCCTCCATTTTGCAGTGTAAGCCACGCTCACATCTGTATGCTCGCTCACAGTAGGCCCTCATGGAAGGTTACTGCAGAATCAAGTGACCATGACTCTGTAGATAAACGAGAATGAAAGGTATGTGAGCTCTAGGTGTTCAAAAGGGTGATTAAGATGGACAGAGTTGGTGCTAATATGTGAAGACCATCCAAATGGATCTTAATGTAGCTGATTACAGAATGAGCCAACATATATATTTTATAAAATATATATATTATAAAATATATGTCATATATTTTAACTGACAATTACACATACAGTCACAGAAGCACAGAATCGTAGGGATTGGAAGGGTGCTCAAGGATCATCAAGTCCAACCCCCCTGCCAAAGCAGCTCCCTAGGACAGGTCGCACAGACAGGCGTCCAGATGGGTCTTGAATATCTCCAGAGAAGGAGACTCCACCACCTCCCTGGGCAGCCTGTCCCAGGGCTCTGTCACCCTCACTGTGTAAAAGTTCTTCCGCATGTTGGTGCGGAACTTCCTGTGCTCCAATTTGCAGCCATTGCCCTTTGTCCTGTCCCCACAGACCACTGAAAAGGGGCTGGCCATTTCCCCCTGTGTCCCACACTTGAGATATTTATAAACATTAATAAGATTCCCTCTCAGTCTTCTCTCAAGGCTGAACAGCCCCAGTTCACTCAGTCTTTCTTCGTAGGGGAGATGCTCCAGGTCAAACCAGTCCTACCAGTGAGTAAGGTACTAACAAGATATTTAAAGTAGTCTGTACATGTTAGGAGTTTATTTTGTTAGTGGGGTTTTCAGTGGGGTTTTTTTGTTTGTTTCTGTTGGGGTTTTTGTGTTGTTGTTTGGTGGGTTTTTTTAAGGTGGCAGGAATTAATAGTTGCAGGATTGATGAGCTGAACAGGGAGCCTTTCTTGAAAGAGAAAAAAATTTGCCCTTATACCTTTTGATATCCAGATGAATAATTTAGAACAGCGATACCATCAAATTTTACGGATCTATAGTAAAGTATGCTAAGAGCGAGTCAGTCTTGCAATGTTTGTAGAGAATACGCCTTGCTTGGTAACAGGGCTTCAGTTGAGTTTATGTGTGCAGGCACTTACAAAACCATGTTTGAAAACTAAGAATGAAAATTACACTCACCAGTTAGGTTAGCCTATATTTTAGAAAGCAGGAAGTCTGAAAAGGGCTTAGGTAAAATGATATATAATTGACCCTAGGTGAAATCCTGGTGCAGTATAATGCTAAGGTAGCAAAGAGTGCTGTGAAAACAGAGAGGTGCATAAAGAAGGAAATAATGAAAATGAGGACTATACTTTTCACAAAGGCCAGGGAGAACAAGCACATAGGACACTTTTTATGGCTCCTGAGAGCGCTCTGGTTGCATGTGTGTAATGGAGCTCCTTTCCTGCCCTTATGGCTAGTCCAAAGGAATGTTATCTCAGGCAGTTCCCTTGCCATCTAACTACACCAAACCAGCAGATCCCACTGTGCTTGGCACATATGCAACCTGGTGCCACAAGCACCTCTGAAAGCAGCTGATTTAAGTGATTCAGGAGCTGCATATTGGCTACTAGTTTTCAATTCTCAAAGGGTACACAGCACACTATATAACATATATGCAGCACACTCCAGACTTCCAGCTGATTATTTTCCTATCTTTCTCTTTTATAACTCAGCTATGGCTAAGTTTTCCTCTCTGCATGTAGGGGCTGGGACTAATGGCTGCAGACCTTGGGTCTCCTGCTCAGTCTGTGCTTTGCTCAAGGTGTGACAACATGCCACCTTTCCTATAACCAACACTTTTAACATTTAATGCCTCTTTGATTTTAGACTCTGCACTTCAGAAATGATTAGCCAAATGGAAAATATGCCAAGTTATATGTAACTATTTTCCATGCTATGGGCACAGACAATCTTATCTCGAGTAGTTTGCAGATGTTTGCTCTGTACATCATGTCTTTGTTATTGTTTGCTCCTTATCTCTGAACAGCCACCTTTGGTTTAACTCCTGGTAGTCAGATTATTATAAAATAGATACATTTAGAGACTACTTCATTTACAGAAAAATTTATATACTTTTCTTTTTTTCCTAAAATCCTGGCATTAATGATGATCTTTTAGAATAGTTTTTTTTTTTTTAGTGCCCATACCTTAAGCTGCAGACAAAGCTTCATAAAAAACACCACTTGAATAACCTGAGGCTTTAAAAAGGTGGTTTGCAGAGTTTCTAGTATATCCAGGGAAAGGGTAAGAGGTGACTTGATTACAGCCTACAATTACTTACAATGAGAAGATTTCTGATTGCAAATAGCCCTTTAATTTAACAAATGAAGTATAACGAGATCCAGTATTTGAAGGTAGATGCTAGATGATTGATATTAGACTAGGTGCATATTTTTATCAGTGAATTTAATCAACTATTTGGACTATTTACCAAGGGAAATACTTGGTTCTTCATCACTGAGAACTTTAAATGAAAATTGTGTGTTCCTGAAAGATATGTAATAGCTCAGGCAGAAATTACAGACTTTATGTAGGAAACACTTGAAGGAATTCTGTCTGTAGTTCTGAATAAATGATTATTATGTCCCCTTCCAGCACTAAAAGTTGAGTAACATTTAGTTCCATTAAAATGAATGTGATTTTTGTTACTAGACTGGAATCACATTTCACTGAGTTTACACTAGACCCCTTTACAGACTCACTAACGCTGTAAAGGTCCCTTCAAGTATGCAGCATATCATACCTCTTTCCCTCAACACTTCTCAGGTGATGTAAAAAAGCCTTAACTGGGTGTTCTTCACAACCAGAAATAAGTATGTTTAGCAGCTGGGGCTGCAAGATTGTGCTCTGTCTCCTACCACGATGCCTGTTGAAGAAGCACATACTTAAATTTGCTGATTGCAAGTGGAGGCGGATACAGTCGTAAATCAATAGAAGGAAAGCAACTGCCCTTTCTTGTGCTTCAACTTGCATTGTCTTAGAGGACAATTGCCTTGGACAACAGCGAGGAGAATAGCACAAAATTGTTCTTTCCTCATCTGTCATAAAGCAGTGAGCTACTGCGTCAGAAGGTTGTAATAAAAAGTCTGTGTCATTCAGTGACATTAATAATTAGATGTATTAAGCAATTTCAGTGAAAGCTAAAAGTATATTTAGATCTAGGATTTTCATTGCTGCAAGCAAGACATGATACAGTTATGAAAATGTAATCAGGGATACAGACAAGCCTGTCTGAGTTATACTACTTACCTTCTCTCTTAGTATGAAAATGAAAGGATATACAGTGGAGAGGAAAACCACAAATAATCTTATTTCTTAGAGTTATTAAAAATAAAAATGACAAAACCTCACCTCTCATAGGTATGAAAAGGATGACAGTGCTTAAAAGCATTAGATATTACATCCATTTTGTATATGTAGATTTTCAGTAAGGGAGGGTTAAATTCTCCAATGTTTTATGTTACCAAGTCTACATAGGTTAAATATGTCACTGTTACTGTGGAGCTGGAGCATGATGGTTATATATACACCAAACCACTGGGTAGGGTAGAGCTGTTATCTCTCATTCTGCAGGTAGGGACTCAGGTGCAAAGAGCCACAAAACTGAAATCCCTGAGGATTTCAGCACCTGACTGTGGCCTTTGCCAAGGGACACCCTGCAGCACCTGTCTAGATGTCAGTAGAGGTATGCATTCAACAACTGAGCAAGCAATTCAGCCACTGGGACTGAGAAGCCAAAGACTGTCATCGTTCAGCGCCAGTGCTAGTGGAATATGACTTGCCTTAGAAAGCAGCAAAAGTGCCTCATCTCAGCTGCAGGCATCTGGCAATGCTGACACATGAACTGTAGGATGCAGGATCACGTTGTGCTTTAGCCCCCCTGCTTTCTGGGTCTGAGTCTCTGTGCCTGAGGTGGGTCGTGGGCCCACCTCTTGCTGACAGGGTGGGGAACGCTCTGCGTAGTGCAGGATTAATTATGTTATGCATCTCCATGACCAAGCAGACAGAGGAAGAACAGCTCCCTTATCCACCTCAAATGCCATTAAAAGCTCAGCTAGTGAACAGATGCATAATGCAGAAGGATGAGGCATATTTTGTGAGAAAAGCAATGTGTGGGTGCCCGTCTCTGAAACAGTTTAGGGACAGGCATCCTGTGTGGGATGAGGCCCACAGAGTCTAAGGAAGAAGTGAGTAAGAACACATTGGTATGACATTGCCAGCCGCCCAGGTACCACACTGCACACAGCACATCACACTTCTGCAACCTCTTCCCTAGGCTGTAGCCACTCAATCATGAAAGGCAGTGGTGGTGTTTGGTCAGACCCTTTTAACCTGTTTTTTTTCATCCAAAGCCCTTGAATCTCTGTCATAACAGGAATGTAAGTGCAGGCATCCTAAATCTAAGGCTGGCACTCCAGCATTTCAACTTAGAAAATTTAAATCTTCTTTACAGGTTAATAATGTCAACAATAGCCATGTTCTTTTGGGACAGCTTACATGCTAATGGTCCACCATGAAATTTCTTGCATTGAATCATCAAACAGTGAAAGTATTTTGGTCAAGAAGATAGCAGACTGGGGTCTTTTGTCTCTCTGTGAAGATATGTCTAATTTTAGAATACAAATAACTCAAAGACATTTGTATGTATAATGTGCACATCATTCTAAATGCTACATTATTTAAAAACCCTCAGGTAGGAGAGATTAAAAAGTTCCTACTGAACTACTGCAATGAATGAGACTTTTATTTATTATTAAATGGATATTAATGGACTAAAGCTATGGTAAATATATTTTACATAAAAATCATTTAGTTCTAATATGGCAAATGGAAAGATGACATGATAATTTCTAACTTGAAAAATTCTGCCTTACATATCTTAGCTGCTTCACTTCCTTTTATATTGATCTTGAGTTTCCAGACAATGAGATTACATTCTGAAGCATTCACACAGCAGAGCATAAGGACAAGGCTATAACAAAACAATTAGATTCATATAAATGAGCCTCTAAAGCCTTGGGTTCTTTGCCCAGAAAGTTATCAAATTTCTCCTTTCACCTATCCATCACAGCAGGTGGTGAGGAAGGATTTTAAGAAAACAGGTAAAGTTTTACTCCATCAGAGGAGAAATAATTCAGACCTTTGATGACTCTATGCTGAAGCACCATGTTATAAAGGAAAAAAAAAGAAGTTCCAGTCATGCTGTCAAACTGTTCTTGGACAACTCATTTTCACTGGGATACACCCTGGTACTAACAAAAAGATAGAAAAGGTAACATTAAATATAAAAGTATCCTCCATATGGTTTACATGAGCAAGTGCTTGTTGCAAACATTTGGTTCGGTATTTCCCATAACTTAGCACTCATGCACTTCAGCAACAGGAAATGCAGCAAGAATATAAACTTTACAGAGAAGCTCATTTGGATAAAAAGAAGATATTGAGTGCTCCGACTCAAAACTGAACCATATGCAGATTGATTGCCCCTCCCCCCAAATTATTTTTGTCATTGAAGGCAGAAAAGTTTTTTGTATCTTTGCATTTCCTTGTTCTCTGCTGGACACATCAAGAGACAAAGATGGGTTTGGCACAGGAAGGGAAGAGGGGAAACTGTAAAACTCAGACAAAAGCTATTGCCCTGAAACAAAACCTTGCCTGTACGAAACGTCTGCTTCAGAACCAGAACATTTTGGAGAGACAAGGTGGACAGAGAACAAGGGGAATGCAGGGACAAACAGAGCCTGCACTACGCTATTCCATATGCTGGGAAAGCATGAAGGGCAATCCCGAGGGAGACAACTTGGTCCAGTTATATATATTCTACAAATTTACAGCCATGGGTGGCTATACAAACAAACAAGGTCAAATCATTGCTATTCTCCCATTGACGTATTTTAATCCAGTCAAATTATTCTTTGTGTTGTTCATTAGAATAAGAATAGACTATATTGATTTTCCTGTATTCAGTGGCCAAAGAACCAGTAAGAAAAGCCGCAGAAACATTCCCATTTACTACATCTGCTTATTCCTTCTCTCGGGTGACTGGTTACAATTACAGTGAGGAAGCAAAATATTAGGAGCAGGATCATAACAGATCTCAGCAGAGGTCAGAACCAGAATATCTGCTTGGACTCATACAGGGGAGGCACTGCAAAAGCTGAAAAACAGGCACGTAGTTGTACCAGGAATATTCACCGAAGCACTGAAGTCGTGCTCCTCAGCTCCCTGTAAAATTAATGCAGCCTGAAAAGCACACTTCTAAATGAAGAAAGAGCTGACCAGGAGTCTGAAACTTTGTCCTGCACAGGTATGTGGGGCAAGTACACAGGTTCACGGCAGGCACCTTTGTATGTTTTGAAAGTACCAAGTCAAATGCTTCAAGGGAACCAAGTGTCAGAATACATTGTTTCCAGGCCTTGTCACTGCCTACAAATAAAACAGGTAGAAAGATAATACCAAAACAGGTAGGTAGATAATACCATTGAGATTGAGGCAGCGCAGGACAGGGGTAGGAACAGAAATGCTGATGTTGGGGGTTATTTGATGTGAACGCTCTAAGATGCATTCATTGTTTCCACACATCTGTTGGGCTACTGAGTAAGTGAATCTGGATTTCAGCAGCTGCCGAAGGATGTCAGAATTCTGTACGTGGGCATTACGTTACAGTGGTGGGCTGACCCTGGCTGGAGGTCAGGTGCCCACCAAAGCTACTCTGTCACTCCCCTCCTCAGCTGGACAGGGGAGAGAAAGATATAATGAGAGGCTCGTTGGTCAAGAGGACAGGGAGACATTGCTCACCGATCGCTGTCACGGGCAACAGACTCAACTTGGGGAAAAAATTCTTTTTTTTTTGCAAATCAAACCAGAGTTATACAATGAGAAATAAACCCCAAATCTTAAAACCACACCTTTCCCCCATCTCCCTTCTTCCTGGGCTCAACTTCATCTCCAGCTTTTCTACTTCCTCCCTCTGCAGCACAGGGGGATAGGGAATGGGGGTTGCAGTCAGTTCATCACACATTGCCTCTGCTGCTCCTTCCTCCTTGGGGGAGGACTCCTCACACTCTTCTGCTGCTCCAGTGTGGGGTTCCTCTCAGGGGAGACAGTGCCCTATGGACTTCTCCCACCTGAATCATTCCCATGGGCTGCAGTTCTTCATTAACTGCTCCAGCATGGGTCCCTTCCTCACAGTGCGGTCCAGCCACAGACTGCTCCAGTGTGGGTGCCCCATGGGGTCACAAACCCTGCCAGTAAACCTCCTCTGGCATCAGCTCCTCTCTCCAGGGGCCGTATGTCCTGTCAGGAGCCTGCTCCAATGTTGGCTTCCCACAAAGCCACACCCTCCTTAAGGTGCCTCCACCTGCTCCAGTGTGGGGTCCTCCACGGACTTCAGGTGGATATATGCTGCACCATCACCCTCCATTAGGCTGCAGAGGGATAGCCTACCTCACCATGGTCTTCTTCAGGGATTACAGGGGAATTCTATTCCAGTGCCTTCAGCACCTCCTCTCCCTCATTCTTCACTGACCCTGGTGTCTGCATAGTGTTCCTCTCACATCTTCTCACTCCGCTCAATGGCTGCAATTGCTCCTGGTGGCCATTTACTACCCCGAAACTTATCCCAGAGGTGCTATCACTGTCACTGATGGCCTCAGCCTTGGCCAGTGGCAGATCCATCTTGGAGCCATCTGGCACTGGCTCTATAATGAGGGAAGCTTCTAGCAACTTCTTGCAGAAGCCAAACCTGTATTCCCCCCTCCCTCCAACTATGAAAACCCAGTGGCATCATTACATTTTCACACCAATTCACTAATTTCTTTTTTTTGTAGATCTCAACTTACACAACTGCAGAAGTAGAAGGAGGGACATGACTTACCCTCCGTGGTCAAAGAGGCCATGTGCAAGTAGGGCTCATTTATTAAAATTACACCTGCATCACCCTGCCATTTGGTCTTCTACCTAGGGAAATGTTGGATACTTAGCATCAATTTTTTCTTCGGCTTTCTGCTATATCCCAGCACCACCACTACACCACGCAACAACTAGCTTTGATGTGTAAGCCAACATATGGCCATTAAACTATTGGCTTCAATTATGAACATAAGGACTCAGAATTGTGACTTATTAGCATGAAACAATTAAGTTCCTCCTAGAAATGTGGCTTCATCTTTTCAGTCAAGCAAAAATATACAGAGAACTAGACTTACAATATACAGATCTCTCTGATGAATTCCATTATTATTTCTTTTATTTCCATATTATGGGCACAATTTAAAACCCTCTTTTTAATAAAGTTTTATCAAATTTAGATCATTTCAACGTCCTCACATTTCTGTGCCTGTCTTTTGAAAGATGATATAACTTTATTTTTAAAAAGGGTGGTAAATGGCATCTCCTGAATCTTCATATGTATACAAGATAAAGCTTCATGTCAATTTTCCCAAAAAAACATTGCCATAGAAAGCCCAAAATATTTACCTTTAAACATTATTCTGAGGAAAGGAAATTTGGAAGTACTTCAGTGTCCTTGTTATGAAAACTCACCTAATTGTTTAATACTGATAAACCAAGACTTTTTTTTTTTCCTGTAAGCTTTCATCTTGCTTTCTCTATTCTGGATAATGAATCTTTCCTGTCAACTTTACCATTTCCCTTTGGTATTCTCATTAACATTAGTCATTAAAACAAGATTGGGCAAAGCACTGGAAAATCTACTCTAGGGAAAGATATGGGTTGTGCTTTATATCACTTTATTTAGAAAGCACACAGTATTCTACCAGAGCAGTTTAAAATGCTGCAGTTATTGCTCTGCAAGCTTCAGTGTTTTGGATGATTAAAATAAATTATCACAGTATTTTTATGACCTGCTATAACTTTTCCTGTTTATTCTCTGTCTTCGTAAAGATGCAAGGACTAGGACACATAGGCATCACCTATCTGGGTCCACAAAACTTAGAGAGGCAAATAATGGAGAAAGTGCCACAATGCTCCAGACAGCCCTTAAAGGTTGATTCCAGGTTCCTAAAATCAGAGACAAACAGGGTGGGAGGGACTGAAAAATCACCTAGATTCTCTGTGCCCCCCAAGCAGGGTTAACTACACTTGCATATTTCTGATGGATGTTTTCCAGTCTTCATACATGTTTCAAAATATTTGTTACCTCCTCCTTAATAAATAAAAATACTATAAGCCATAAATTAAATACCTTTTGTTATGTGAAATACTGGGGGGTTTTTGACTTGTAGCTAGTTCTAACCTCTTCCTCAGCTAATGCATCTTGGAAAATAACTACCTGCTCCTTTTTTACAGAACTCAATAAATTCACATGATAAATAACACGCTAGCGAAGACAGTTTGGTGGGAGAGCTAGAAGTTAAGAACAACCTGGGTTGGTGCTCTGAAAAGGAAAAGAGAAAGAAGAAAATATTTTGTGCTTTAGTTTTCCACTTTCCTCAGACAACTTCTACATAGATTGTGACTGAAGAAACATTAAAACAAAGTTGGGTTTGGCATAAGCTTCCCACTAGCATATTTTTATGATAAGCTGATACAAAATTAATTCTAAACAGAAAATCAATTGTTTTGATATTGGTTCTGTCTCTTAGCCAGGCCTCTCCTTCTCTTTAAAAATATTTCTCTGCATAAGTAATTTTCAATAATGTATCACTCAGAATAGAGGGTTGGTGATATGTGTGAAGGGAAGGTGGTTTGTATCTGAAAGAAAACTGAGTGCTGCTGTAACTGCTTCTTGCTCTACCTATCCGCCTCTGGAGCAGATTTATTATCACCATTATTCATTCCTGTACGTTGTCTTAGGGAACACTTTTATGTGGAAATGTCACTTATTTTCAGAAGCTACTAACTTAAATTGCTTTACAGTTTCATTAAAAGCCACCATTGCTGCTGGCTGCTCAGTAGACACCTCAGACACTAAGCTCCGATGTGCTCTCTACAGCCAAGTTGAGAGGCAGTTAACTGCTGCTTTCCAGTTTCCCCATAATTAAAATATTTTAAAGAGCTAAATGGTCCCGTCTCCTCTTTTTCATTACTGTGCTACGAGTACCTGTCACTTTCAGAGTGCTGCTGGTCTAAGGCCCTTTCCATTTCCTCCTGTTTGTAAGTGCCAGCATGAGAGGCTGTGGCTGTGAGCAGGCCGCGTGCTCGCTCTGGCTAGGTGTGCTGCTCCTGCGGCTGGTGTCGCCTCCAGGCCCTCAGACCAGCCAGCCTAATGGGGACACCCAAGACTCTTCCACGATGTTACACCAGTGTAAGACATTTTTTTTTCTTAGACAACAGCAGTGATCAGGTATACTTTTGACAGCTAGCTTTTTAATTTACTTGGCTTCTATGCTAAAATTTATACTAAAATAGACAACTTACCCATTTGGGTTTCAATTACAACTAAGGTTTTCTTATTGGTTTATAACTGCCATTCTGGAAATAAAAAAAGAAGTCATTTACCTGTTTCCAAAAGTAACCCAGCCTTACACATTCAAGATTTCACCCCAACCTCTACTTAAAGCATTATTTTAGGTCAGTAATTCATGTACAATTTACAAAAATGGGGCATCAACCAAGAGGGAATAAGCCTTCAGGATCATCCAGAACTAATACCTGTCAGAAATTAAATTGTATTCTTGTTGGATTGAAGTCTGGTATCTTACACTTCTATTTCTAGCTATGAAGGATGAAGGGAACAAGTCCTGTCAAGAACATTACCTGAGTAAAACACAGACTCCCTGAATTCCATCAGTAGGTTCTTGATTTGATTCTTAAAAGCACAAGAGTACATACATATAGGAAAAAAGTAGGGAAGTGAATTTTATTTGTTTAATTTTCTCCCAATGGCTTTAGATAATCAGGTTACAAGGGGTTAAGATGGCTGGAGAGCTTTGGGTTTCTATTTTTCTCCATATTCTGTTCTGTGGGCATCATAAGCTGTCAGCAATGATATTTTGAAAACAAATAAATTCCATATCCAGAAGAAAAAAGTAATTATTACTTCCAGATAAAATGTTGCAAGGCTGAACGTTTCTGTAATAAAGACATTTCAGCTGTTCTTGCACCTGACTGAGTTGAGGCTGTAAATCAGCAAACTCTTTAAATGTAGAGCCGTCATATGACTTGGTTTGTCATCTTTCCATCTGCTGGCTGCTTAAAACTCTAGCAAGCAGCTTGGATAGTGCAAATAAGGAGGGAATTCAGAGTGTTTGCACAAAACTTTACTGATGGCATACAGCTTGTCTTCAGTGTACGCAAGAAATGAACAAAGCTATCCTATGTTTTCAGTATACCATAACTTACATGAACTTGGGTTTTTATATCATATAAAGAGTGTGATGGCAGATACTGAGCAATGGAAGCAGTAAAGCAACATTGGTCATTGCCATTATGCCCTGCTGGATGATCGAGGGCTTCCAAAGTGCATGTTGAATAGGATGCAGTGACCAAAAAAATAAAGGGAACAACAAAGTGTAATAAGATCATGCTCACATATAATATGTGATCCAGGACCTTATGGAAAAGAACAATAATAGTAATCTGTTCTAACATATGTTTCATAATATCGTTATCATTTTCTCTATTTTGTAAGTGGATAACCTGAGCCACGAAGCACTGAAGTAACAACAGGCCAAGAATTTTTCATTAGACTATGCATCCAACAGGAGTTTAGCAGCTAAATCCATTTCAGCTGACGTGTTTATTCTGCACAATATTCTAAAACTGAGAAGAGAACATTACTGGGGCATGCTTGATGACAACATGGAATTAATTAAACCTGAGTAGACGTTTAATGACTAAAAGTGACAGAAGTCCAGAGTTTGCATGACTTGATTCAGCACATCATTGTAACAGCAAGATAATCCTTTTAAAAACACGCAAAAGGGATACTGAGTATGACATCACTGCAGACTGGGAGAAGCAAGAACAGCACAAGTTATGGAATTACTCTCTACCATCGTGTCCCCTTATTGCTTAAAAACAGTGCCAGCTAATTTCTGCCAGATACACCAGCAGGTGCTGAAAATGCATAAGAAAACCTCAAAATAAGAAAATATTCTGCTGAGATTTAAAGATTCCAGTATCGTCACTTAAATTGACATGGCTGTAGCCAGTAAGTCTTATCTGCTGTTGGCTGCAACTGTGGAAGAACAAGCACTAAGAGAATAAACAGACATCTTAACTGTGTCTGTGCACAAACAGGGTCTGTGCACCTGGGAGGAATATAGGGATGTAGTCAGGGCCTGTAGGGACGCGACTAGGAAGGATAAAGCCCGCTTGGAGTTGAAACTGGCAAGGGACATAAAGGAAAATAAAAAGAGTTTTTTCAGATACGTGAATAGTAAGAGGATGACCAGGGATAATGTAGGTCCCTTGACAAATGAGGCGGGTGTCCTGGTATCGGGTGATGATGAGAAGGTGGAAATACTGAATGCCTTCTTTGCCTCGGTCTTCACTCCAAAGGTCCCTAGGGACCCGCAGAGCCTGGATGAAAATAGGAGTGTTTGGGGAATGAAGAGCTTCCCTCTAGTTGAGGTAGGGGTGGTCCAGGAGCGGCTCAAAGGGATTAATGCAAACAAATCCATGGGCCCGGATGGGATACATCCACGTGTGCTGAGGGAGCTGGCGGAAGTGATTGCGGAGCCGCTTGCTATCATCTTCGACAGCTCTTGGAGAACAGGAGAAGTACCTGAGGATTGGAGGATAGCCAATATCACTCCAGTCTTCAAAAAGGGCAAGAAGGAGGAACCTAACAATTATAAGCCAGTCAGCCTCACTTCTGTCCCTGGAAAGGTTATGGAACAGCTTGTTCTGGATGCCATCACCAAGCAACTGGAAGAGAAGAAGGTCATGAGGAGTAGTCAGCATGGATTCACCAAGGGGAGATCGTGCTCGACCAATCTCATAGCCTTCTATGATCTCATCACCGGCTGGGTGGATGGAGGGAGAGCAGTGGATGTCATCTACCTTGACTTCAGCAAGGCTTTCGATACTGTCTCCCATGACATCCTGATAGAAAAGCTGAGAGAGCATGGGATAGATGAGTGGACAGTGAGGTGGGTTGAGAACTGGCTGTCGGACTGGGCTCAGAGGGTCGTGATCAGTGGAGCAGAGTCTGAATGGAGGCCTGTGACTAGCGGTGTTCCCCAGGGCTCGGTGTTGGGTCCAGTTCTGTTTAATATCTTCATCGACGACCTTGATGAGGGAATAGCATCCACCCTCAGCAAGTACCCCCATGATACAAAGCTGGGAGGGGTGGCTGACACGCAGGAACACTGCGCCGCCATCCAGTGAGACCTGGACAGGCTGGAGAGCTGGGCAGGGAGAAACCAGATGAGGTTTAATAAAAGCAAGTGTAAAGTCTTGCACCTGGGGAGGAATAACCGTCAGTATCAGTACAGGCTGGGGGATGACCTGCTGGAGAAGAGCTCTGTTGAGAAAGACCTGGGGGTCCTGGTTGATGACAGGTTGGCTATGAGCCAGCAGTGTGCCCTGGTGTCTAAGAGGGCCAATGGGATCCTGGGATGCATCAGGAAGAGTGTGGCCAGCAGGTCGAAGGAGGTGATCCTCCCCCTCTACTCTGCCCTGGTCAGGCCCCACCTGGACTATTGTGTCCAGTTCTGCGCTCCCTGGTATAAAAAAGACAGGGATCTCCTTGAGAGAGTCCAGAGAAGGGCTACGAAGATGATTAAGGGCCTGGAACATCTCCCGTATGAGGAAAGGCTGAGTGAGCTGGGGCTGTTCAGCCTGGAGAAAAGAAGACTGAGGGGGGACCTAATTAATGTTTATAAATATCTTAAGTATGGGATGCAGGGGGAATTGGCCAACCCCTTTTCAGTCATCTGTGGAGATAGGACAAGGGGCAATGGCTGTAAACTGGAGCACAGGAAGTTCTGCACCAACATGCGGAAGAACTTTTACACAGTGAGGGTGACAGAGCCCTGGCACAGGCTGCCCAGGGGGGTGGTGGAATCTCCTTCTCTGGAGATATTCAAGACCCATCTGGATGCCTATCTGTGCAATATGTGCTAGGGAGCTGCTTTGGCAGGGGCGTTGGACCTGATGATCTCTCGAGGTCCCTTCCAACCCCTACGATTCTGTGATTCTGTGATTCTGTGTCACACTGCCTTGTGAAAAACTTGTGTTATTAGTACTTCCCAGAAAATTCACTGGCATTATTTAGGACTGACAACTGCTGGAATCAAGCCACATAAACAATTCTCTGAATCAGATTTTATTTTATTCATCACATACTTTATATTGGCTTTCAGGGCAATTTTGAGCCTCAATGAAGCCATGTTTTCTGTGACTTTAGGACCACTTCTTTATGCCACCTTATTTTTAATAAAAAATATCACTTCAGTAGACTCCTTGACATGTTTTTGTGAAAATGCCTTTGACATCCCTTCTTACGTTGAACTGCAGGTATATTTTTTCATGTTGTCATCTTCCTACAAATACATTTTAAAAGCAGCTGGCCTCTTTCCTCAATTTTTAGTGCAGTTTCCTAGCACCTGTCAATTTTAGTGTTGTTCAAGTCAAAGATTGTCTTTGTTCATTTGTGCTTGTATACCACAGGCTAAGATCACCTTACTGTAAGAAATCAGTGTGATTATCCTAGGCTTATCAAATAAGTCTTCAAGTAAACAAAAACATGCATGAAATAATTGACCCATTTTTCTTCAAGTGTATTGGGGCAGACCAGGGGTAGCTCTACAGAGATTTGTGAAATGATGTTAACATAAAAGGCTAATGAAGATGGATTCATTACAAACTTGGCTTTTGAAGATATTCTATAATGGTTAATAGTAAAGAAGACAATCCCTGACGTCCCCTTTGGATGATTCTCCAAAGCCAGTATACTCACTAGGTATCATTAAAAGCAAACAACTCTTTATGACAGAGAAACCTAAAAACCGCGCTTTCTGTTGAGCGTAGCTTGTGAATGTACCTCAAATAAAATACCATATCTTCTATACAATTTAGCTATAATCCAGCAAGAATGCTTGGCTATAGAGAACTAAAACAGCTTTATTAGCCACAATATAATTTTTTATTTTAAAAAGTAGGTGTAGGAGATTTGCTAGATCTCCTGCTTTAATAATACAATGTGGAAATTGACATTTTAGCAATGGTACTTCTCTGCCATTGTTACATCTACGGTGCATGATCTGCTGTCAGTATAAAATTCTAGTATAAGAATAGTATAGGACATATATTATACATGTCCTCTCTACCACTGAAGAAAAGGAAAAAAATAAGTGCATACCATAAATCATAACTACAATAAGATGCTTGGGCAAAACTTGGAGTAATAGTGATAACAACAATACCAACAGTAACCATCATCATCATCAGGTTTAGGTCCCTTGCAATGAAGTATTAATTTATTCTACCTAGTATATGAACTTTTGCCCTCAGTTGACATCAATAAAACATAACACTGAAATGCAGTTAACACATCTTGCCCATATTTTAAAGGAACTCTCTTTAGTGTTCCTGTGTAAATTCCTGTGAACTTAATGTTGAAGAGATTTTATGTATGTCTTTAAGAGAGAGATCATACAATTCATTAGAAATCCTTTCACTCTTATTTTTAGACTTCCTGCTTATTGCTTTTGTCATTTCAGATGTGCTGCTAAATATATCTCTGATTTTTTTCCCCCAACATCATCATTCAAATTCAACCCTGTAGTATATTTTAAATCTATGATAAAATATTATCCAGGAAGAAAATATTAAGATTCCAGAAAAGAATCTGAGTGTCAGTTTGCAAACTTAGATAAACCTGACCTTCTCAGAGCAATGCAAGGAAAAAAGTCCCTTTGCCCTTCACATTAATGGGCAAAGAACTGAGACTTTCAATATGATGTGCATGATTATCTCCATCAAAGAAAACGGGTATAGAAAGCTGATGATTGTTTTTAATCTTCCCAGATTACTACTTCACATTTAAATTTTAAAACTCATATGAAAGAGGAAACGCTCCCATATAGCTAGAGGACTGAGTTTTCTCCATTTCTATCTAGAATTTTATCACATCTTCAAAAATGGCAGAATTTTAGTCCTATTAAAAAAAAAAAAGTGCTTTTAACTGCAGTTGGAATAATACTTTGTACTTCATAAAAGGATGCATGATTTATACAAACAGTGCCACACATGGTAGAAATGGAAATTATTCCTTATTCTAAGAACAGTCTGATTGGAAAGGGCCTTGGGCAATGAAGAAACCATATTTATTATGACATGCCAGAAGTTGCAACAAAGCAATGATGATAAAAATAAATCTGGAAGTGCTTGTCTAATAACAACACACTATCTGTATCCATAGCAGTCCTCATTGCTTCAGCAGGAAGAAGAAACAGCCAAACCATCAGGTGATCAGCCAAACCAGAGGTGTAAGATTAGTGCAGTATGGACACCAGATGTCAACATGCTGGATTCACATCACAGGATTTCCTCTGCCTTCTTTTTTCATCTCTCAAGTAAACCCTACTTTCCTCATTCAAGCAGTCTCTTCTTTCATAAAACTACAGTTCTTTGATTGCTTCTCATCCCTCTGCATTGAGACACAACATTTGTATTTTTACATGATTGCAATTAAAGATATGATATCCCTAAAGAAGGAAGAGGGCATGATTCAGGGGAGGTGAGGTAGGTCCTTTGACAGGACCTACCCTTCTGCCTCTTCCTTGCCTGCAGGACATCCATCCTTGGGAGGTTGTGGGAGAAGGGGAGAAAGACATGACCCAGTGCAGGGAACCTGAGGATTAATGATAAGCCCCAGGGAGGTGCAGAAACCGACAGTTTGGCTTCAGAGGGATCAGAAAAGAAAATTTCCTGAAGCCAGAGGGAGCTGAGCAGAGGTGGCTGTAACTCAAGAAGCCACTGGGCTAGCTGACCCCAAGTTAGAGAGCACTGTCACAGTGGGCAAGGTTGGACTTAACTGGCACTCTGTATTTCTCTTCTGACCTGGTCACTTTGAAATTTTGTATTTAGAATGTAAATACTCCAGTTTAAAGTCTAATTCCTTCTTCTTTTATACTGTTTGAAAACCTCTTGGTTGACTACGGAAAGCACATGCTAAGAAGGTCTAGGACGTTGAGCTCAAAGCACAGTAGCCTCAAAAACATCACAGGCAACACCATTTCCAGTCTTTTACTTGTTTTTCCTTAGTCTTTTTTACATGTGAAATCCTATGTGTTTCCTCTATGTTGTGGTTCAACCCAGCAAGCAGCTAAAGCAACCACACAGCTGTCTGCTCACTCCCCACCTGAAGCGGGATGGGGGAGAGAATCAAAAAAGAATAAAAAAATACTCGTGGGTTGACATAAAGACAGTTTAATAGGACAGAAAAAGATGGTAACAACATTAATAATAATAATAGTAACGATAATGCCAACAGCTAAAACAGCAACAACAACAAAATAATAATAATAATATACAAATCCAGTGATGAACGTAATAATTTCTCACCACTGGAAAGCTGATGCTCAGCTAGTTCCAGAGCTGCCTGGCCAACCCACAGTTCTATGTATATAAAGAGCATGATGTCCTATCGTATGGAATAAGCCTTTGGCCAGTTTGGGTCAGCTGTCTTGGCTGTGTCCCCTTCCAGCTTCTTGGGTGACCCCAGCCTTCTTGTTAGCAGGGCAGTGTGAGAAGCTGAAAAAGCCCTGACTGCTTGGTGACAGCTAAAAACATCCGTGTGTGTTATCAACATTGCTCTCATCCTAAATTCAAAACAGAGTACAAGCCACTAGGAAGAAAATTAACTCTATCCCTGCTGAAATCAGG
Source organism: Porphyrio hochstetteri (assembly GCA_020800305.1). NCBI lineage: Eukaryota > Metazoa > Chordata > Aves > Gruiformes > Rallidae > Porphyrio > Porphyrio hochstetteri. The sequence continues at coordinate 89,907,768 of CM036906.1, read as the reverse complement.
GCACTCTTAATAAATATGACACAAAACTGTTGGTTTTCCCTCTCAACAGGTTGATTTGGAGACCCGTAAAAAAGATAACTGGGAGCAACATATCATTAAAATTCTTCCCAGTGCTACTGGTCCTGAAACCCCCTGTTACAATTCCCCTACAAGAGTAACTAATCTTTTACTAAATCTTTACTGTGATTCAAAAATGATCACAGTGGTGTAGTGAGTACCTTACCTATGGGCCATCTGCTTCTAGTGCGTTGTTTGATGTCATGTTGGCATCCCATTATGGAAAATATGAAGTAAGGTAAAATAAAGTTCCCCAAGATTTGGTAATTTATTTTGTATAAAAATATCACAAAGGAAGATATGCAACAGAATTTTTTTTCTTAGAAAGGCATCACAGAGAGACCAGAGAAAGAGGGCTAGTACAGAAAATCAATGCAGTAAATCTCTCACTGTTAAAAGACTTTAGAAATGGACAGTGCTAGCGACTGTGTTCAACATAATTTTCATTTTAACTGTGAAAAACCTTAGTAAGTAGCTTAAACAGCAATCTGAATTAAAACTCTGGCCACATCTGACCCACAGTGGTCATTCCAGCCCACAGCAGGACTAAGAAATCTTTTTATGCACTTTTTCTTATGTTAAAACAAAGCAGCAAGATAAAAAGATTAGGTAGTTATGCAGAAATAACTGACATGAAAACTTCTGCATAATTTTTATTCTGTAATAAATAAAAGAATTTTAATTTCCCTCAGAAGCTTGGCTTTCAGTGTTTCTGGTACCCTAAGGGACTTGTTTATTGTGAAAATTTCCAGTAAGTTATATAGAAAGGTGTTTTGGTTTTTCTTTTTAAATCAAGGAACATCAACAGTTCTGCTGAAACGAATCCTCAAAACAAAAGGCAGTTCACCCCTGCCAATTAACAAAAAAAAATCAGGATGTATATAGCAGTTAGGTGAATACAGATCAAGAGAAAAAAGTATGTATCCCTGTACCAAACAGATTTTCCTCTTAAAGCCCTGGAATGAGATAGTTTCCCAGCCAACACCACAGATACAAGAGGTTGTCCTGGAGCAGCAGGACTTTCTGCAAGAAACCTGACTGTTTCTGGAGAACACTTTCAACCATATGATTATAAAGTATTGCATGATAGCACGCATGTGGAGGGATAGAACCTATCAGGATATACCTTGTTATTGTATGTGCACTGTCTGCAGAAAATACCAGAAAGAACTCAGCAGATTGTAAACAAGGTGCACTGAGCTGACACAAGCAGAGAATTAAAGGTTAAAGGAAGATTTTGATCCAAATATATAATCAACATTTAACTAATATAAGATGGATGTTGCAGAAGGAGAACCCATAAAAGAATTTAAAACAGCGGCCAAATGACACCTGGGGATCCTTTCTGACATTAGAAGGGTGATGCCTACACACAGGAGGGAAGCAGCCCTGAGTCCCTCCCAGAAACCTGCAGGACTGCCCTGAGGATTTTGGTCTGAAAATGATGGTATGGGAGGGGTTGCGATAGCACAGACTAATGGTACTGGTTTGCAAATAGCTATAGAGTCACAACTTCTCTGTTTTGTCTCAAGTTTGTATGCACGAGGGGAGGAATGAGTGGAAAGCAACACAGCCACAGAAGGAAACAAAAACGTAGCAGCCCTGTAGTCTGAAGGGTTAATCACCTTTCACAGGATGGGTCTTGCAATTCCAGAATTTTCTGTACGTGTTGCCTGTTGCTGTGTTGCAGATATCAAAGAGTGATTTTTCTCATCAATGAGAAAATTACAGTAGCATTTATATAGTCTAGTCTCCAGTCAATTCTTAAAATATTAACTGCTAACTCGTGAGCAGCAAATTGGCAAAACTCAACACCCACAGAAGAAAGTGTATTTTCATTGTGAATTAAAAATATATTTAAATTATTAAAGAGGCGTAATACTTAAGTCATTTTATCATTCCAAACCCTATTCCTGTCTGGCCTGTGTTCTCACAAGGGGAATTCTCACCACCACCCAGAGAAACCTAGCTGTGGTAGGTTGACTCTGCCTGGCTGCCGGCACCCACTCTTCGCTCTCTCACTCACACCCTCCTCAACACAGCGGCAGGACGAGGATCATCTGCTGGGTCAAGATAAAAACTGGGACACTTACTAATTACCGTTATGGGTAAAACAGACTCGATGTGGGGAAAATTAATTTTATTGATTATCAAATAAAACAGGACAGTAAGAAACAAAAACTAACGCGCCTTTGTCCGCGTACCTCCTCTCTTCTGCGGGTTCAACTTCACTCTATCCCGACTCCTCGGATGCCTCGACCCACTGAAAGAGGAGGGCCAGTAGGATGGGGAACGAGGCGGCTGCCTCTCTCTGCCGGTCCTTCACCGCACGCCGCTCCCCAGCTCCAGCCTGAGCGCTTCCCAGGGGCCGCAGGGGCAGCTCCGCGGGGGCGCCGGGAGCCCCTCCGCCCCTCCTGCCGCTCTCCCCTCGGGGCTCGCAGGGATTTTTCTCCCCGTGTTTCCCTCAGCCCCGGCTGCCGGGCAGCGCTTTGCTCTTTCTTACCCAGGCTTTCCCCGAGACGCCCGCCCGGGGCTGAGGGGCTCAGCCGGGCCCTGCCGTGCCGGGCTCTGGAGCCGGTTGTGTCCCGCACCGGGGCCGGCCCTGCAGAGCCTCGGTCAGCGCCTCAGCGCCCACAACCGGTATAGATACAAAAGCAAGAAATAAAGACACATTTATTATCACGCTTTGCAGGAGACAGGCACCATGGGAGGTAAGTAGAGGAAGACTTCCGTGTCCAGATCCTCAGAAGCAGCAACATCTTAGACCTACTGATAAAACCTGTAAACAAACTCGCAGCATTCAGACTTACACAGTTCTAGTAATTCTTTCTTTCTCTTATGGGTAGTAATTTTTATTATTTATTGCTATTATTTATTATTTATTATTTATTTAATTAATATTATTTATTATATATTACAGTATTTTCACTGTAAAATAGCAAAGGCAATGAAAAGACCATATGAAAGAGAAGATCTATAAAACAGACTCATCATAAAGTCTGTAAATAAAAGAATGTTGTGTGGAAAATATCCCTGCTTGAAAAAGGAACTGATACAACCATCAACAATACTAATAGATAATTACAAACAACAATACTGTGCCTGCAGTCAATATGTAAATGTAGTTTCTGTGCCCAAACAGAAATAACGTTGAAGCCTCAGCCAGAATCAAAACTCAATAGCCTTGATGACTATATATATAAACACACAAATTCTTCTTCTATTAAAGTTATATTAATTAATTGGTTATTAAGCTGCATCTATATCAATCTACTCAGCATTATTACATTTCATTGAATCAATGTGTTGACCAGAACAGTTACAGACTGACAGAATTAGGCATAGCATGCCAAGCGCTGGCCACTTCCCTTACAGGTGCATTATAAAGTGTCATCAGGGTACACGCAGGATCCATGTTTGTCTCTTATGTCCTGATCCTTACATGTATAAATTCAAACTGAAATTGCAACAATCAGACTCATACTCAAACGCCATTAGCGGCAATCACCTCAAAAGTAATTTAATCATCTTACAAGCCATGTGATTCTAATAGAGTAATGGAGTTTTGGGTTTTCTTCTGCCTGTCTGTTTTTTCCCCAGATGGTTTCTCATTCTCAGCATTCGGTGCACAGAGGTCAAACTTTGCTCTGTAGACATAAGGCCTAAAAAGCTTTCATTAAGAATTAAAGAAAAAGCAAAATTAAAAAAAAAAAAAAAGGTTAAGTTTCCACACCACAGTGCTTAAGAATTAAAGATAAAATATAACATCAGGAAGCTTCTAGAAAAAAATGAGGGAGCTGAAGATGCTGGAAGCTTAGTATTGCTTTGAACTGACTCAAATAACACACTTAACAAAGGAGGAAAAGCAAACCAACAAACTCTGCATTTCCTTCTCAGAACATATTTCCATCAGTTTTAACATAAGATCTAAAACATCGTGTCATACCAGTGATACCCACTTCACATTCTGTTTTCACAAAGCTTTTTACTCAGGCTTCAGCTAGTGTTACCAGAGGCACACAAAGTTATTTTTTAATCTGCCTGGCAGTGACAAAAGACCATTCAGCCTAAAATGTCCAGAGCAGAAATTACAGAGTAGAAAACAAATAAAGGCTTTAGAATATTGTATTTTCTGTGGGAACTAAGAAAACCTGCCTAAAATGGGAGGTTACCTGCACATTTCTGTAAACTCACTTCACTCAGACAATTTAATCACCTGGTGAGCACTTGGCAAGCCAGTGAAATACTTTGGGGGATAATAGGAGAAACAGGTGTGGTTTTTAGAGCATCTTCATTGCCAGCTGTCACAGACCAATTAATGTATTTTGAATTAATGTTCATGTGCCCATTAGGTCACAGCTGTTCAACATATATTCATCTTGCATGCTCCTGAGTTGAAAACATTTTTGAGAGTGGCCAGAAGTTCCTCAGAATTTTTACTGCAGCTGCTTTGGTATCATTGCATGGGGTTACCTGATTTTTTTGACTGATGTATGAACATAAGTGATTGACCCAGTGATTAGTCTGCCTCCCTCCCCCCGCTACAATTCATAGGAAAAAAAAAACAAAACAAAACATTAACAGGAGTATACTGAACAAAACTTTAAAATTACAAAGTTTTGATTTGGATAACAGGAAGATTTAGGCACCAAAATCAGTAGACTACATCCAATAACATACGAATTCTGTATTCACTTTTCTTTCTATTTTTAGCCCTAAATCTGAGCTCTGTTAATTAGTAACTTTAGCTGTTATGTCACAAGAATATAACAGAACAGAGCTGCATATTCAACCTGTCAAAGCTGCAGAATTTCAGTGTAGTGCAAAGAAGTAGTGACGATTGTTTTGTAATTAGAGCTAGAAAGGTTCTCACTTTTTGAGAGAATGCCTCTGCTAAAGATAAAACTGCATACAGTCATCCTGGTACCCTTTGGATGTATGCAGGACACATTCATGGGGCTGCCTGGCTTGGAGGTAGAGTTCAGCCGTGACCCTGTCTTTCCTCACGCCCTCCTGCTGACATTAAAAGAGTAAATACTCTCTGTGACATTGCTGGCCACTCTGCTCCTCAGACACACAAAATGGCCACACTTGTGTGGGGCACACTTTTAGGAGCAGGATCTTTGTTACAGCCATTCCAGTTTAAAAAAAAAATACATATATTTCAAATTGTACATTTTACTTCCATCTGGTAGGTAGAATTGTAGACCACCAAAACTGGTCCATGACCTAAAGTATTTTTAAATCTGTAGTGGTTTTGGGTATTGGTTATTTTTACTGTGATTAATCCTATAATATGAGTAAAGTATCAAGGTATACCTCATACTGCACTAGGCACTATGATTTTTAAAAAAAGCATTTCCTTTGTTTCTCTGTTTCCCTGTCGAGTGTTCCCCGCGTCCTAATCCACATCTTGGGAAACTTTTAGGTCCAGGGTCTTCGAAAGAGCGGGACGGCGCTAGGAATCAGACCGCACACCAATGTGGCTAAAAGCAGTCAGTCCATTTATTCTACAGAGCAGCGTGATTCTATACTCTCTAGCAAGCTTAACAAAGCATGGCTGGGAACCACGGGGAGAAGGAATTAAAAACAGTGAAAGTGATAGAGTGGACACCTGTGCAAGGCCTATATCTTATCTTGTCTCAGAGGAACGTTTCAGAATTAGGAGCTTCTATTCACAGCCCATACTCCTTAACCCATTATCTGACTTTGCTGCTAGCTCCACATTCCTTTAAAGTGATATTTCATTCGGGCTGTTTTGTTTGCAGGGATAGAGAGGGGGAAATATGTGGCCGTTCTCACAGAGCCATTTCTCCACATTACCCTAATGAACTTGTTTTTTAATTAACAAGAATGCCTATACCTTATGATCAAAACTTATGCTGCAGCACCCTGAAAGAAAAGGGTTTTAAAATATTTAGAATAATTTAACTCATTCAGAAAGTAAAAACAAAATTAGAGCTACCTTGATGAATAACAAGTAAACTCACCTGTGTAGAACAAACAGGCAAACTCTGACTATGTATGCTCCTGAACTGCATCACTGATTAAAACAATTACAGAAGCACAGCCACATTTGTGGTGTCTCATCCTGGGATTACACACTTCCCTTTTGCAGCACTTTTTCTCCTTCTATCACAGTAGCTACTAGAAATTAATGTATATGGACCTGTGCTACCTTTAACACTACATTGCACTATATTGTCACCTGTGACACTCATCTGCGCTTATCCAAGAATTAAAATCTTCCTTTTAACCCAGAAATTTGCAGTGCACTCTCCTCTTAAGGCATTGCCATGCTGCATACACTCTTACTTCTTGTTCCAGTATAAGGAGCTCTAAATTTCATTAATTTTTCTACTTTTTTTTTTGTAAACAGGACTAAACAAGGCTACAGAATCAAGAAGTTACAGTTCATATGTATAAACATTCATACTACGACCATGCATGCTTCATGATCTTGACCAGGTGGCTGTTTCCAACAATACCTGAGTTTCTGCAGGGTAAAAGATTTTGGTTTGGAGACGCAAGGCACTATGTCACGGCTGTTCTGCGGAGGCAAGAAGAGTAGCTCCTCTACCTGCCAGCTTGCCTTCAAAGTAAAATCCCTGTGGGAAAGAGGTTAGCAGGGGACATCCCCTAGTGCCACCGGAGGCGTGCACTTAATGCAGTAGCAGTCCTTCCTCCACTGAGAATAGACAGTAGTGAAAAAAAGACCTAGCAAACTTTCAGCGCCTTTGGGCAGACATGTCAGAGAGCTTTTCACCTCAGTTTGATTCTTTTCATATAGAATGCCCCGTGTTTGTATTTATTTCCTAGGATCCAAATCAGTTACTTTATCTATCCCTGTCTCATAAAGTTTGCTACCATTAATACTACCATATGTAACAATATGCATTACTGCAAACCATGTAAACTACCTGATAACTCAAAAAAAGAAAAAAAAACTCAGGGTACTACAATAAAACAGGAACGCTTCCAGCGTTAGAAAGGAATGGCAGTACTTCTAGTTATTCACTAAAGGGTCCAAATGTAGTTAAAATTACTTTCAGAGCTAATTAATTTATTAGGATTTATTCCAGCCAATTTAAAAATCCTGGAATTCCTGAAAGAAATGAGGCAAATGTCATGTGTTTCTATAGAACTAGAATCTTCCCTTTGAACAGAGCACACTGTCATTGCCAGCTTTGTTCTTTGGCCAAAACTCTTGAATTTTTACTGGAGAAAGACAGTAAAAAAATTACCAATTGTGTATACCTTTATATTGTTCTGTAGGTTTAGGAGAAGGTGTTTTGAAGCATAAAAAGATTTGGAGAATTAAGACCAATTTATAAGCTATTAAGAGATCAATCCAAAACTTTTAAATTGTGACTATGTTTTCCTGCAATGCCATTAAAACATATTTTTTCTAACTTGTGGCTTTCTAAATTAATTCTGAACTATTGGGTCAAAAGATATGCAAGGGAAACAATTCCCTTTTTTTTCTGGAGTATGACTCAGATAAAGAAAGAATTCCTAAAACACCTGTGTGTTCAAATTAGACGCTTTCTTCAGGTTGAGTATTTCCATGGTTGCGATGACAGGACTGATGATTTCTGCCCTTGATCTTCTGCCTTTTTAAAAGCTTCCTCTCTTCTTTTGATGAACTGCCATTCTCAGTTCTCAGAATCCACCCAACTATTTCCCAGCTAAATGAAATCCTAATTGCTCTCTGAAGATTTTTGATCAAAACCTGCCAGCATATTTCGTTCTGGTTCCATCAAACTTAACCCTAGAGAAGGCTCTCGGTTTCCTTCTCTTTTGCTGTACAGTGCACTCCCCAGAGACCTCTGATTTTCTGATATTCATATTCTCTCCTCTTCCATACAAAATATAGAGAGACAGTGCATCCTCTCCAGCCAGCCAGCACAGCGATTAAAGTACCACTGCTCAGATTGGGCCTTCTCTGTTTAAAGCTTCATATCATTATTAACATTGTAAAATATTTAGCTACCTCTAGATACTGGTGAAGAGTTTTCTGTGGCCTCTACTGCTCAAATATGTCACTGTCTTGATCTACCTTCAGCTCACCAAGTTAAGCAAATCATCCTTTCCTTTTGTTCACACTTGTGTTGTTTCATGCCAAAATTTTGAATGTGGCTATTATTATGCAACAATACAAGGTTTCTATGTCCTCCCTACTGCCCTGAGGAAGAAGTGGAAAAAGCCTCTTCAAATAAGGTGAACCTGTCCTATTAACTATGGCTTAGATAAGTTTGTTTGTTTGTTTGTTTCCTTAAAGGTTCCCAAATGTTTTGCCATCTTTATAATCTTTACTGGTATGAAAACCTAATTGCACCCAAATTAAATGTAGCTACTTTATAGAATATGATGTACTCTTATTGCTGTAGCAATTTTAAATTTACTTTGCTTTAAAAATTAAGAACATTATTATGAACTATATGCTTGTACCATTATTTGAATTTGGACAGAAAACAGAAAGATTAAAAGAAGGGAAAGAAAAAAAGAGAAATGGGGCAAGCAGAGGGCATGGAAACATAAAAAAACCCCCAGCTAGTCTCTTTAAAACCTTTTATCTTTAGACTCCAGCATATTGTCTCAATGCCAATGACACTTGTCATGAATCAGTAAGTGTAAGGTGTACAAACCAAATAAATCTGTTCAATAAATACTGAGCAATGAAAATAGCAAATGGGCAAGCACTGAGAAGTGAAAAGTACAGCCATGGATTTTGTCCATAATCATTTCCTGGAGACATCAGACATGCACTGACTGGAACATTATCTTTCTAAGCAGCCCTTCAGGCTGTGACTTCTGAAAAAAATAAAGTATTTCCCAACCCTCCAGAAACAAAAGCTGTAATAATTAAATGATTATGTGCCATGTTTGACCATGTTAAATATCATGTGAGTAACGATTAACTTTCGAGGGCAAAACTGACAACATAGCCATGCATAAAATATTGTCAACAAATACATTTTTTTGACAAGAATGATTCATCACACAAATTTATAAGCAGACCTTTCTCACTTTGAAGGGTAGACAAACTTCTGTGGTAATGTGGATCAACTATAACGTTGTTTAATTTGGGAGGTTTCTTGTTTGGTTTTCATTGTAATACACGTCCATGCACGTAGAGCTATTTGGTGGGCTCAGAAAACCTTTCAAAGTGGTAATGTTTTGCAAAGTTTCTTGACATGTGTCTTCAAAGTTCTCCGGAGCAGAAGGGAGTGTTGTCTTTAAAGTTAAAAATGCTTCAGTGGGATTTCACCTGCTCAAAGAAATGAGCGTGTGATTTTTTTGCTTCATCTATATACACAGTAAAGTTTAGTAATATAGATGTTCAGATGGAAGTTCAATAGGTAAATGTTAAAGGAGGGAACTGTAAAATGCCCTTAGACCTACCAACAAATATCAGTGCTGTTTGATGGTAGAATTCAGTCATGACCCTGATGAACTTTACTCATGATGTATTTTACAGTCTAGACAAGCATCTCAAACTTTTAAAGGCTGAGCCCAACCTTTGGAGGGGAGTTATATCAATCATGTCATCATCCTATCTCTGTAAAGAGCTATCCCTCTGCATTTATCACTTCTGCATTCATCCTCCCTCAACACCACCGTTAGTCCAACCAATGTGTGTGTAGGATATTTCCTTCTTTCATACTTCAGTGAATTGGTGAACATGAATAGTGACATTTTAAGTATTACCCATCACATCCAGACTAGTGCCTGTTAACTAAGCAGAGAGATTCACATAGCAGCACCTCATACAATGAAATTAGATAAGAAAGTGCTTTCTGGCCTTTAAAAAAAGTTAGTATTGTCATAGTTATTAGTCCAGATATTTATATTATATTCATATTCCAACACCTGCTTTTGTTGATGGAAACAGAAGCCTAATTAAGAGCTGCGAAAAAATATTTTTAGAACTTCATAGGAACATTTTTAAAGGATTTTTGCTAAACTGGAAAGCCAAACTATGCCAGTGAGCACGGCAAATCAGCAGTTTTGAATTGCAGTGCTTTGAAAAACTATTAGGGATGACTTGTAGGAGCAACTGAATTAAAAACTCCTTTGGTGAAATGCCAGGGCCACCAAATTGGCATAAATGCCTGATCTTCCCTGACTGTCTCTGGCCTTGGAGTCTTAAGGCCTCCTAACTCCTGTTGATTTTTCATGTTTATTCCTGCTAATAGGTGTTTGTGGTGTTTATTAAACAAATAGCTGTGTTTATTATTTTTTTTCCCAATCTGCTTTCAGCCTGTTACAAATGGAAAAAGAATGTTATATCAGTCTTGTTTGTATTATGGAACCAACACCAAAAGCATTTATTAATTTTTTTGCCTGACTTGCATTCTTGCTTAACTCACATAAACTGCAGTTAATAAGCTCTGAAAAATAATGGATGTATATTTCCGAATTTGGCTTCCAATGTAGGATTATTTTGCTGAAGTTACTTCAAACTGATGTTGGTAAACTGTTAAATAATTTTCTAAATGTGAAAAAGTCCATATACCCTTAAGAAAGTAATTTTTAATGTGATAAAATGTTAAGTCCAGACATGGCTCTGAAATGGTCATATTTACATCTTTGTACAAAAAGTTTGTCTTGCCAGCTCTGAAGAGCCATCATCACCAAATTCCTTTGTGATACTTTGCCTTGAATTTTATGGCTTGTAAAATAGTGCTTTATATAATCACCTACAATTATTTATTATCTTGTAAAAGATAGATCTTCAGTTGAAAATTACTTATTACACAAACACGTGTATTCTTTTGTGCATGTGGACTTATGTACATTTTTTTAAGGTAAATGTATTTTATTTCTCATCACTGCACACTGAATGCAATTCACTTTCAACCTCAGGTTATATTTTATTTGGTAGGTGATGGAAATCGCTTCCTAGATTCATCAGCCCTATCCCATAGATTCACTAACAGTACAGTAGAAGATGACAGTTTTAAATACACATGGTTAAGAGCATGGTTGCATTCATAACTGTCACTGTAATGTGGTGGTGTATAAAATAAATTTTAAAAACCCAACAAAACCCTATAACCAGATGAAAAATAATTTCCCAGTTTAAAGAAATCTTTGCTTCCAAGACCATTCTAAGCTGGGTCCATAAAAACTTTCCAGTACTGGCCTATTACTTTTAAAAAAAAATTATTCTTGTATATTGCCCCTAAACTAAAAACCAAACTACAACAAATCCGCTTAAAATATCATAAATAATTTCTGTCTGTAGAAAAGGACTTTTATTTTGACCGGTCCATTCCTAGAAATATTTTATTTTTCAGTGACCTGGTACCTTTCGATATTCTCAGATTTAAACAAAGGGCTACTGTAAAATAGCACTCTGAATGGAGAACTGCACACACAGGCACAATAGGCAGAGAAACAGAAAAACATGAGACACTTCCTGCTCAGCAAAATTTACTTTATTATCTCACACTGAAGAATGCTGAAATAATACAGGATTGAAACTGAGGGACAAGTCACATTAAGGTACTTCAGAAAAAACCTAAAAAATGTTCATTAATTCTAAATTATACACAGACCAAAAATAAATTCTGTATCTGTGTTCCTTAGAACTGTTCGGATTTCACCAGACAGTAGTAAAAACCCTTTCCTACTTTCAAGGTAACCAGACAAGACCAGAGAGTCATAGAATCATAGCGTGGTTTGGATTGGCTTAAGGAGACCCTATTGCTCTCTACAACTACTAGAAAGAAGGTTGTAGTGAGGTGGGCTTTGGTCTGTTCTCCCATGTAACTAGCAACAGGATGAGAAGAAATGGTCTGAAGTTGCATCAGGGGAGGTTTTTATTGGATATTAGGAAAACTTTATTTACTGAAAGAGTGGTCAGGCATTAGAACAGACTGCCCAGAGAAGGGCATCTCTGGAGGTGTTCAAAAAATGTGTAGATGTGGCACTCCAGGAGATGGCTTAGTTGACATCGTGCTATTGGACAGACAGTTTTACTTGATGACCTTAGTGGTCTTTTCCACTGTTAAAGATTCTGTTCGATGATTCTATGTGTGTGACCATCTAGTCAATTCCTTATCCACCAAGTGGTCCATTCATCAAATCCATGTTTCTCTTATTTAGAGAAAAGGATGTTGAGGAGGACAGTGTCCAATGCTTTGCACAAGTTCAGGGAGATATGGTAGTTTGTAGTTTGGACAGAATACTTACTGAAGCACACAGGCACAAGTATTGGGTGGACTACCTGGGCAGAATCTAGAAACATAAGCAAAACTGTGTTCAGGTAAGCACTGTCAGAGTAACTGTCACATCAGATGAAACCGTCAAGGGGACAGATAAAACAGTTATTAGATTTTTCCACTTAAGGCTCCCAAGAACTAGATTGAACCAAGTGACAAGATAGCTATGGACCTGCTGTCTGGTTTTTATATATGTATCAGAGGTCTATAAAGCCAGACTGACTTTTGCTAGACAGGTACTTCTACCGCCAGGGAGCATGGGGAAAAACAATAGAAAAAAGATTTGTTGGAGGAGGATTTGAGATCAGAGAGAAGCAATAGATGCTACTGCTGGGTTGAGACAAATCCATTTCTTCAGAATTTTCCTTGACTCGCTTTTACCCCCTTTTCTTTCTCTACCTTTCTGATACCAAGACAACTCAATCTGCACCCTTCACATTTGTGGTACTGACAATTCAATTTTACTTTTAGTGCAGAGACCTCTTGAGCCAGATCTAGCTACATTCTGACTTAACTCCCTCCTTGAGATGGGTCAGCAGCAAAAGTTGAGACTGAATTTGGCCCTTTTGTCTCCAGAATAATTGATTCAGCTGGGAGAACACTTGCCTTTGACAATCTGTAATACTCTCACTCCTATCCACTAACATTAGGAAGGTTTTCATTTATTTCAGTGCGCTTTGGGTTGACCCCTAACTGTACATGGCTAACATTATTTGACTCTGAATTGCATGTCTTGGCTTGGCTTGTGCCTAATATAAAACAGCCCATGCACCATCTGCTTTTGAAGACTCCAGGTAGAGATTCAATATAGTGTTATGGATTTGTGTTTGTACCATCTCTGTTTCGTGAGGACCCCTTCCTCCACAGAGAGAATGAAAAAGAGTCTAATTGTAAAAAGAGGAAGGCAGAAAGTGACAGAAATGCTTATTGCAAAGCGATGAATTTATCAGCGATTCAAACCCAATTCCAGTGATCTTTATTTTTGTTGTTTTTCTCATTCACCAGGAGCCTCACATCCTTCTCCATACACAAAATGTCAATGTCCATTTCTTTGACTCTTCATTGAGTATTTGAAGGATAACCATTCATTTATCTCTCTGCATGCATTCACAGCTAGGACTGTAATGCAATGATCATCTGAGTGGAGCCAATTACTGTAATACACTACTCAAGAAAGCCGATAATGGAACCTTATTTATTTATTTATTTATTTATTTATAGCAGGACATTTTAATTTAAGTATCAAAAGAAAGATGCCATCATTAATATTAACCAGAGGCATTTTTAGTTTATTACATTTTTGAATGGTATTTGCTAGTTCTAATTAACTAACTGTTTTTATCATAATTTTTAAGGATTTCTATTAGTTCAGGGAAAGAATTTAATTAGAATATGACATTATTTGATACTGCAGGGAGAATTTAGATTCAGTAGGTAAAATTAAATAATGTAGCCTTAGCCTTTGAAATGTTTTTCAAATTATTTAATTAGACAATTACAGCTTACTTAAGCTGTGCATGTTATTTACCTTGAGATACAATTCCCAATGTGGTTTGATTCAGCTGATAGGTTTCAGGTTTGCTCAGGCAGCATTTGGACTTGGTAACTTCAACAATATTTATTGTTAAATAGGTTTGCTGGAATAGCAGATCCTGCAATGCCATTTGGTTTGTGTATATCCCTGTACTCAAGCTTAAATTCAGTTTCACATGGCTCATAGAATCACAGAATCATAGAATATACTGAGCTGGAAGTGACCCGTAAGGATCATCAAGTCCAACTCCTGGCTCCACACAGAAGTTCTCATGAGCATTCTTACTGTGCTGCAGTAAAACATATCTGTTGTTTACTTAACTTTTTTTTTTTCTTTCAGTACATCCATTCTTAAGAGAAATTTCCAGAATGCTATATATACAAACACAGAGAAAATAAACAAAAATAATACTTGACATCTACAGTTCTACTTCAGTGAGTAATATGGTATGCTGCAAAGAGAATGCATTAACTCTGCCACCTAAAAAAACCCACCTTAACGATAAAAACGTGTGTATATATTTTTTCTTCGAGCATTCAAACATAGCTCCATTTAAGTACCAGAAGCCAGATGAAGAGCCGGAATCATACACAGAGGACAAAGTCTTGCCTTGCTTTATGCAGATAACAAGAGGCCACACTCTTTCACCCTTTGAAAGCTTTAGAGAAAGCACAGTGGAGCAAGAATCCTTATGATATTCTGTTCTGATCTGTGTATGAATGTGGTACACCCTTGTGTAGAGCATGTTGTATTGCTTCTCAGTTTCCCTAAGAATGGCACTTAAGCTGGGTTACGGTATCCCTGCAATTCAAAATATGATGTTTACCGAATAATGAAAGCAAAAGCGTGACCTTGCATAGTAGGCTGAGACCTTGTTCTGTGGTTAGACGAGCAACATAACAGGCCACCGCTAGAGAAGGCAAGTAGCTCATTCCTTGCTCACAAATTACTTTCTTGCTAAAAGTGAATTAAGGCAGCAGTTCATGAAGGCTACTGCTGAAGGTGGGCACTGGGAGCAGGCAGCTCTAATTCCCCTCAACCAGTAGTGAGGAACTGCAGCCTAAAGGTGCTATTTTGTGTTATTTATAGTGTAGCCTGGCTCACAGCTTGGTGATAGTAAAAACAAAAACAAAAACAAAAGAAGTGATAACCAACAGTCACCTCTGGCTTAAAAATTAACAAGTGTTCTTTCCTCTACCTGACTGACTGCTTCTCATCCCAATGGAAGGTAAAGCTTCTCTTCTCCCTTAGGTGAGCCATTGGGTTGTCTCTACATGACATGCTCGTAGCACTTGCCTATGTTGGACAGTCTAACACAGCCTGGCCTTGGCCAGTCCCCAGGGAGGTGGCCAGTGCCCGTGGCTGGGGTTGCCTTGGTGCCCCTTGGCTGCCCTTCTTCTGGCTGAGGTAGTGGGATGAGGCCTGTTATGTACTTAGAAAAATGTATTTACTATGAGGAGATTTCAGGAGACTCTAAGCCTTCATTATGAAGTTTCAACCAGTGCAGATAAAAGAGGGGTAGAGGAAAATAATGAAAATAGGAACTAGCTTCAACAGATCTGGAAAGAACATGTGAAAACTTATAAAATGAGAGAAAAAAAACAAAAACAACTAGGTCTTGTTTATCAATAGGGTGTTACTGAGAAAGAAAACACGGAAAAGATTGGTTTTTCAATCAATGTACTAAAGAACTTTAAATCCAAATTCATTAAAAAGAAGTACGACATAGCTATAATTTTCCTTTCCTTACAGAAAAAAAGGGAGGGACATACATGCAAGGTATTTAAAGCTGTAAAGACAACTCCATGGCAGAGCTCACACTCAGCCACGGTTTATTATTGTTTACATGGATGATCCAATAATGAGATCATTCTCATATTTTTGTTGTTTGAGCAAAATGAGTCTTTTCTGTTTTACTTTCTCAGGTCTCTTCATTTCAGTGAAAGACAAATTTACTAAAACCTTGCTGCCTGCAGCAGACACCACAACAGTTCCACATCCTCCTCCTTTAGAGAAACATGCCATAAAAATTATAGGGTGCAAAATGTTAACAGTAACAGCACAAAGTCTAGAGTTTCACTGGCAAGATTCTTAAAGCACTCCAGCTCTGTGAATATTTCATATTGTTTACTACCTTAGTAAACCAGAAAGAAACATTTTCTTGCATACATTACAGTCACAGTATGCTATTGTATTAACCTGTAGTGATATTTGCATTGACCTATCATGGCATCCCAGATGCAGTGCAGCCATCTCAGTCTCCCCCTACATGCTAACACCTCAGAAAAGCTGTGACACACAGCTGGAGCTGCCCTTCTGGTGCTTCACCGGCGTGAGTGGCAAGACTATGTGTCTGACACTCCCCATGATCACAGTAGGATTTCCAAATAAGTTTCTTTTTTTCCAACTTGGTACAGAAATAAACAAGAAAAACAGTGAGGATCTGAGCTTGAGGATCATTCTCTAATGTGCTCTTTATCACAGAGATCTGAAGGAAACCAGTGGCTAGAGTGTTACGAGTGTTACAATGTGCTTTATCCTTGGGGTTGTGCTTAAGGCTGCAATCATACTGACTGCAAAACTTTTGCTCTTATGGATTTCTCAAAATGGGGCCATACCTCTCTTGTGAGGGGAGGTGCAAGAGATGTTTTCTGAAGGGCTGCAGAATCAACAAATTGGTTTGCAACACCAGAGCATACTAGTTACATTTCAGGGAGGAGAGAGAGTGTAGGACTTAATTTAGGACTTAATATCTCTTTTCTTAAGGAAACCAAAATAATTAGGTTCTTCTACAGTAAAAAAAAAAAGCAAACCATCCAAAAATTAGATAAATGTGGCTTGTCGTATGACAAATACCAACCACGTGCAAATACAAACGTGCAAAATATATGCAGTATTCATGTCTCATTTTCAACTCTGTAACGCATAATGCTTCACAGCTGGTGGCAATGACACAAAATAAAGCAGCCTTTCAGGTAAATCCAACTTTGAGTTTCTTTTTAATAGGGTAAGTTGTGTACATAGGAAAATAGCCAAGTTGCCTGCAGATCATCTTATGCTTTAGAAAAGGACACTGATTGACTTACAAAAGCGAGTTCAGAATTTTCTTATTTTGTTCAGCTTATATTCAAAGAACTCTGAAAAAGACCATTGTAAGATGTAGTAACACTAAGAGACAAATTTCCCTGAATATGTAAACGCATGAGCTCAGGTTTTGTATGTGCTAATGACTTATGCTTTATTTTACTGAATTTTTAAAAAGTAAAATGAACATTTATGAACCCACCATGAAAGGGAAATGTAGAAGGAAGCTGCATTATACATTATGAATAACTGCAACTTGGAGGGGTTAATGATTTAGAACTAGCTCTAATAGTCTGTATAAATGCCTACATAGAGAAGGAATTTTTCATGATTTGTAAGAAATTAGATATGCAGTAAAATGAATTGTACATTAATTTAAACATCTGCCTGTGACATACTTCTGAGATCGATGTTCTGCTTACTGGCCTTTTCATACAATGGTCTTTGCAAAGCACGAACTCAGGTAAAATCATTTCAAGCAGAAATCATTTGTCACTAGAGCTCTGTAAAATTTCTTAACAACCTAACCTGCTGTATAAAAAAATCTGCATTAAAAAATCTTTTTCCTTATTCATGACCACACAGACTTTCTGTAGGATCATTATGGCATTGATGCCAGTTGGAACAGTAACTTGATGATAGCAGTTCTGCAGAATGTCAGGTTAGTCCATTTTTCTCATATTATTTGTTCAATAACCTTCTCTCCAGAAGTCAAAGATATTCACATCTCAAAGTTTGATCCAAGAATTTTGGTAGAGGGAGTTGAGAATAGAAACATTCCATGTATAGCATAGGTAGCAACCAACAGCGCATGTCATTCTCACTCCTCTGTGTTTGCCATGAGAAACCTAATTTCTTCCCAACCTCTCCCCTGTCCCTTGAGGACAAGGGAAGAGTTTTGCTTCCACTTTCTACAAGTTTTAGTAGGCTACTTTTTCCCAGTATGCAGGAAAGCAGAGCAGACAAAAGACTTTAAGCACAAAGCTGGATTTTGTGTTACAGACATCATAATTTTCTTTAGCTTCAATGATTATTAGTAAAAACCTGCAGCAACATGAAGGACTCAAAGCAATATCCATATTACTAAAGTGCTAGGAAATCCTTAGTGATTTAATTTCCCTTGAGATATCAAGCATATTTAAACAATGTTAGGCCAAATGCTTGCCTGTTGCACATTTTGAAATAGAATTATTAAATATCTGAGTTATTTAAATAGATTTTTATGGGGCACAATTAAAGACAGAATTTACCCCCAAAATCAAATTGTTATCTCAGAGTTTAACTTCAATTTCTAGATTTAGCAGACATTATCTGGAGGTGTGAGAATATGCATATGCTTGCCAAGACACCGGAGAGACCAGAAAGTAAAAAGAAAAGAATATATTATACAAAACAGTTCTCTTCCTGAATTCTCTACTTTGTGGAAATGAAAGCCTTCTGTGGGGTCACATAGCAGCCCTCGGCTGGAATCACAGAATCATAACATTATCAAGGTCGGAAACAACTTTCGAGTTCATTAAGTCCAGCTGTCAACCCTACACCACCAAACCTCTAAACCATCTCCCAAAGCACTTTGTCTATGTGTTTTTTTAAATATCTCCGGGGACAGCGACTCCACCACCTCCCTGGGCAGCCTCTTCCAATGCCTAACCACAGTTTTGGTGTAGAAATTTTTCCTAATATCCAATCTGAACCTTCCTGGTGCAACTTGCAACCATTCCCTCTTGTCCTGTTGCTAGTTATTAGGAAGAAGAGGCCAAAACCCACCTCATTACAACCTCCTTTCAGGTAGCTCCTTTCAGCCTCCTATTCTCCAGGCTGAACAGCCCCAGCTCCCTCAGCCACTCCTCATAGGGCGTGTTCTCCAGACCCCTAATCACTAGTTGCCCTTCTCTGCACCATCTCCAGCACCTCGATGTCCTTCGTATGCTGCGGCACCCAAAACTGCCCACAGGAAAACACACCCGGACAGAATGGGTTGCACTGGGCATCAGTGTGGCTGCCTGTGTGAGGTCCTGAGCTACTGGATCCCCGACGAGACACTCCGTAGGCCGATGGCCCTGGAAGCTGCAGTGGTTTCCCTCCCTCCCTGCCTTGCAGTTTCTCAGCTGCCTGAGTTTCCAGAGATTAGGAGAAACCCTGGTTCCTGAGAAAAAGCAATACAGTGTGATTAATTCTCCCTCACAAAGAATTACAGCATTTGGAAGTTTTGTTGCAAAGTGGAGTAGAATCAATTTGTTATAATCTTGTACACTCTAATAAATATTTCACCTTTTTAATCTGGAACAGAAACACATGCTATAAAAATTCACAGCCACAAATGAAATGTCTTTTGATGTGAACGTATACAAGTCCTTCAGACAGATTTTTTTTCTTTTACTTGCTATGCACAAACACCCTCCTAAAGTTAGTAAGTACAAATGTATTTTATTATACCTACAGTTTTGTTTTTATTAAGGAACAACTAAAGGTAAAGATTTGCTATAGACTCCATGTTTGGATTTGGAGTTGCTAGCACTTAAATAATTTTTTTTTGTTGTTATGTATAATTTTCTTCACTCTCGAACACCAGGCATGCACAAATGGCAAAACAGGAGAATTATGTTTCTCACTTTACTATGCATAGATACAAGCATGCACACAGACACAAACACTGTATTTGTTTTCTGATTCTTTCCCTTTATCAGCATGGAAAAAGCTTAACTTTTGAAAGGAAAAGTACAATTAAATTTGGTTTTGCACAGTAAATGTATCTGTCCTACTCCAATCCAGTTCAGTCCAGTCCAGTCCAAACTCCTACATGCAACAGTGTAACATGCTGTCAAGAGTGTAACTGAACTCAAAGTCATCCCTATCTCTGGAAGTACAAGAAAACAGGCAAACAAGCTCCTCATATGACAGCCATATACAGGTTGTTTGCTATTTGTGTTCTGGTCCTGATACTGTTACAGAACTATTACACTGGTTCTGCTTTGGGGAGGATCTTCAATTCACATTAAAAACTGCATTCACAGAATCAGAGAATCATAGAGGTTGGAAGGGACCTCAAGAGATCATCAGGTCCAACCCCCCTGCCAAAGCAGGTTCCTTAGGACAGGTCGCACAGGTAGGCGTCCAGGTGAGTCTTAAATATCTCCAGAGATGGAGACTCCACAGCCCCCCTGGGCAGCCTGTATTGTTTCACATATAGTTTCAATCGCACTGTGGGCAGTAATCTCAGGGAAAGGTACCCTGATATAGGATGTAAATACTTTGACCTTAAAAGAAGAAAACCTCAAAGATCAGATTTAAACTCATATACTGTATTTTCACCAACAGTAAAATGGATTCCAGTACAGCTATGAAAACTGTGCACAACTCAAGCTCAGACTAAGCTCCCTGGTTAGGAAGTAGCAGTTGTTTCAGCACGATATCATTCCATGTTAATTTATTTAATTATGATGATTTATAGTTGATATTGCTTTTGTCTTACCTTGATGGCTGCAAAGACATTATTCACCATCAGACACTGTGCCTTTTGTCCAATTTTCTAAGTGTCGCTACAAAGAGAAACTATGCAAAACATTTTAATTAATACTGAGCACAATCAAAATGAAGAGAAAAATGTCCATTTCACTGCTTCAGAAAAAAGGAGAAGTTATAATAAATGAACCCCTTCATGTTCCCATTTGTAGTATACCAGTAAGTTATAGAGGTTATTCAAAAAAAGGTTATTTCCATTTTTATAATTTAGAAAGTATCTAATTTTATAACATTTTAGAATATTTACTGGGTTTCATGATTAAAGTGTACAACTTGTGTTTATTTTGTCCTGTAAATTCTATACTTGCAGAAGAAAATTTGAAGGGAAACTATAGAGTCGGAGCATGAGAGAAATTATTGAAAGCTCGTCATGCTATGAATTTTCTAATTATGGTACTAATAAAGGATTATTCAAATGCTGACATTGTGACAGAGTGATCTTCTGACCTTCGTTATTGGCATTTTAAGTTCCTCTACTATAATTTTCACATAAAGTTTCTGTTAGCATTGTATATTATGGCCAGATTATTTTATCTAGGCATTTGCTTGCCAGATTTTGCTACTAATTTATCTGACAGCTCTGGCATTTATGGCTCTATACCTGGGGAAGAACTTCAGCATAAGCTCCTCACTATACCAGTGTCACATTACCTTTGTGATACGACTTTTTATGTTTAGTTCTTTTATCCACAACTATGCCTCTTACTAGAAAATTGTCAGAGTTGCAGCTTGAAATGACCCGAATTTATTGTATAAATACCCTGAGAGGAAAAACCTTGAACTAGAAGTGCTGCAGCCAGTATTCAGAAGATAACATTTTTTTCTCCAGAGTGTCAAGAGTTTTCATTTATATTCTCTTCCCATTCTTAGAATGGAATTATAAGGTATATTGCTACTTTGCAGCTTTCTTGAAAACCTTTATGCAGAATTTCAAAATCTGCAGGTGTAATCATGATTGTTACTGCCATGTTTTGTTACACCTATAAGAAGTGTCTAAACCTGGTGTATCAACCCTGTAAATTAATGCATAAGTTAATGTATGTTTTCTTCCTCCCTCTAATAATTTATCTTTTCCAAACTCCTTCTTAGAAACAAAGCTCAATGGAGGGACTGTTTTGAAAGGATATTTGTAACACAATTTGGATTTCTTAAAATCACATTTAAAATTTTCAGAACCATTTGGAATTATTTTAGAGGACAGTAGAGGCGAAAGATGAGGTGAATCACACAGTCACAGATTGTTAGGAGTTGGAAGGGACCTCAAAAGATCATCTGGTCCAACCACCCTGACAGAGCAGGATCACCTAGATTAGGTCACATAAGAACACATCCAGCTGGCTTTTGAATGTCTCCAGAGGAGACTCCACAGCAGCTCTGGTCTGTCTGTTACAGCTCTTTGAAGATTCACCCTGGATGAACTTGTAAACATTGTGCCTTCACAGTTTTTCACTGAACGCTGAGTATCTATTAAACTGACTGGACTTGAGATATGGACCTCATTTTACCTTTATCTGCACCTAGTGCATTTCATGGTAGTAGAGATTTTAGAGATACGAAACTGGTCCATGTAAACAAAACAAAAATCCAAAACAAACTCTAAGGTTAAATCTAAAGATTAAGCAGTCTTTCTTCCTTCTCTTCCTTACTTCTTCCTTCAATATCACCTGCATCTTTCTTTATTCAAGTTCCAAGATGCTCAACTGGTGGACACTCAGTCTACTGATGACATGTGTCTTCATTCCTTTTTGTAAAGAAAAGAAATCATCCGTTAATAAATGAAAATAAATTATCTCCCTGCTGTTGTGCCTGTGTCCTAACACTTCTTTTCAGGACCGCTTTGATAGTGGTACCAAAGTGGCATTCATCAAAGACCTTCATAATTCTAATTTGGAAATGACGTACTTTCTCTACAATGCAGTTCAGTCTTTCTCTGTCCCAGAATACGTCATGTCGCTATACAGGAGAAATCTGCATATCCACTCACTCCTTACACATGATAAATTTTCTCTGTGGAGGAAGACCAAATCTTAAGCACAATTTGGATTTGTAATTTATGTTTATGTATGTTTATGTACTACAATAGGTATATAGAACCACCTAAAAAAAATCCTCTTGCCACTGAGCTACTCTAAACTCCCTTAGATACAAATTCAGTAGAGAAAATGGTTAGGATACTAAGGGTGAATTTAATCAGGACAGAAAACTGTGCTCAGAGATAAACAGAGAAATGGAGCTTGGAGTTATTAATTGGTGAGCATGTGGTATTTCAGCACGCAGAAAGAAGGCTATTGCCTAACTGAAGGGACAAAGGATACTGGTAAAAGAGCAAGGAGATGAAAGGATTAAACTTGTGCCATCCCCCAGCACAGAGCTTTCCCTGTCACCAAGGGTGAGCTGGACGTGTAAATGGGTTGTACAGTAAAGCCCAAAGAGGTAAATCTGTGATCATGAAACTGTTTTGCTGACACTGACCTCATCAAACAACTGATGCTTGTAGGAGGATGACTTTGTACGTGCAGAACAGCAGTTGTCACAAAGAAAGGGAAAATTTTGGTGAGATATAAACTCAAGATGTACTTAATGAAGCATCTGAGTTTACCTGGTGCAGAGATAGGCAATTGAAATGAAAGGTGGTCACTGTTAAGTATTTTGGAAGACTTAGCAAACTCATTGCAATTCTTTTTGTTGAGAAGGAACTTACACAGTCTAACTCAGAGTTGTTCGTAAACCATATTAAATTCACTCCCACACTTTTCAATGGTTAATTCATATAGAATCATAGAAACATAGAATGGTTAGGGTTGGAAGGGACCTTAAAGATCATCAAGTTCCAACCCCCTGCCATGGGCACGGACACCTCTCACTAGACCAGGCTGCTGAAGACCCCATCCAACCTGGCCTTGAACACTGCCAAGGAGCGGACATCCACCACCTCCCTGAGCAACCTGTTCCAGTGCCTCTCCACCCTTGTAGTGAAGAATTTTTTTCTGCTATCCAATATAAATCTAACTCCTTCCAATTTAAAACCATTCCTCCTCATCCTATCACTACATGCCCTTCTAAAAACTGCCTCCACAGCTATCGTGTAGGCCTCCTGAAGGTACTGGAAGACTGCTATAAGATCTCTGCAGAGCCTTCTCTTCTCCAGGTTGAACAACCCCAACTCTCTTATGCTGTCTTCATAGGAGAGGTGCTCCAGCCCTCTGATCATCTTCTGAAATATAGGCTTCACTAAGAAGGATTTGGACTACATAGTTAAAGATATGATATTCACAGAGACAAGGGTCTCACTGTCAATTGAAACACTTTAAGGAAAGTCAGCATTGTGGCTTATATTTGCCTAACTCAAAATTGGAGCATGTATTAAACACTTCAAACTAGCTGTTAAAGAATTAACTTAGTAAAAGAAAAAAAAAAAAACACCTCAAATTTAAAATAGGAACATAATCTAGTGAAGAAAAGGAGTTTATTTTTATGTTCACTAAAACATCAGTAAAGGAAGATTTTCATTAAACATATAATACAAGTCAGCTTTATCAAAAAATTACACCTTTTCTCCTTTTGAATTAAAATGCAGCCAGTAGTATTCATTATTTATATTTCAGACTATATGCGAAACATCTACATACTATTTTGGTCTACAAAATAGGATTCAGTAATGCAAGAATGAATGTAAGTTCACATATGTAGGATTTTTGTATGCATAAATAAAACTTGACTCAATAAGAAAAGGAAGTACATGCTACTGTATTTTGGGAAAAAAAGTATTTGAACCTAACTTCTCAATGCAACAATTCATGCCACAAAAAAATCTACACCATATTGTATGAATTTTTCAGAGTTAGTAGGAATAGACAAGGCACAAGGACTTGAGAGCAGCAAGACAATGAGTTTTCAGAAGGTTTATGGTGGTGCCTGGTTTTAGGCATTTATTACAGTGGAGATAAACTCAACTTATACCTTCAGGGTGTCAGTTGCAATACAGTTGGCCAGAATGTTCCCAGATACATGATTTAATAAGAACTAGGTAAATACAAAAAACAGAGGGAGGAATGAGAATGAAGTTTGAAGACTAGAGGCATAGAACATAACTGAAACACCATTCAATATTTGCTCAATATTTGTTCAATTGTTATGACAAACGAGATTAAAACTGATGCTTTGCTGGCCAGTGTTGGTGATACAAGGAAAAAAAGTTTCAAAGAAAATATTTACTGTAGAAGTCAATAGCTAGAACAAGTAGTCAAGCCTAGATCAGAGGTGGAGAAAGAGGACACAGGTAACATCATGGTAATTAGTAACCAGAAGTGGTTAGTAATGGGACAAATCTCCGAAGAGAGGAGGAAGACAGGTAATCTAGAGTAGGGTAATTAAAAGAAAACAAACTGACATCCTTGTTCAGCACACACCTCCTATTCAAGCTGAGGCAAATAAATATTTATGTGTCTGCCTAAACAGCTCTCTCCTCCATGCAAAGCATCTCCTCCAGAGAATCCATTAAAGACAATTAAAGATAAAGGCAGAAAAGTCTATAAGGGGGAGAGACTGAGGAAATGCATTTAGAGCAGTGATACCTGACTTTATCAAGAATGTAAGGAGTCTGGTTTTCATATTTAGAATTTCTATGTAACAAATGGCACTGAAGTGGAAGCAGAACAAATTCATTACTGCCATCTTTTGATAACAGATTCCCTGATAATTTTCATCAACAATCCACAAACAAAAGCCTGGCCAAAAAGAGATCAGAACAATGAAATGATTAAAGGAAAAGTACGTATCCATCCAAGATGCTACCATCCCTATGGAAAACAAAATCTTTTGTGGACTTGGATTACCATCTTTTGGTGGAGGTCACAATGGACATGACATTTGCAAGGAGGCGAGGAACAGGTGCAACAGACCATCCTTTTAAATTTCCTTTTCAAAGGGGAAGCTTCAGAATGAATCATCCTTAAGTTACTCCACTGTTACGTGCAATGACCACATCACTACAATTCAGATGTCTGATCAGAAAGATATACTTTTGTTCTGAAAATGTGATGTTCCTGCAATAAGCATAAAGCTTCCATGAGAAGGTAATAGCGATACTTGTTTTATACTCATGGTGTGTTTAATACTTCTCTGGAGAAATATATGGGAGAAGTGAAGTAAGGAAAATGCAAAGGCACCCGTATGCAACAAAGACTTGTGCATTTCTAGACAAACATTTTTGAGATGTAGATTGTTGCAACATCCTAAAAATAGTCAATTTATTAAAAAACACCCAAAAACCAGCCCTTTCTCCAATTTGCTTCAGTTGAAATTTTACTCAAGTTTATTTGATTCAGAAGATGATGTCCATTTGTATTTCATCATTGATTAAACGTCTAAATTTTCCTAGAATTAGTAGTGTATTTCTCTTTAAACTTTCAAGTCGTATTTTTCTGGATCTTACTTTTCACCTTGATTATTTTAAAGAGGCCAAAGTTCAGACCTGAATGACTCTATGGTAATTCATTTTGCTTTAGAAAAGAACAGAAAAGATGTCTGTGGTGGTTTGACCTTGGATGGCCTCCAGGTGCTCATCAAGGCACTCTATCACTCCCCTTCTTAGAAGGACAGGGTAGAGAAAATACCATGAAAGGCTAGGCTTATGGGTCAAGATAAGGACAGGGAGATCACCTCAGCAATTACCGTCACGGGCAAAACAGGCTTAACTTGGGTTAATTAATTTAATTTATTGCCAATCAAAAGTCAGAATAGGGTAATGAGAAATAAAAATAAATCTTAAAACACCTTCCCCCCACTCCCTTCATCTCAGGCTCAGCTTTGCTCCTGAATTCTCTATCTCCTTCCCCTGAGCAGTGCAGGAGGATGAGATGTGGGGACTGCAGTCAGTTCATGTTCTATCTGTTGCTCCTTCCTCCTCATACTCTTCCACTGCTTCAGCATGGGGGCTGACCCATTGGAGATAGTCTGTGAACTTCTTCAATGTGAGTCCTTCCCATGGGCTGCAGTTCTTCATGAACTGCCCCAATGTGGGTCCTTTCCATTGAGCACATTCCTGCAGGAACATGGATCTCCCATGGAGTCCCCTATTAGGTCACAAGTCCTGCCAGCAAACCTGCTCCAGCATGGGCTCCACTCCATGGGCTCACAACCTCTTTTGTGTGCATCTACCTGCTCCAGTGTGGGGTTCTCCATGGTCTCTAGTGGCTATCAGCTCCATTATGGACTTCCACAAGCTGCAGGGGAATGTCTCCTCCAAGACATGAAGCACATCGTCCCTCTCCTTCTTCACTGACCTTGGTGTTTGCAGAATTGTTTCTCTCGTAATTCTCACTTCTCTCACTGGCTGCTGCTTTGCAGCAGTCTTTTTTTTTTTTTCCCTCTTTAGCCTTGGCCAGTGGTGGGTCCATCATGGAGCCAGCTGGCATTGGCTATATTGCTCATGGGGGAAGCTTTCTGGAATCTTCTCACAGAAGCCACCCCTCCAAGATCCCATACTACCAAAATCTAGTGACAAAAACTCACCTGTTAGAGAGTATGATCTCTAACATGTTTCTCAGGAAACATAGTAACATATTTAATGCTAGCTACAGACAATGTATTTTCCCCAATAAAACAGACCACAAATAATTAGAAAATTGATGTCATGGAAGTGACAGGACAAGGGGAAATGGTCTGAAGTTGTGTCAGGGGAAGTTTAGCTTGGATATTAGGAAAGAGTTCTTTACTGAAAGCGTTGTCAGATATTGGAACAGGCTGCTCAGGGAGGTGATTGAGTCACCGTCCCTGGAGGTGTTTAAAGAAGAGTAGAGGTTGTGCTTGGTGACATGGGTGAGTGTTGGACCTAGTAGGACTGGATAGATGGTTGGACTCGATGATCTTGAAGGTCTTTTCCAACTGAAACCATTCTATGACACCCTAAAAGGAAATAATTCACAATATAATAATCTAGAAGGTTTTGATCTCTATTTTCCGTATTTTTTTTATTACACCTTTCCAAGTTTATCATTCCATCTTTCCTGTGAACTAAATCCTTACCTAATTCTGTATT
Organism: Porphyrio hochstetteri; assembly: GCA_020800305.1. Lineage (NCBI taxonomy): Eukaryota > Metazoa > Chordata > Aves > Gruiformes > Rallidae > Porphyrio > Porphyrio hochstetteri. Next base: position 89,880,302 of record CM036906.1, on the reverse strand, counting down.
CTTTAATCAATAGTTCTTCTCTAATACAGAAGTCTCTCATATTATAAAACCTTAAATGAACGGCTATTACTCTGTTTGTTAGTTGAAGAGATTTCAGAAGCGATTTAAATATGTTTTCAGGCAAATATATATGTTGCTGGATAACCTGAGAGCTGAACACAATGATCTATTGGAGACCATTGGTCTTCCTTTGATGAAAACCTTAACTCACCAAAGATTGCAGCAAATGGCAAAATCCCACTAAATTCCTTGCAGAAAAACTGAACCTCAGATTGCCTTGACAGCAGCAGAAGGAAAGATGCTACACTGCTAGTTGCAGATCTATTATTGTAAAGTGTGCCAAAGGTACTCCAGAAGCGCCCTAACCAGAAAACATGTATTACATCCCTAACAAAAAGAATTTATATTGGTTTATTCATTACCTGATGTTGAAACCTTGCTAAATTAAATGCTTAAGTCACATAAAGTTCTTCTTGTATGCACATCTCTATGACTGGTGTTTAACTGTTATCATTTTTATGGTAACACAAACATCTTTGTCTAATTTGAGAGTGCACTATGGGCAGTTGCAACAACTTCAGTGCAGAGTACTGTTCTTTCCAAGGTGAAGGAGGCAAAATTTGGTCCTTTTTGAGCGAAAATGAGAACAATACTGTGGTAGCATTTTCATGTTCCTCAGAAAACTCAGTTTTATTGTCTTGGCTTTTCCCTACTGAACCTCAAGTACTTGCAACAATCAATGCCCTTTTAAACCTGGCGCTTTTTTTGTTGTTTTTTGGTTTTTGTGGGTTTATTTCCCCTGTAAATTACGTTAAATCAGTCTTAAAGGATTAATTTCTACACTTCCATGTAATGCTAACAAACACCAAAATTATATGTAAATTAATGTAAATCGCTTGTTTATATGCACAGTTGAAACGACTTAAATCTCAGTTTTCAGGCAGCAGGAGGGAAGAAAGTCACAAAATGGCAGAGTAGTAGCCAGCTGACCTAAAGACTCATCACCACAAAATAAGCTATTTGACAATAGAAGAAAAAAAATATGACAACAACAACAACAACTAACTACTATCTTGGATTTTGCCCAAAACAATAGCAATAAGCATTTGAGAAGTGCCTGGCCTATTCCACAGGAAGAGATTTACCATGGAAAGTGTTAGGTATTTCATAAGAGTATCTAGTTGATGCTAGGTACTGAATACAATGTCTCTAATATCCTTTACCTCTCTCCTTAATTAATCAAATTAATTATATTGAAAAACAATATAACTTTTTCTCTCTCATATCCAAAGGTTAAAGGAAGGAAATTAACAGAATACCACAGACTTCTGTGAATTTGTTTGGGGACTGAATTTGACATTATATTATTAGAACCATTTATGACTTAAAAAAGCCCGCTGGCTTTGAGAGTCTTTCATTTTTTCAAAACTGTTTTATACAGTTGGTCAGAATTTTCCCTCCAACACATTATTTTTTCAAGAAACTCTTTACATGTCTTTCTTTATGCCACTCCAGCAGCACATAGGGGACTTAAAATGAAAGTAATATACTACAGGTCTATAATAGATACAGGGCAGATTATAAACCACTATGCAATAATCTTAAAAATTCAGAATCAGTATATGTTACCCATTACTTTGCAAAGCATACTTAAAGATATAAGGTAAAACAATGAAAATGAGGAAAAAAAACCCCAATACCTTCACCTATTAAGGTACAAAGTGGTACGTACACTGGGAGGGTAGTGTGAAGATGTTTCAAGATTTTATATAGGTGGCATTTTTCTCCTACTGAGAAAATTCACCTTCTAGTATTGTCTGTGAACAGATTATGTGCAATTAGCACTGGCACAGGCTGTCCAGAGAGGCTGTGGAGTCTCCTTCTCTGGAGACATTCAAAACCCGCTTGGACGCGTTCCTGTGTGATTTAGTCTAGATGATCCTGCTCTGGCAGGGGGGTTGGACTAGATGATCTTTTGAGGTCCCTTCCAACTCCTAACATTCTGTGATTCTGTGATGCTGTGATTCTGTGAAATGTGTTAAACTTGGACCTTGTTCCCAAGCGTGTGACACACACTTCATTTGTTCCTGAGAACGCTAGTCTGTTTCTCCATAAGGTAAAACATCCTTTAAAAGCATTCTTGACTTCCATATGACATTTTCCAAGAAGAGATCTGAAGCTTACTTTCCTTGCTTTCCTCCTATCTCCAACCCATAAAGCATGCTGCAATCAGAGGCAAAAATACATTAATGTATAAGCATCAGCAAAATTCCCTGGATTTAATTTATTTGCCCTCATAAGTAATTTTTATTTTATGCAAAATTCTGATTTTCTGTGTTCCAGGAAATGGTTGGCAAATGTAAAATATTCCATTAACAGGACAGAAAAGCTATATGGCCCATAACTCTGTGTGAACATACCACTGACTTGTAGATTTGGAAAAAAAAACCACCAAAAAAAACCCCTACAAAAAATATTAAAATAGATTCATCCAGGTATTGTGTCGTAGTAGAACTCTTTGTTTCTTTACTGAAACATCAAGTATTGTAACCCACTTCCTGCATTATTATTTATTTAGGTTGTTCCTGAAGTCTCAGAAAGTTTATTTGATTTTATTTTTCTTTCTTTACTAATATCTTGCTTTGGAAATCGAAGCAGTTAACAAACCATAGAATCAGAGAATCAAAGAATTGTAGGGTCATCGGGTCCAACGCCCCTGCCAAAGCAGCTCCCTAACTCATATTGCACAGATAGGCATTCAGATGGGTCTTGAATATCTCCAGGGAAGGAGACTCCACCACCTCCCTGGGCAGTCTGTGCCAGGGCTCCGTCACCCTCACTGTGAAAAAGTTCTTCCGCATGTTGGTGCGGAACTTCCTGTGCTCCAATTTACAGCCATTGCCCCTTGTCCTGTCTCCACAGACCACTGAAAAGGGGCTGGCCAATTCCCCCTGCATCCCATACTTAAGATACTTATAAACATTAATAAGGTCCCCCCTCAGTCTTCTTTTCTCCAGGCTGAACAGCCCCAGCTCACCCAGTCTTTCCTCATACGGGAGATGTTCCAGGCCGTTAATCATCCTCGTAGCCCTTCTCTGGACTCTTTCCAGGAGATCCCTGTCCTTTTTATACCAGGGAGCCCAGAACTGGACACAATAGTCCAGGTGGGGCCTGACCAGGGCAGAGTAGAGGGGGAGGATCACCTCCTTCGACCTGCTGGCCACACTCTTCCTGATGCATCCCAGGATCCCATTGGCCCTCTTAGCCACCAGGGCACACTGCTGGCTCATGGCAAACTTGTCATCCACCAGGACCCCTAGGTCCTTCTCCACAGAGCTCTTCTCCAGCAGGTCATCCCCCAGCCTGTACTGATACAGACGGTTATTCCTCCCCAGGTGCGAGACTTTACACTTGCTTTTATTAAACCTCATCAGGTTTCTCCCTGCCCAGTTCTCCAGCCTGTCCAGGTCTCGCCGGATGGCAGCGCAGTGTTCCTGCATGTCAGCCACCCCTCCCAGCTTTGTATCATGGGGGCACTTGCTGAGGGTGGATGCTATTCCCTCATCAAGGTCGTCGATGAAGATATTAAACAGGACTGGACCCAACACCGAGCCCTGGGGAACACTGCTAGTCACAGACCTCCAGTGAGACTCCGTTCCACTGATCACCACCCTCTGAGCTCAGCCTGACAGCCAGTTCTCAACCCACCTCACTGTCCACTCATCTATCCCATGATCTCTCAGCTTTTCTATCAGGATGTCATGGGAGACAGTATCAAAAGCCTTGCTGAAGTCAAGGTAGATGACATCCACTGCTCTCCCTCCATCCAGTCAGCCAGTGATGAGCTCATAGAAGGCTATGAGATTGGTCGAGCATGCTACGAAGATGATTAAGGGCCTAGAGCATCTCCCCTATGAGGAAAGGCTGAGTAAGCTGGGACTGTTCAGCCTTGAGAAGAGAAGACTAAGGGGGGACCTAATCAAAGTTTATAATTATCTGAAGCAGGGGATGCAGGGGGAATCAGCCAGCCCCTTTTCAGTGGTCTGTGGGGATAGGACAAGGGGCAATGGCTGCAAGTTGGAGCATAGGAAGTTCCGCACCAACATGCGGAAGAACTTTTTCACAGTGAGGGTGACTGAGCACTGGAATAGGCTGCCCAGGGAGGTGGTGGAGTCTCCTTCACTGGAGATATTCAAGACCCGCCTGGACGCCTATCTGAGCAATATGAGCTAGGGAGCCTGCTTTGGCAGGGGGGTTGGACCCGATGATCTCTCGAGGTCCCTTCCAACCCCTACAATTCTGTGATTCTGTGATTCTGTGATCTCCCCTTGGTGAATCCATGCTGACTACTCCTCATGACCTTCTTCTCTTCCAGTTGCTTGGTGATGGCATCCAGAACAAGCTGTTCCATCACCTTTCCAGGGACACAGGTGAGACTGACTGGCCTGTAGTTACTTGGATCCTCCTTCATGCCCTTTTTGAAGACCAGAGTGATATTGGCTATCCTCCAGTCTTCAGGCACTTCTCCTGTTCTCCAAGAGCTGTCAAAGATGATAGCAAGCGGCTCCACAATCACTTCCGCCAGCTCCCTCAGCACACGTGGATGCATCCCATCCAGGCTCATGGATTTATGTGCATTGATCCCTTTGAGACACTCCTGGACCACCCCCACCTCAACCAGAGGGAAGCTCTTCATGTCCCAAACTCTTTCTCTTTCTTCCAGTGTCTGTGACTCCCAAGGGGCCTTTGAAGTGAAGATTGAGGCAAAGGCGACATTCAGTATCTCCACCTTCTCAGCATCACCCGATACCAGCACACCGGCCTCATTCAGCAGGGGACCCACATTGTCCCTGGTCATCCTCTTAGTATTCACATATCTAAAAAACCCGTTTTTATTATCTTTTATGTCCCTTGCCAGTTTCATCTCCAAGTGGGCTTTAGCCTTCCTAGTCGCATCCCTACAGGCTCTGACAACATTCCTATAGTCTTCCCAAGTGCTCTGACTCTCTTTCCACAATTCATTGACCTTCTGCTTCCCTTTGAGTTTACTCATTAGCTCCCTGGTCATCCATGCAGGTCTTCTGCCTCTCTTTCTCGATTTCTTACTCAAAGGGATGCACCTATCCTGTGCTTGGAAGAAGTGCTGTTTAAATGCTAGCCAGCTCTCACAGGCTCCCTTGCCTTCTGACAGCGTAGCCCATGGGATAGCTCCTATTAGGTTGTGGAAGAGATCAAAGTTACCTCTTCTAAAATTCAGGGAAATTCAGTAGCTATCCTACTAAAATTCAGTAGCTATCCTAGTTTTTGGCTTGCTTCTTCCACTCAGGATCTTGAAGTCTACCATTTAATGGTCACTTTGTCCCAAGCTGGCCCCAACCTTCACCTTCCTAACGAGCCCATCCTTGTTGGTTAAAATAGAATTGCCCAAACACACATAAAGAGTAACGTGCTCGCAAAACATGACATTATATTTTAAGTCAGAAAAAATGTTAATGCTATATAGTACTCGTTGAAATTTTAATGATCAGAGTGACTTGTCAGGCACATGTTTGAAGAGGGAAGAGAGTGTAAAAGTTGTTGAACTGTTGAATTAAGTTAGATGAGTTCATAACATCCACCAGCATTCCAGTCCTGATGGGCAGCTTGCAAGGAGTTAACATGTGCTTAGTGCTTTGTAGTCTAAATTACTTTTAGAAAGTAATATCCATATTGTACCTTGAAGGAAGGCCTAAGCAGTAAACTTTAACGGCTGCCTGACTTGGCAATCATTTCATAGAGACAAGACACTGCACAAGAAATTGCTCTATAAATAAGATCCCTTACAGAAGAATTAAAATGAAATTCATATTATTGATGTTCACTAGGAGCCATAAAAAACACAAGACAGCCAGGAAGTGGCACTTGTTTCAAATCACTGTCAGAAGCACCTGAAGGACACCCTCAAAGTCAGTTTGATCAATGATGATAAATATGTTGGTCAAGCTTTCTGTGCAAATGTAATGCATTTGGAAGCCTTGAGGAAATACATCTGGCAAAAGGAAATAGGACAGATATGAGCTATCCCTACTGCAAAGCCTTTCCTGTGACCATTAATCCAGAAATGTGCCCTACCTTGCTGAGCAAAGTCTCTAAATTCTTCCTTGTCTCTTCCTCAACTCTGTTTATGGGGCTTGGGATCTTGCCTGTCGTCATCTCCTTGATGTAAGTTCTCTGAAGAGTGCCCATCTTCTCGTGGTTTGAAGGGAGATCAGCAATCATGCTGTCTGAGTGTAACTTGGGATCCTCACTACCGAGGCATACGTTTTGATCACAGCATCAAGAATGAAACTGTTGGGTGATGATTGAGCTGGATCTCTGACTGCTGTGGCTGGATGCTAATATTCTGTGAGCATCTACACAAAGCTATCAGTACTGGAAAAATGTCACATGAAAGTTTAAAGGTTAAACCTGTAAATCTGATGGGGACAATGACTGTGGGTAGGTGGAGGTAGGAGGGAAAGAGATTGAAAAGTGTATACCACCTGTTTGAACGAAGGCTTCCACACATCCATGTGTGCTGAGGGAGCTGGAGGAAGTGATTGCGGAGCCGCTTGCTATCACCTACGACAGCTCTTGGAGAACAGGAGAAGTACCTGAGGATTGGAGGATAGCCAATATCACTCCAGTCTTCAAAAAGGGCAAGAAGGAGGACCCTAACAATTATAGGCCAGTCAGTCTCACTTCAGTCCCTGGAAAGGTGATGGAACAGCTTGTTCTGGATGCCATTACCAAGCAACTGGAAGAGAAGAAGGTCATGAGGAGTAGTCAGCATGGATTCACCAAGGGGAGATCGTGCTCGACCAATCTCATAGCCTTCTATGATCTCATCACCGGCTGGGTGGATGGAGGGAGAGCAGTGGATGTCATCTACCTTGACTTCAGCAAGGCTTTTGATACTGTCTCCCATGACATCCTGATAGAAAAGCTGAGAGATCATGGGATAGATGAGTGGACAGTGAGGTGGGTTGAGAACTGGCTGTCGGACCGGGCTCAGAGGGTGGTGATCAGTGGAGCAGAGTCTGACTGGAGGCCTGTGACTAGCGGTGTTCCCCAGGGCTCGGTGTTGGGTCCAGTCCTGTTTAATATCTTCATCGACGACCTTGATGAGGGAATAGCATCCACCCTCAGCAAGTGCCCCCATGATACAAAGCTGGGAGGGGTGGCTGACACGCAGGAACACTGCACTGCCATCCAGAGAGACCTGGACAGGCTGGAGAGCTGGGCAGGGAGAAAACAGATGAGGTTTAATAAAAGCAAGTGTAGAGTCTCGCACCTGGGGAGGAATAACCGTCAGTATCAGTACAGGCTGGGGGATGACCTGCTGGAGAGGAGCTCTGTGGAGAAATACCTAGGGGTCCTGGTGGATGACAGGTTGGCTATGAGCCAGCAGTGTGCCCTGGTGTCTAAGAGGGCCAATGGGATCCTGGGATGCATCAGGAAGAGTGTGGCCAGCAGGTCGAAGGAGGTGATCCTCCCCCTCTACTCTGCCCTGGTTAGGCCCCACCTGGACTATTGTGTCCAGTTCTGCGCTCCCTGGTATAAAAAGGACAGGGATCTCCTGGAGAGAGTCCAGAGAAGGGCTACGAGGATGATTAAGGGCCTGGAACATCCCCCGTATGAGGAAAGACTGGGTGAGCTGGGGCTGTTCAGCCTAGAGAAAAGAAGACTAAGGGGGGACCTTATTAATGTTTATAAGTATCTTAAGTATGGGATGCAGGGGGAATTGGCCAGCCCCTTTTCATTAGTCTGTGGAGACAGGACAAGGGGCGATGGCTGCAAATTGGAGCATAGGAAGTTCCGCACCAACATGCGGAAGAACTTTTACACAGTGAGGGTGACAGAGCCCTGGGACAGGCTGCCCAGGGAGGTGGTGGAGTCTCCTTCTCTGGAGATATTCAAGACTCGTCTGGACACCTATCTGTGCAATATGAGCTAGGGAGCTGCTTTGGCAGGGGGGTTGGACCCAATGATCTCTCGAGGTCCCTTCCAACCCCTACAGTTCTGTGATTATGTGATTCTGTGATATCACAGAAGAGGCAGAGATAAATAAAGAAATCAAATTGCTGGAACCAATGTCAAAAGCCTAAAGAATCTAAACCAGAAAGCAAGACATGATGTATCATTACCTAAGCTGAATTGGATTACTGGAGCCCTTCCATGAAAGTTATGATTTTTTTTTAGTCTTTTCTTCAGACACCACAAACCATGAGGAAAATATTCTGAGATGCTACAGCATACGGCACTTTGTGAGGAGTGGTGATTGATATGCTGCAGTTAGCAGTGACATTGATGGCACTGCATGGCAACAAGAACCTGCAAATGTTTGAATTTTGTTTAAAATAAGACTTCTATTTATTGCTTTTTAGAAAATTATTTTCAGTCAGCTTCAAACCTATGAAAAGTGACAGATTAATGTCACCAGGGCTATCAATCTGCTATTATTGCACACAACAGATATGGCCCTGTCAGCTGCCATAGATGTGAACTTTAACTATATTCCTTGGATAGTGTCCAAATCACTTAAGTACTTTGGTACCTGAAGAGTATGTTGGGAAGTGTAGTCAGAATACCATACCTAATAAAAGTGACTACAACTATTTGTTTAGAATTTCTGCCTGTTTTTTTATTTGCTGATTATTAGAGATAATAACGGCTCCTCAAAGTAGCTCAAAGCATTTAAATGTGTGCAAAAAAAAAAGCTCACTAAGATGTTTAATTAAAAAATGTGTTTTCATTTCATGTTTCCCAATATCTAAAAAAACACTGTAAGCACATTTATGATTTATGTTCTTTGGGGTTTTTTCTGGCTTTTTTTGTGGTGGTTTGCCTTAGGGTTTTCTTGAGGAGTGTGTTTGTTTGTTTGTTTGTTTGTTTAAATGTCCATGTGTAATTGTGTAACTCTGGGAAATGAAATATTTTTTGTAGATGACATTGTATGTTTTGAAAATTGTATTTTACATTTACCGACCATATTTCTTGATACTGGGTGTTTTTACTATTTCCCCCTCAAGTGTTTAATTTGAATTCAAGCTCCTTAAAAAGCTGTAAAACCCTGCACATGAACTTGTGCTCAGACCACACAGAGCATGGATTTCAGTATCATATATCATCCCTGTATGGCAGGTCCTGCTGCTTAATTTAGCAGATATAGAGAAAAGCAGTGAGCAGATAACTAAATGCTAACATCTTACCCAATTATAAATTGTCTAGGATGGAATTTAAAGATAGCTTTTAAAGTTTCATTAAATTAGGACCTAAAAGAACTTTGTGTTACTAATAAAATCAGTTAGTCTTCATTTTGACAATGAAGTCCCTGAATTCAAACACTTGTAGGATGCTGGGCAGACAGCAGACAGTAATAACTTTCATGTTTTTTGGCCCTGTAGCCTGATTTTGCACTCTCACATATGCCACCATCAACATGCTTGCTGTTGTGTGTTAAACAGTCTCCAATCGATAGGCTGGATGTGAACTGACAGCTATACTAAATATATCTCCATTAGCTGAGGCTGATTTTAAGAGATACATACACAAGCAAAGGAAACTGAAAACACCTGAACTCTGCAATTTTATGCACCATTGAAACACAAACAAAGAATTATTATTTACCTTAGGCTTTCTAATGTTGGAATTAAGTATGTCATTCTGCAACATTTTCTTCACTGCTGACACACTGGGAAATGATAGTATTTAAGACTCGAACAAATAATGATTCAGGGCAAAATCTGTGGTTTCTATTGAGAGAGTCAAACCCATTCATGTTCTGAAAATTCTTGCAAAAGCATTTAATTTCTTGAGAAGAAAACTTTGACATGAATGACAGAGTAGTTAGGATCAAGTGTAGATCTCATCATCATGCTTCATTACTTTAAAGATAGTAAGTACTGTATGAGATTTCCAAAGTTGGTTTATTTAGCACATTAGTCACAACCATGCTCTTTTCAATAGGACAATTAAATAGACCATTAGTCATTTTATAGGGTATTTATTCACCAGCCAAGAGGAAATTGTTATTCTGCTCTGAGATGAGCTGGGTAATTCCTGACAGATAAAATCAGAAACCTTCTTCAGAGATGTGTGCATATCCAGATGCCCACCTTCAATTAATTCCAGCAGCAAGGTTTATGACCCTCTCCTTATAGAGTGCTTAAGTACCTACACAGTAAAGTTCCTTTCAGCTCTGTGGCAAATTAGTTGCTGGATCGCAGAACTTGCCTCTCAGAAAAGGCAGTACAAAAGCTAAGGTCAATTAAGTTTGATTTGGCTTAGCTTACAGATTCACCTTTAGATCAGCTGAAATGACACCAATTCAAAAACCCAATTCTCATCTCTTTAAAGTATGGTTTGAAAGATGTCTTTGTTGGCCAAGGTAAGTCAAGCTCTCCCTTTGCCAGGACAAGGCTAGCATATTAGAACAACTTTAAGCCACAGACTCTACATAAAATATCCATTCATAGATGTACACTGTACACTGAAGAAGACCTTGTCACCCCTTTGCCTTGAAAGGTGATGAAAATGGCAGAAACGACATTCTTATTAAAGAAGTACTCTGGCAGACTTGTTTGATAATTTGTGATACTGGCTTCAACCCTCCAGTAAAGCTAAGATTGCAGATGGTTTGAAACAATGCACCATGCCAGGCAGATGCAATATTCATGAGGTCCTGCCGTCTATACCCAGGTCCACTAGTGAATTTATATTGTTGGAAATTAGAACAATATATCATGCCATCCAAAGAAAATTATGAATACAAGATTTGTACTTAACATTTAGCAAATTAGTTCATTTAAAACATGCATATTTCATTTTTTTCTAAGCCATTAACTATAAACTAATATTTCAAGATGTAATCTCTTGATAAGTTTGATTATCAGGAATACTTTATTAGAAGGATGCCCAGTTTCTGAATTGACAGTCTTCTCTTCCTCAAAGTACTAGCAACATTTAGCTCAACTTATGCTTTGAAATGATCAACAGTAGCTCATACACATGTTGTGAAGAAAATTAACACATACTTCCATTAACAGTCACAGGAATTAATCCTCAAAGTTTCATCTCACTGACGTGAAATTCTACCCTCATGAGCCTGCTATATTCCTTGCAGCATTTCGTAGATAATTATTCTTGATCTACTTTCATGACCTACTGAATTCCATTCTTTTAACATTCTTGGTTTTTTTTTTTCCTTTGAGTCTCTCCCTTTGTTTGCTGCTCTTTATGTCCTGTCATTCTGCATTTTCTGTATTGTATGAGCTGTACCCACAAGCTGATGAACAGAGCTTAGAGAAAATCAGTATTACATGTAGGGGTACTAAACATTAATGCTTTATTCTTGTGGACATCTGAGAACAGGACCTGTAATCAAAGTCTTGAGGGTGGTTTACCAAACTGATTGTGATGCTTTAGCAATGAAGCCTTTACTGAAATCACAGAATCACAGAATCACGGAATCGTAGGGGTTGGAAGGGACCTCGAGAGATCATCGGGTCCAACCCCCCTGCCAAAGCAGCTCCCTAGCTCATATTGCACAGATAGGTGTCCAGACGAGTCTTGAATATCTCCAGAGAAGGAGACTCCACCACCTCCCTGGGCAGCCTGTGCCAGGGCTCTGTCACCCTCACTGTGTAAAAGTTCCTCCGCATGTTGGTGCGGAACTTCCTATGCTCCAGTTTACAGCCATTGCCCCTTGTCCTGTCCCCACAGACCACTGAAAAGAGGTTGGCCATTTCCCCATACATTCCATTCTTAAGATATTTATAAACATTAATAAGGTCCCCCTTTTAACAAAAAGTCAGCAGTAAGCTCTTTACTTTTTTCAATGAACTGATGAAACCATTGATGAATCCACCCATTTCAGCTTGTCTTGTAGCCAAGTCTGTTTTTTGAATCAGATGAAGGGCAGGTTCCCTGAACTCTGGTGGTGCCCATGTTGTGGAATCACTGTGTTAGCTTCAGCTTCATCCCTCAGGGACCATCAGAGTAACCATTACATTAAGCCGCACTTCATTCTTGGCTTAGTCTTTTTAATTATATTAGCTGATTATAGATGTGAGCAATAATGGCAAAACTGATGACAAATGGATTTTCCAGCACAGTTCATTAAAATGCAGTTCATTCAAATATCTTGCTAAGGATGTCAAATAGGTGAAAATATGTAAGATAGGCAAATCAAAACTGATTATAAAAGCTGCTGAAGAAATAAGAGTAAGATAAAAGTTGACATGAAAGGTTAATTTAAGCAGTGAGACTGTTTTAAGACCACCAGTTTTAAACTGTTGTGCAAGACCACTGTGCTAAAATAATCTGATAATTGTTTTTCAGCTTGCTGCAGTCTGGCCTCTAGTTTATGCAGACATTGTGAAAATTGCCTTTAGGTAGCTTGAATACCAATGAAAATATCTTAGTACCTCAGCTCAGGATGGACCAGAAATCCACTGAAGCAACTGAGTAAAAATTTTATAGCTACTCTACAGTGATATCAAGTGCATGCAGCCACACTGCACAGATCCTAGGAGACTGGACTTTGGGGTGGGAGCATGAATTCATTAAGCAATGTCTTCCTCTTCCCAGGTACCTGAGCCTCAGTAGCAGCAGATGGAGTCGCTTCATGAGGTAAAGACAGAAGGCACAGATGAAAGCAACACAGCACTATTTGGAAGCAGATCTTTCTTCAGATGCCTCATGATGAACCAGATCTACCAAACCTGACAGATAGATTGCTTCCAGCACTATCAGGGTACCTACATGGGCAAACTAATCAATACGTAATCTAGCTAGCATAAAAGTAGTTTAGTTATTTCCATATAAATTAAGCTTTTGACTCCACCGTGGGCATAGACTAATTTATCCACTGGTGATGGTGGTAGAAGGTGTGTTATATTTATAAAGTCCATTGCACAACCTCACTACTGAAGAAATGTTTTTGTTATCAGAAATGAGAAGTGGTTTTCTTTTGGGTTTTTGGTTTGGTTTTGGTTTTGGCTTTCTTCGTGCCACAGTTTATTGGTATTTTAATGCAGTTTTCTTTAAGAATGTTGTCTGACTGAGTGGCTATGATATAGTTAGAAGAAGTGGAATGAATGTTGGATATTAACCTGCCAAACAAAGATTAATTGTTCTGATGGACAAAGACAGGGGAATGTTCTGTTGGTTTAAGGTACGTACTTCTTTTGAGGCAAGAAATTGTGCTTTATTATATTATTAGCAGTGTTATTTCTAGGTTGAACCCACGTTGCCTTGACCAATATCCATATGACACTAACTACAAGGAACAATTTTTAAATTTCTGAATCATTAATGGTCTGAGTCAAGAGTTTGCAATATAGGATAACACTAAAGCAACAAAGAAAAAATGTAATCTGTTATTTCAGAGTACAAACACAGTAACAGACCTTTAAATCAGAATTTGCAGTTTGAGTAGTTACGAAAATGTTATCCTTATATTTTTTGGCATATTCCTATTTTAAAGACCTAAGTTACAGGAAAATTCATATTTCTTAAGTACATACTCTAGAACAAGTATGTGCTTAAAAATTCATGTAAATTATGAAAACTAGATCCCTTTGAATTCAGTAGCAAAGCTCCTCTAGATATCTGTGGGTCCAGAACTTGGTTCTGACACTATTTTCCCGTTAGTTTTGGAAACTCTCAACTCCAGGAGTCCATCTGCAGTTTCTAAAACTCAAAGTTTATATTTGTTCTCTCTTCAATCTCTTCTATAGTATCACCATCTAAGTATTGCTGTGTGGTACAGAATGAATGTCAAGTGCTCCCCATTTATAAGGGATATAGATTTGAAGTGCTAATATGCCAGCTATTGACATTTCTAAAGAATACTACTGATTGGTATTGCAGCCCAGAAGCATCTTTTAAACACTAGAGCAAAGAGGGTGCGTCAACAGTAGCAGTACTCAAACATAAAATTTCGACAGCATGGAACAACAGAGATTATTCCTCCTTCAAGTCATAAAATTTCAGTTTGGAACCTAAGGCTACATGAGACCTCTGAATAGTTAGTTTCTTAGATTTTAATTTTTCTCATTCTTTGCCCTTTTTCGTACCTGTGGTCAAATATCATCAGCACCTTACTATCTGTTCTACAGTTATTTTGACCCCTCAGTAGTTTGTATTTGCTAGTCTATTGATATTTTTCTTAAATACTCTGAATAGCTGTTTTGCCAGCCTTGGTGGTAAAGGCAGACAAAATCCAAACAAATCATCAACTCAAATCAGCAGAGCTATGGATGATAACAGAAAGAATGAAGCTGACTACAGCTGATTTCTTCTTTCCGCTAGACTGAGCAGACTGCTTCATTGCTCCACACCTCCTAACCATAGGACATATCTGAGAATCACAGATAAGATTATTGCAATAATTTCCCTCTAATCCTATTTCCTTTGTTCCTAGGATGAAGTGCCTGGTTGCAGCACCTGCCATCACAGACAACCATGCCATATAATCCCTTTCATAAACTGACCAAGTACAATTTAAAAAGTATTTAGACCTCTTGATCCTACTATTGCTATTTTACTCAAAACCATCAAGGCTTTTTTTGTTAGAAACTGTTTTTTATTTCCCATCCTTATTTAATTCACAGGCAGCTTTTTCTCATTTGATCTTTGGCCAAACATTGCATAATGGTAAATAAGGTGAAATGATAAACATGAGGTAGGAAAATGAGCTATATTAATGAAGTACAATCAGTACCATACTGTTCAGATTGTGTTAAGACTAAAACCTGCTCCTTGAAAGCCTACTGGGTCATGTGTCTGTTCTGTCTGTGGGGTACTAGGATTAGCCTATGCATTGATTTTTCAAGTGTAACCTGTAGAAACATGTATGTGACAAGAATTACACACGTTATAGATATAGCTATCTTTTAAGAGAAACATTGTTCCCTAGTGTTTAAGTACATGACATTGCACTTGCACAATTGAATTTTATCTCTTTTCTATCACTCACCTTGCAAGACTGTTCCGTTAACATCACTCTGAGTTGATGCTCACATCCAGTAAAACCTGTTGCAATCTTCTTTTGTTTGTTTGTCTACTTTATAAACTTGTCTTATCCCTCCTCTTCTTTAAAAATAACTTCTCCATCATTATGTTGAATACTTTATAGAAGCTCTAATAAATAGATGAGATGACTGTGAAACTGTCCATCTTCTCTAAGACAGCTGTAAGGTTAATCTAATACTATTTTGCTAATGCGTATCACAAACACGTCAAGGCTTTTTCATTTGACTCAATTCTTCTAATAATTATTTCTTTTAAGATTTATCCTAATTACATAACCAAGGTCATTCTGCAAGTCCTGTAGCTACCTCAGTCATTTCCTTTCCTTTCCATTCAACCCATATAATTACTGAATATCAATACATTTTTTTTTCTATCCTGTATTTGTTCCATAATGATTAAAGTCATAATAATATAACAAATTATCGGTATTCCCTTTAAAGATAGAAAGAATAGAATAGAATAGAATAGAATAGAATAGAATAGAGTAGAATAGAATAGGATCGTTTAAGTTGGAAAAGACCTTTAAGATCATTGAAGCCAATCATTAACCTAACACTGCCAAATCCACCACTAAACCATGTCCCTAAATGCCACATCTACTTGTCTTTTAAATGCCACCGGGGGGGTGAATCATCCACTTCACTGGGCAGCCCATTCCAATGATTGACAACGCTTCCAGTGAAGAATTTTTTTCTTTCATCCAATCTAAACCTCCTCTGGTGCAATTTAAGGCAATTTCCTCTCATCCTATCACTTGTTAATTAGAAAAGAGACCAACACCTACCTCACTACCACCTCCTTTCAGGTAGGTATAAGGAGCAATAAAGTCTTCCCCTCAGCCTCCTCTTCTCCAGATTAAACCATCCCACTTCCATCAGCCGCTCCTTATAAGACTTGGGCTCTAGAGCCTTCACCAACTTCCTTGCTCTTCTTTGGACATGCTCCAGCATTTCAGTGTCTTTCTTGTGGTGAGGGGCCCAAAACTGAACATAGTACTTGTGATGGAGCCTCACCAGTGCTAAATACAGGGGAACAATCACTTCCTTAGTCCTGATGACCACACTGAAACCAGGATGCTGTTAGCCTTCTTGGCCTCTTGGGCACACTGCTGGCTCATGTTAATCAGCTGTTGACCAACACCCTCAGGTCCTATTCTGCCAGGCATCTTTCCAGTCACTTTTCCCCTGTAGGATTGCTTGGGGTTGTTGTGACCCACGTGCAGGACCCAGGGCTTAACCTTGCTGAATCTCATAAAGCTGGCCTCTTCCCATTGATCCAGCCTTTCCAGATCCCTCTGCAGAGCCTTTCTAATCTTAAGCAGGTCAGCAGTCCCACCCAACTTGGTGTCATCTACAAACTTACTGAGGGTGCACTCTAATCCAGACTTATCTTCATGATCCCTATGCCCAAGATGGCCTTCAACCATCACATCACCCACAAGTCCTTCTCTGCTCACAAACAACAGGTCCAGTGAAGTGCCTTCGCTCAATGGCTCCCTCATGAACTGTGTCAGATGTCGCACTGTGTTGGGCGGTTGCACTTGAAGCATTGGGGTCAACAGATGAATGTCCATGTGGACAGGGGTTGGTATTGGGACTGTCCCTGTTTAACATCCTTCAGGAACATAGACAGTGGTATTGAGTGCACCCTCTGCAAGATTGCTGACAACATCAAACTCTGTGGTGCAGTCAACACACTGGAGGGAAGGGATGTCATCCAGAGGGACCTTGGCTGGCTTGGTGGTGAGACTATGTGAAGCATATGAAGTTCAACAAGGCCAAGTGCAAGGTCCTGCACATGGTTCAGGGCAATCCCAAGCACAACTACAGGCTGGGCAGAGAATGGATTGAGAGAAGCCCTGAGGAGAAGGACTTAGGAGTGTTGGGGACATGAACCAGCAATGTGTTTGCATCCCAGAAAGTCAACCCTACCTTGGCCCACATCAAAAGAAGCATGATTAGTAGGTTGAGGGAGGTGCTTCTCTCTCTCTATTCCACTCTTGTGAGACTGCACCTGGAATACTGCATCCAGATTTGGGCTCTCCAGTATAAGTAAGATACAGAACTGTTGGTGCAAATCCAGAGGGCCATGAAGACAATTAGAAGGCTAGAGCAGTTCCCTTATGAAGACAGGCTGAGAGAGTTGGGCTCATTCAGCCTGAAGAAGAGAAAGCTCTGGGGAAACCTTATTGTAGCCTCCCAGTACATGATGGGAGCCTACAGGAAAGCTGGAGAGGGATTATTTACAAAGGTATGGAGTGACAGGACAAGGGATAATAACCTTAAGATGAAGGAAGGTTTAGATTAGATAGAAGGAAAAATCTTCACTATGAAGGTGATGAGGCACTGTAACAGGTTGCGCAGTGAAGTTGTGCATGCTCCCTCCTTGGACATGTTCACAGCCACATTAGAGGGGGCTTTGGGAAACTGGGCTAGTGGAGGGTGTCCCTGCCCATGACAAAGTGGTCGGAAATAATTGATCTTTAAGGTCCTTTCCAACCTAGGCCATTTTATGGTTCTGTGATTCTACGTTTCCCCCCTTCCTTGAAATATAAATTCCTATGAGTTTTAGCAGTTTTGATTTGGAGAAATTCAGAGATCTTTTAAAGTGAAGTTAGTAGTATCTTAGTCAAGTTTATTTCACAGTAGCTGTACACACTTGAAATGTTGTTACAACAAACTTTAATCTGGAGGACAGGGTATCATAAATAGTAATCTTTATAAAAGGTAGCTTTCTTAAATCAAGAATTTTATTTAAAACCCACTTTTTCTTATTCTATTGATCTGCTTGTAAAGCTGTTTGATAACTTTCCCATGTCTGGTATATTTTAGCCACTCATTGTTTTATTGGTGTTATCACAATGAGTTTCATTAGTTATGATGACCAAGAATATCCAGACACCACTTTTTGTAGCACTTCTTTGTCACCAATATATATCGGGAAAACAATTGCAAATAATGTTGCACCAGTAGCATTAATCTCTACTAATATAGAGAAGCCTAAATTTATTTACAGTCCTTGAGAGTTGTGGAGATTTCTCATGAGACCACCAAAATAAAATTTCTATCACCTTTCCCTAAAGTAACTTTGATTAAGTGAGTTTCTATTTCCTCCATTCTATCTGATTTTATTTCTTTACAATGTACCACTTTATTAACCAACAATGCAGTCCTATCATCCTGGCTTTTATTCATTCCTGAATATCACATAGCATTAAATAAGTGTGTTCCAGTCATGTTATTAGATACTATAGTCAGCAGTAAAAAGAACATAAATTGATGGAAAATATATAGAGAAGTAAAGCTTAATGTTCAGAACTGCTCAAAATTAATATAAATATTAAATAGTTGTATGAATACAAAGTTTAGGGGTGTTAAGATATGTATCAACACAAGTAAAATCCATATAATAAATAAAAAAGTTGAGGTGATAAAAGGACTACTCAAGCACACTCTATGCAAGGCATTAAGAAAAACAATATTTCTGTATTGATGTCTATCAGTAGTTTTACAGCTGTAACTATTTCTTGCTTCTAGACTTTACTTTAGATCTACCAAATATTTTTAGTCTGGATTTCATAAAAAAAACACAAAACAGAGAAGATAAGAAATTAGTGGAATTTACCTGAGGACACAGTAGCGACTTTGATGTAATTTACACAGGAGTGATTTATTTTTTTAAACCCCAAAATCCTGTTCTAAGTCAGAATTAACAGGATCAAAGCAGGAATCGCTTGATAAAATGCATTTGTTTCTGTGATGCTTAGACTAATTACCCTAAAAATCCAATTAATACTTACAGTACCACTGTCCCCCAGGGTCTTGGATGGCTCTTCAGACACCTGGCATCATTACAGACCACAAATATAACCCAGACACATAATTTTCAAAACAGATGTTATCAACACTGCATCATCTAAATTTTAATACCAATAATCTAAACTTCACTCTGGGTTTCCATAACTCAGCTCAGAGCCTGCACTTCCAGGTCTAGCCTATTGATCCTGTTGCTCCCTTCTCTTGAAAGGTACATCTCAGGTGACCTTCTGAACTAATGAATGGCAGAGGGCAACCTTGCCTTTTTCAATCTCACTGTTTCTGGTCTCACATTTTTAATGAACAGTTTCTTTCTTCCACCTGCAACTGAAAACTAAATTTTCTTAGCTCACAAGTTTCACTCTAAGTCACTAAGTACTTTCCATCCTCCACCTACCTTACTGGTGTTCAGAACATGCTAATGGTTGCTGTATCCTACCTGATCTAAAATCAAAAGACTGGCAACCATTTTCATGAGGTAGAGGGTTTCTAGCTTTTTGAGGTCTAGTAAGAAGGCACTATGAAATTCTTAACTGTGCATCCTCAATGTCTTCATAATTCTATGTACTTTAATTCATACACACTAGTTTATGCAGTCAAATAAGTATAATGCTGAAAATCTCAACTGGTATCTTTCAACATGATTCATAAGTCTAATTAAGAACAATGAACTGTTTAAAAATATGCTTTATTCACCATTTTTATCTTATCTATAAATCTTTCTTTTCACAGGAGTCAAACAAAAATAAACAAGCTCCAGGTGAGATCTACCCAAACTGAGAGGCAGTGGCTAGAAACAGGGCTGAACACTGTCTCCATCTGCCTTATGGAGGGACTCAGAACTCTTTTTAAAAACTAACCCAGCAAATATAAGCCTCTGTCCATAGAACATCCAAGAATGATGTATAGTTACCTAATTTTATGTGTACTGCAATTCTAAGAATAGTCCCTGTGTATTTAAAAGATACAGTTTTGAGGAACATATCATAAAACTTTTGTTATGACTACTTTAAACATAGTTAATGTACCTCTGACAAATAATTCTATAATAATATCAATAACATGTACATTAATCAAGTAATACTTTAAATTCAGGAAAGCAATGGGGTTTTCCTTTTCCCCCAAATAAATCAAAATTATATAGCATGTTTCTGAAATCTTATATCTTCAATAATGGTTGGAATTAGAAAGCTAATTCCAGCTTCATCTATTCACAGAAATAATCACTGCACTGTGCTAGAATAGACATATTTTCTGAATCAGAATAAGCTTCATAAGTATGCCTACATTAACTTTTCATGTTCTATTGAATTGAAATTGTAGTTTTCAGTTGAGGTAGGTCTTAAACTGGGCCTTTTCTACCTTTTTTAGTACTTACTTACATATAATCTTGTGTCCAAACTCCTAGTTTACTGTAAATACTGCTAACCTAGAGGGTCCAATAAAGCCATAGAAGAATTTAGTATAGATGTAATACTGTATAGATTCTGTAACATTATTTTATATACATATATTATATAAAATACTTTCTCTCTATATATTTGTGTGTTCTAATCCTTTACATGCAAAGAAATGGTAGTAGTAATATTCAGGCTGAGAAATAGATGCATCAAATATATTATCATGAACGAGACTATTAACCTGCAAGTTGCTGTGAATAGTGGACAGTGCAAAGTAGTGTTGTCCCTGGAGATCAAAGAAAAATAGGAATTAGAAATAGAGACAATATGGCCCCCACATCCTCCATACTCCATGGGAGAAATAAACTGAAACTGGCTTTATCCCTCTCCTAAACAAAAACATTTTTAAAAGCCAACAGAAGCTTCCTCCTCTTTGTTCAAGGAGATACACATAAGCCCCTTAATTTTTCCATGAAGTGTTCAGTAAGGGTCATTATCTGAACTCATATAGAGTATGTGAAACATTTCAGAATCATTCAGTTTGAAGAACACTTTATAAAAGCATGATACTGTTACTTTTTTTGAGATGTTTAAAAGTTTCTTTCTCAGTCATTGCAGCTGCATTTACAAAGTTAACAAAAGTAATTTCAAAGGGAATGAGAATCATACAATCAGAGAATCACAGAATCATTAAGGTTGGAAAAGACCTCCAAGATCATCTAGTCCAACCGTCCCCTACCACCTATATTACTAACTAAACCATGTCCCCAAGTACCTCATCCAACCTTTCCTTAAACATCCCGAGAGACAGTGACTCCACCACCTCCCTGGGCAATCTGTTCCAATGTCTAACCACTCCTGAGAAGAAATTTCTTCTAACTTCTAACCTGAACCTCCCCTGGCACAACTTGCAGCCATTCCCTCTTGTCCTATCGCTACTTATCTGCGAGAAGAGGCTGATCCCAAGTTCACCACAACCTCCTTTCAGGTAGTTGTAGGGAGCAATAAGGTCTCCCCTGAGTCTTCTCTTCTCCAGACTAAACAGATTCAGTTCCCTCAGCCGCTCTTAATAAGACTTGTGTTCCAGACCCTTCACCAGCTTTGTTGCCCTTCTCTGGACACGCTCCAGGGCCTCGATGTCTTTCTTGTGGTGAGGGGCCCAAAACTGAACATGGTATTCGAAGTGCGGCCGCGCCAGATCTAGTACAGGGGATGATCACCTGCCTGGTCCTTCTGGCTATGCTATTCCTGATACAAGCCAGGATGTCGTTGGCCTTCTTGGACTCCTTGGCCTTCTTGGCCAGACTGCTGGCTCATGTTCAGGAGAGTGTGAACCAACAGCCCCAGATCCTTTTCCTCTGTACAGTTTTCCAGACACCCTGCCCCAAGCCTGTAGTGCTGCCTGAGTTTGTTATGACCAAAGTGCAGGACCCAGCACGTTACCATGGCCTTTATCCCATTGGCCTCTTCCCATTGATCCAACCCATCCAGGTCCCTCTGGATGACCCTCCTACCCTCCAGAAATTGACACTTCCTCCCAACTTGGTGTCATCTGAAAAATTACTGAGGGTGCACTTAATTCCCTGATCAAAATCATCAATAAAGATATTAAAGAGGATGAATCCCAATACTGACCCCTGGGTAACACCACTTGTGACCTGTCTCCAGTTGAATTAAATTCACCACCACTCTCGGGCCCCCGCCATCCAGCCAGTTTTTAGCCCAGCAAAGAGTGTACCCATCCAAGCCATGAGCTGACAGCTTCTCCAGGAGAATAATGTGAGAGACTGTGTCAAAGGCTTTGCTGAAGTTGAGTTACACTAGGTCAACAGCCTTTCCCTCATCCACCAGGCATAGAAGATGAGATTGGTCAGGCAGGACTTGCTTTTCATGAACCCATGCTGGCTTAGCCTGATCCCCTGGTTGTCATGTACTTGCTCTGCGATTGCCCTCAGATTATGACTTGCTCCATAATCTTCCCTGGCACTGAGGTCAGGCTAACAGGCCTGTGGTTCCCCAGATCTTCTTTATGATCCTTCTTACAGATGGGCATCCCATTAGCAAGCCTCCAGTCATCTGGTACCCCTCCAGTTGATAGATGATGGAGAGCAGCTTGGCAATCACATCTGCCAGCCCCCTCAGCACCCGTGGGTGGAACTGGTCCGATGGACTTGCAACTGTCCAGGTGGAATAGTAGGTCTCTAACTGTTTCAACCTGAATCGTGGTGGGGTTTATTCTGTTCCCTGTCTCAGCCTTTTGGGGCAGGAGACTGAATACCCAGAAAATGCAAGCTCTCTCCTTACACTTGCAAGATCAGTTATAGTTTGACTATACTGCACTAGAAAAATAAATCTTTGAATGACATTTTCCACACACAATACCAATTGTGAGCTAATAATTTCCATTCCAGGATATATGCATGCAATTAGGGACATCAGAATTTTTATTGTGTTAGATTAGGCATACACAAAGATTTTAGAAGGAGCAGGCCTTTATGTTTGAAGAATAAAGGACTGCAATGAGTAGTTCAGGAAATTAAAGATAGCTTAGTCTTTAAGTTTTTTTCACTTGCTATTTAGTTTAAAGAGCAGACTTACACTTTGGTCAAAATATATTTGTCTTTGGGTTAATGTGGAAGGTATGTACTATCTAGCTTGAGCTCTCGATGTTAGAGTGGAACGTGTAACATGCTCTCTGTTTTTTCTAGAAGCTCAACATGAGACAACAGTGCATGCTTGCAGCCCAGAAAGCCAACCCTGCCCCAGATTTCAAAAGAAGTGTGACCAGCAGGTCAAAGGAGGTGATTCTGCCCTCTATTCCACTGTCATGAAATCCCACCTGGAGTACTGGGTACTCTGGGCTCCCCAGTACAAGCAAGACATGGGCCTCCTCCATTCCAGAGGAGGTCCACAAAGATAATTAGAGGACTGGAGGGCCTCTCCTATGAAGACAGGCTGAGAGAGTTTGGAGAAGAGAAGGATCCAGGGAGACCTTATTGCAGCCTTCCAGTACCTGATGGGAGCCTAAAGAAAAGCTGCAGAGAGATTTTTACAAGGGCATGGAGTGGATAATAGCCTTAAAATGAAGGATTATAGGTTTAGATTAGATGTAAGGAAAAAATTCTTCACTATGATGGTGGTGAGACACTGGAACAGGTTGCCCAGTGAGGTTGTGGATTCTCTGTCCCTGGATGTGTTCACAACCCCATTAGATCAGGCTTTGGAAAACCTGGGCTAATGGAAGGTGTCCTGGGCCTATCACAGCGGGGTTGGAACTAGGTGATTTTTAAGGTTACTTCCAACTAAATCCATTCTTTGATTCCATGATTCTATGATTCTTTAATTTTGCATTTTCCAGGAAATGATATACTTTTGCTATTATTCATAGTAATGTATATGTTACTTTTACAGAGAACTTCAGAATATTGGTGGATTATTTTTGTTTCAGCTGTTAACACTGATTATTTAAATAGAAGGTATTACCTAAATTACACTAATCTTAAGTGCTTCTTGTGACACTTTTCTCACATATGTGGAAAAATATAGCTGAACATTTCTGTTAGCGCAGGGAAGACACTTCAAGAAAAAGTGTATGGTGAGTCTTCAAGCACTTAAGACTGACACCATTTAGTGGACACTTAGTGCCATGTACCCTTTTGATGCCTCGTCATTCTGCAGTGTTAAAGACACATTCAAAGACTATTGCAGACCCTTTTTATTGCTTAAACATTCAGTGAGACTGAAAGTACCTTTGACTTGTTCATGCCATACACTTATGCCACTTGAGTCATACTTAAGTCTACACTATAACCATAAAAGTTGAAGAAAAGCATGCTAGCTTTGTCAAGACTGTCACTCCTTCAACTGCGTCTGCTCCTGCCCTTCTTTCTGTTTCTCATAGTTATCTTTCCTAAAAGGTAAATTGATATTTATGATATATAGTCAATAAACTGAGGGGCCATTTTTAAAGAATTATGTTTCTGTCAGGAAACAAGCAACAACTATGATCCAGTGCTTTTCCAGTAAAAGCATAACAAAGCAAATCCGCATTTCCAAGTTAGGTTTTTTTTCTTTTTTCCTATATCCTACTCAAACCATAGCCTGCTGCTCTAAGCCCTACATTAGGATGACTGATACCTTTGAAGTTCCTAAATATTGCATTTATCACATGAGCTTTGGTGTCCTGATAGATTATTTTTCCTTCATTTCAAGGGATAGTTCTACAAATACCACCACAGGTCTTTAAAGCACAACCTAAATCCTCATAGCTTTGGCAGGCAGTCCTCTCCTCTCCTCTCCTCTCCTCTCCTCTCCTCTCCTCTCCTCTCCTCTCCTCTCCTCTCCTCTCCTCTCCTCTCCTCTCCTCTCCTCTCCTCTCCTCTCCTCTCCTCAACATACCTCCTTGTTTCGTTTCTCCAACCTCCACTCCGGTGTTAAAGCTTTCATTTCAGTTTTGAAGGAAAACATGCTAATTTTACCTCATTGCTCATGTCCTTGGTCTTACTAACACTCAAAGTCCGACCTGCTCAAGCTGTGTCACTATCACAGCTGGCTTGAAGAATGACTGTTCTGTGAGGATAATAGAATCATGAAAGAACACAGCAGTTCAAGGTGTTTCCTTTCATCTATTCTCATTTACCACAAAGGTAACACTTGCAAATATAAATGGACTCAAGGCTACTTCCAGATGCAGTCTAACATTTGTCATGAATTTACTATAGTAGACTCACTTGTTTTTTAACATTTATGTTCATTTTGTCTTTCACATTACAGATGAATCTGAGTTAGTGTAACTCTACACTAACTGAGATAACTGAGAAACATTTTAATATTTACTTTATCTTAACATACGAACAATAAACATTTTATGCTAATCATCCAATATATGACCAAAGAGTATTACTAAGTAGCCTTGCAAACTGTTTGATTCCTTTAATTCACATGATATTAATGTATCTTTGGCATTTCATCTCGGTCAGGTACTTTATATTATTAATCTTCTGATGTGCATCTGCAACCTTTTCTCCCTGCATGTTACATATCATTTTCCAGTTTAGCTCACAGGTTCTTAGTACCTTTCTCAGGTTATCTTAATTTATCACTTTTACAAAATACTTATGTTGGAATATTTATTTAAATTTAATCAATCATTTATTTACAATATACCATATTCCTAATATAGCTGAATTCTTTCATTTCCCATAGTAATTGGCAAAATTATATTTCTCCTCCTTCAGATCTTCCTACTTGGTGATTAAATTTATCACTCTCTACATCTTTTTTCTTCTACCAATTGTTACTGCGTGTCACTGTAACATTGTTCAAGCTACTAGTTGCCTGGCCCTATTCACATTTCAAACAAAGGTACTTTTAGCATGCTCTTTACTCACTCAGCCTTGACATAACTCCAAGCTCCTTCTATTCTGTGATTCCACAGTTTTAAGCAAATAAGAATAGATCACCCTTATGCTTTAAGGATGTTGCCCTTCAAGATCAACAAGCTGTCATGGACCATTATACCCATAAGAATGGGATCCCCTGGGAGCTGGCCAGTTCCCTGACTAATCCCAAAACTGCTTCTCTAAAGGATGTTATTCTACTATTTACCTTTCCTGTTTCACTCAGAATTTAAAATTGCACCAACACATGGTCATAGCAACCAAGGCTGTCATCACTCTGAATCCATGACCATTTTCCTTATGTTTGGTGATTGGATGCAGAAAAGCAGCTTCTGTAATTTGGCCATCCATCAACATCCATCAAAAATTGACCCTGACAGACTCCAGAAATCTGAGCCTTTCCAAGTTGCCCTTTCAGTAAATTTCAGGTAGTTAAAGTCCTCCATGACATCCAGGATGTGTTATTGTAGAGCTGTTTAAAGGAGGCATTGTTATCAGTTCTTTCTGTCTTGCACTCTGTAGCAAACACCCACTGCAATTATCCCCTTTTGGCTTCCCCTCTGATCATGATACAGAAGTTCTCAACTTACCTTTTACTTATTCTGCTGCAGGGCTCTATGCATTTGTTTTGGATTGACATCATCCCAGGGATGAGGGAGAGAATCATAGAATGTATGAGGTAGGAAGGGACCTTTAAAGGTTATCTAGTTCAATCCCCTGCAGTGAGCAGGGACACCTTTAACTAGATCTGGTTGCTCAGAGCCCAGTCAAACCTAACCTTGAATATCTCCAGGGATGGGGCCTCCACTGACTCTCTGGGCAACCTGTTCCAGTATCTCATCACCATCATTGTGAAGATTTTTTCCCTAATATCCAACCTAAATCTCCCCTTTTCTAGTTTTAAACCATTACCCTTTGTCATATTGCTATATGCCCTTGGGAACAGTACTTCCCCAGCTTTCTTATAGGCACCTTTCAGATATTGGAAGGCCGCTATAAGGTCCCCCAGGAGCCTTCTCTTCTCCAAGGTGAACAAGCCCAACTCTCTCAGCCTGTCTTCATAGGAGAGGTGCTCCAGCCCTTTGATTATTTTTTGTGGTACTCCTGTGGATGCACTTCAACAGGTCCATGTCCTTGTGTTCAGTGCTCCAAAGCTGGACAAAATATTCCAGGTGAGGTTTCACCTGAGCAGGGTAGAGAGACAGAATCACTTCTCTCAAACTCCTGGCCACACTTCTTTTGATGCAGCCCAGAATGCAGCTGGCATTCTGGGATGCATAATAAGAAGGGGAAAGGAAAGAAAACTTGTGGGTCAAGATAAAAACAGATTAACAAATGAGGTAAAGCTGCACAAGCATTTACTTCCCATTGGCAGGCAAATGTCCAGTCAATTACTAGTTGGGAAGACCAAGAACACAATTATAAATGTTCCGCTTTCTTCCTCCACTTCTTGAGCTTTTATTGCTGAGTATGATATCATATGTTGTGGAATATCCTTTTGGTCAGTTAGGGTCAGCTGTCCTGGCTGTCCCCCCTCCCAAATTCTTGTGCATCTCCAGTCTACTCACTGGTGGTGCACTGTGGGAAAAAGAAAGCACTCACCACTGTGCAAGTGCTTTTCAGCAACAGCTAAAACATCATCGGGTTGTCAACACTGCTTTAGTCACAAATCCAAAGTATAACACCCAATGGGTTCTTATGAAGAAAATTATCTCTATCCAGTCAGACCCAGTAGAACATTTGAAACCACATGAGCTGTGCTGCCACATATCGCTGATTTTTATGACACCTCAGCCACACAGCTGTACACCAACACTAATTTTCTCTTTGTTTCCCATGCTGTATATTTTGGCATTCACATTTGAGATGAGGCTCCAGTCATGACTTTCTGAGATGTCCCCACCTCCTGTTCTCAGACTTGTCACTACCCTTAGTCTCCATTCCCTGAGATACCGAGTTCAAAACCTTCCTCAGCTGGTAAGCAGGCTTGTTTTTGAAGATGTTCTCACCTCACTCTCAGAAGGATTCCAACACTAAAGAATATTTCTTATTCCTTGAAGACAATCATGTGGTCATAAAATGCGAGCATAGCCTGAAATGTTAGACAGATATTGATGTGCAGGATGCATGCCTTCCTACTTGAGCCTTCTGCACCAGGATCAAGGAGAACAAGAGAATGCAACCTGGACCTCAGTGTCTTTCATTGCGGCACCTAGTTCCTGAATCCTTTGATCCAGTCAAGATCTTCCTTGGTAATTATGCCTGTATGAATGAGCAACAAATATTTTTTTATCACTATTGCATCTTATAAACATAATGTCTGTGAACTCCAGATGTGGATATCATGCTAGTCAGTGCATACAAATAGTTCAAAACCAAAAGACCAATCTAAGAGATGACAATATGAATATAGACAGGCAGGAATATAAAGATACAATAGAAAATAGTTCTTTACCATAATACATGTTGAAAACAGCACATAGAGCAGTCTGAAACATTACAAACTTTTTGTTTGTTTGTATAATAAGAAAACAGTTTGGGAAAGAATTTGAAAGACAATAATTGAAAAATGTATAGATGGGGAGGTCTATTAAAAAGTGGAGGGTGGCATGCATGGTAAAAGGCAGGAATTTTCTTGTTTGAAAAGGTAGTCATACTGGAAAAATAATTCCTCCCTATTAATAAAAGGGGACTGAAAAATGGAAAAAATGATGACACTAAGCCAGGAAGAATAAAGCTTTATTGACTATAGAAGAGAAATCAATGACTGGTTCCAGAGGACATTTTAACATGCCCAAAGTAACAACTCAAGAAAAAAAAATCTTTGCAGCAGCAAAGTGAATGCATATGGACAAAATTTTATTTTCTAGAACTGCAGAAGGCATGTTTTAAAAAACCAAGATACAATCAGAAGGAGCACTATGAACAATAAGTTTAGTTATATGCGTGCAGGTAAAAGGCTTCAGTGAAAT
Source organism: Porphyrio hochstetteri (assembly GCA_020800305.1). NCBI lineage: Eukaryota > Metazoa > Chordata > Aves > Gruiformes > Rallidae > Porphyrio > Porphyrio hochstetteri. The sequence goes on along the minus strand of CM036906.1, from coordinate 89,851,659 downwards.
AACTTTTCTCATCCCTGTCCAACTCACTAAAACTGCAAATCAATTTCTAAGGTGAAACAACTGCAAGCTAGAGTGACAGCAATTCTTTCTTTGTGTGTAGATGTCATAACTAGGTACATTTTTAGTTGTAGGATGGAGAGGCTATAGTTGCTACACACAGCCAAAGTAGTTTTAATCACTGTGTGTACTATAAGTATCTATTTTATTGATGTCTAACAATCATAATCTGTGGCATTTAGTATGTAGTATATAGTAAGACTTGAAAAAATAATTAACTGATAAATGGCCATTGTTTTGGTGTATTTAATGTAATTCCATAATTTTTGCTTTTAATCACTTAAAATAAATTTTTCATCAAAATTACTGTGATCAAGTATCTTTAGAAGTATTTTCAAGTTTTAACAGCAAAGGTCATTTGTTCTCTATCAGCCTACAAACTAACACGTTTTTACTGTAGTATTGAAAATCTGCCCTAATTGCCCTTCAAATGAAGTAGATACATAGTCCTGGGTTCTTCCCAGAAAAGTAGAGTTTTACTGGTATAATTCATGTATAGTCAATATGATTTTCATCAAAATGAAACCTGGGATATGACAGCTTTTTGAAAGCTTTGGCACAAAGATAACTACCTGTCAGAGGTAGTTTCAAGGGATTACTCCTTTCTGTACATTATGATCGACTTCCAGTGGTATGCATGGCAGAGACTTTATTTTATTCTTGTCACAATGATCATTGCTGTAACGGGGACAGCAGAAGTTCCAGTGTGATTTCTACCCATTGTTTATGTAGGCTGCTAAGGAAACCTATTCATCAGCAGTCAAGACTTTTGACTCTTCCACCCCAGCAATCAACACACTCTGAATAAGAGGCAACAAAACCCCACAGACTACTATACAGAATAGAAAGACTTAATAACATCTCTGTAGACTCTTAAAACCATGGATTTGTGAGAAGTGATTTAGAAGCAGCCTATTTAAAGAAAACAGAAAATATCTGAGGGAAGTCCAAACTATCAGCTTCCCAGAAGTCAGTGAGCCAGTAAATATTAGACCTTTGTGGGAAGGGACCTACACTTATCTGCAGATATGTAATTTGAAATACTTGGTTTATTGTGCTTTATCACATTGATGGCATTTTCAGTAACATTACCTTGTTTATGATCCCTCATGTGACAATACACAGCACAGCAAAGGAAGATGAGGTCTCGGCAACCTAATTCAGCATGTTTGGAGAGCAGGAAAACAACATAAAACCTCTATTCCAGAGATGATTATGATTATTTTTGTATTCAGAGATGGGGTTTTGAATGTAGCTAGTTGGGTGCTGGTGCCAGACACAGGCAGCTCCAGCCGGCTCCATGGCCCCAGCCCGGCAGGGCCCAGCGGAGCCCCTCAGCCCCGGGCGGGCGCCTCGGGGAAAGCCTGGGTAAGAAAGGGCAAAGCACTGCCTGGCAGCTGGGACTGAGGGAAATGCCACAGAGATGCCTTGGGACGTTCTCTTTAGGCCCTGGAGAGGACACCATGGTGGGGCAGGTTTAACCTGAAGGACTGCAGCCTGTGGGAAGACCACAGACTGGAGCCAGGGAACAACATGAGGAAGAAGGAGCAGCAGTGGGGAGCTGTTATGTATGAGCAGACCACAACTCCCATTATCCATCCTCCTGTGACACCTGTAAGGGGGTAGAGATAGAGGAAGTTGAGGAATCAGGAATGTGTGAGTGAAAGTAAGCCTGGGATAGAGTGGGGGGAAGGTCTTTTAGTTCTTGTCTTTTTCTTTCAACACACTATTTTATTTATACTTTGAGATTAATTAAATGAATTTTACCCAAGTCCAATTCAGGTCTGTTTTGTCAATGATGGTAATTCATAACTGATGTCCCCATGTTTATCTTGGGCCATGAGCTTTTCCATCTTATTTTCTCCGCTGTCCTGTAGAAGAGGGGGAGTGAGGGAGCACCTGGATGGACATCCAACAGCCAGTCAAGGTCCAGCCACCACAATCAGGCTCTAGTTTATTAATATTTTTTACATGAAAATATAATGGATTAAAGAAATTCATTGTTAAAGTTGATTTCTCATCTCACCCCGCCTAAATTCTATTTGGAGCTAACAACTATTATCAAAATAAACCACCCAGTAACACAAAGACTTGTAGACAAAGCATTCTGCTGCTCTCTGAATGCTATAAATAGAGTATATTTGGTTTCCACATTTTCCATGCACTGACCTGATTGGAAAAAATCCCTGCTTTAGTGAGACTGCCAGCCCTCCACTCCTGCAGAAATATAGTGATAGTTCAAGTCGAATGGAATTTGACATGTATAGATTCCATAAGATAGTTCCTTAATATTTTTCATGTATGTCAGTGGGGTTTTGTGGGTTTGGTTTTGTTTCTATTTTTAATTATTTTTAAAAGGAAGCCTTGTAATATGCTAATGCTGGAACATAATGACAAATTGTGCCTGTAGCAGCTGTTTTCCTCAGCAGTTGTTCTGAGCTTTGGAGCTTACTCTGACACAGTTCGACTCTCTGTCCTGACTCCACACCCTAGACTAGCAAAACAGTTAAGTAAATGCTTGACAGTCAACATCTGCTCAAGTCCTGCTGATCTAAATTTAAAAGATTAGCCTATGAAAGCTATAGTAAGGACATGGTCTGCTTAAAGGACAGTACTGGCAAAAATGTTGGTTTTGCCCATGTCTCTGAGTACAGAACAACAGTTTTAAACACTTCATGCAGGAGTCTTGGCTGCTCTTAACACGTAGGCTAGCTAGATTAGAGCTAAAATGGCTTTGCCTCCACAAGCCAAAAGCAGACCTTTATTTAGCCTTGTTCAAAAGGACCAGAGTATGAACAAGTGCTTTACCAGGTAGGGTAAAAATGGACTTTGGAATTAAAAATAGAGAAATGCCATGGACTCCTTTAGGAGCCTGCAAGACAGGTGATTATCTGATTTTTACAAGAAAAACTTCTATTTCCACAACACAATTTTACCATTTTATCTTGGTAATGCTAAAGAGGAGGTGCATAGAAAATACTCACGTCATATGGGTACCACAATTAGGCTGTAGCTGGACAACTGGTGATGCTACCATTTGAAGGGATATAAGCAGCTGTAACTAATCCAAACTTGACCCTCTCAATTCTGTCTTCTATTTTTGCTGTTACACCTCTGTGGGGGCTATATAGTAAACTGGCTACAGAAGGTTATATTGCTGCAAATATCTAGACTACTTTCAGAAAAACATCATCTCAGAATACCTTGGTAACATAATTTACAATGTTAATTCTAGGAATAGTATAGGTAACATATAAAAGAATGTCCAACTGCTGAGATAGTGTATGTCTTCCAATCACAGTGTCTTCTGTCAGCCCTGCACTACTTTGTACTAGACTTTCAGTACCTGGCATTTTGTGGAGTAGCATTTCACTTTTTCCAGCATTGATTATGACAGGTTCCTCCACTCCTAACAGTATTTGTAATAGATTTTATTGCAGGAGTCCCCTTTCTTACATCATTAAATCATAGAATGTGTGAGGTAGGAAGGGACCTTTAAAGGTTATCTAGTTCAACCCCCACAGTGAGCAGGGACACCTTTAACTAGATCAAGTCACTCAGAGCCCCATCACCTCTCTCGGTTTGCTGGCCCTGAATAACAGTCAGGTATCCAGAAAAGGACATGTAGACTTGGCCTCAGATAGCAGCATTGGAATTTAACCAGGGAATTTAACCATTTATCACATACTGTGTTGTATTAGGAGCCCTGTTTGGATACAGCATAATGATTGGTAAAACTACACAGAAGATTTTCATATGGCTTTATGATACATCTTTAAATGGAACGGAATTTAGTCAGAAACTTAATTCCCCCCAGATATTAAATCGTTATTGTACATTATAGAGGGAGAGAAAAGTGCTGAGTATGGGGCAGAACACTTACCAAGAAACCTCCTGCCTTAAAATTGCCCCATAGTGTCACAAAATGAAGAAACACTCTTCATAGTCTATGAAACTGTTTGGCTAGTCTATAAGTGATTCAAAATATTTTTTTCCTGCTCTGCAGTAAGAATGCAGGTGTCACTAATGACTCAGCCCAACACTGGACTCGGGTGCTCTGGGGTAAGATTCTCCGGGGATGATATGAAAAACCCCGTCACACAACTTGCTTATGGGAGAAGCTGCATCTCTGTCCTTTCAGTCAGAAGGTAGTTTACTCCTTGCAACTGAATAGCGTTCTCAATTTAGATAAAATATTCAGCAGCTTGTTGGATATAAGATTTTTGCCACTAGTATCTACAAATTGATTGTCATTGTTCTTTTAGCATCTACTCAAATATGATTGGTTTTAATACAAAATTTACACAGAAATGAAGAGGAACCTAAAGAAATGAGATTACTCACTCACACTTATCTCATAGAAATCAAGAAGGTCAAAGGCAGATTAGTATTTAATATTCAAATTAAATGTCATGAGTATAAATATGTAAACATTGTTAATAAATCTGTGTATTTCATTTGAAGCTGTGGTGAAAGTACTGCTTAGGTTTAACATACTTGATAATTATTTTTTTAAATATCACTGAAAATATTATTACTGCTGTATAGAAAAAAACAGATTGAGTCCTTCTTTTATTTAACCAGCAGTCTTAAAATTCTCAGCCAACATATACTAATGAGTATTTTAGTATATGCTGGACTAGTTAAGATCTGCCTGGCACCTTGGTATTATAATGGTTTTCTAAAAATGCATTTTAAAAAAAATAAATGTGTTGAAAAATAACACTGTTCAGTGTGCCAAATAATACAGTAGATACATATTTGTATATATTTTTGCATATAATAGCTGAACTTGAATCAAGAAGTGATCCCTCTGAACCTGATTACAGTACTAATGCTATAAATTTACTTAAACAGACATAAAATAGAGTTCTATCAAGTGAAAAATGGTGATGAATATTTAAAGGTCTGGTTTGATCTCTGCATTATGTTGTTACATTGAGAAAGCAGAACTCTTTCCTGGCCATGGATAAAATCTTCACACCTCAGATATGATCATTCCCTGCACAGGTGTATGTAGCCAAAGGGGTTATCATGAGTAGATAATGTAGGTAAAAGTTTTGTTCTGTAGAACAGGTGGAACTGAGACAATCTAATACAATTTACCCAAACACAGGACACTTAAAACAATTTACATTCTGAATGCACACCAAACCAAATGCAAATGATTGCACAGTACTAGAATATTTAACCAAAGCCCAATTAGGTTTGTGTAAACAATAAGGGAGATAATATAATTTTGCTCAATTCAAACTACTTCCTTGCTTTTCTTTTTTTGTGAAAATACTTCAGGTCTTAGCAGAAAAATATCATAAAATTTGAAAGAAACGAATAACAATAGCACAGCTGTGCAAATACACAATGTTTTCAGTTAGCAATCGCATTAAAAATCCAAACTGAATATATGATTGTCCAAAACTTTGCTGGTTCCACTACTGTAAACTATTGTTATTCCAGTTGAGTAATTTTGGTCTTTGACATTAAACTAGTTACACATAATGAATGGTGGAGTATAGACCTGAAAAGCTGTCCTCAGAAATGGGGTGACATGGACAGTAGTACAGAGTGCACCCCCAGCAAGTTTGCTCATGACAGCAATCTGTGTGTTGAGGTCAATACACTGGAGGGAAGGGATGCCATCCAGAGGGATCTGGACAGGCTGGAGAGATGGGCCCATGAAAGCTGCATGAAGATCAACAAGGCCAAGTGCAAGGTCCTGCATGTGGGTCAGCACAATCCCAAGCACAACTACAGGCTGTGCAAAGAATGGATTGAGAACAGCCCTGAGGAGAAGGACTTGGGGATGCTGATTGATGACAAGCTCAACATGAGCCAGTAGTATGCACTAGCAGCTCAGAAAGCCAGATGTCTTGGGCTGCATCAAGAACAGTGCAGCCAGAAGGTCGAGGGAGGTGATTCTGCCCCTCTGCTCTGCTCTTGTGAGACTCCACCTGGAGCACTGCATCCAGCTCTGGGGTCCTCAGTACAGGAAAGACATTGAGCTGTTAGAGTTAGTCCAGAGGAGAGTAATGAAGATGATCAGGGGCTGGAGCATCTGGAGAAGAGAAGGCTCCAGGGAGACCTAATTACAGCCTAACAATACTTCAAGTGGTCCTACAGAAAAGTGGGAGAAGAACTGTTCAACAGGGAGTGTAGTGATAGGACAAGGGGCAATGGCTTCAAGCTGAAAGAGGGTAGGTTTAGGCTAGACATTAGGAAGAAATTCTTTACTAGGAGGGTGGTGAAGCACTGGCACATGTTACCCAATGAGGCTGTGGAAGCCCCATTCCTGACACTGATTAAGCCAGTTTAGATGAGGCTTTGGGCAACCTGATCCAGTGGAGGGTGTCTCTGCCCATGGCATGGAGGTTGGAACTAGGTGATCTTTGATGTTCCTTCCAACCCAAAGCATTCTATGATCTCTATCCAAGACAAGACATCAAATAAGTGTATAGTTCCACATGATTTTCTCTGACTAAAACAAATTGAGATCAGTTTTGAAATCCCCACCCTAGCACATTTTTTTAAATAAAAAAAAGTTGCACTTTTGCTAAGCAGCTTTACAGGCAACAACTAATTCAGTTATCATAAGGGGTGACTGCAACAGAACTAATTAAAAAAAAAAAAAGTGATCCTTGCCCAGGGGACAACCGGGCTCATTGAGCATGCTTTAAACTAGTTAGGAAGGGGGGAGGGGATATTATGAAGGCTCTTGGGGTTAGGCATGGGCTTTGGGAGACACAATGTGAGTTGGCGGTGGAAGAAGGTAAATGCCAGCAGCACAGTGACGGACTTGGGGATGTTGTTCCATGTGATAGTGGGGAAAATTCTGGGGATTGCCCTGAGGACTCCTCAGTGGAGCCACTATTGCCCATCCCCTGTTGAAAATCTTTCTGTGATCTGCTGAGGATACCTGCACCTGCTGCCCCACTAAAATGCCTTTATACAAATGCACGCAGCATGGAAACAAGCAGGAAGAATTAGAGATCTTTGTGCGGTCGCAGGGCCACGATCTCATTGTGATCACAGAGACGTGGTGGGACAGCCTGGATGACTGGCACGCTGTCATGGATGGCTATGTGCTTTTCAGGAAGGACAGGCTAGGGAGGCAAGGTGGAGGAGTTGCTCTTTATGTTAGAGAGCAGCTTGAATGTATTGAGCTCCACCTGGGGAAAGATGACCCATCAGTCGAGTGCTTGTGGGTAAGAATCAAGGGTCACGCTAGTATGAGTGACACTGTTGTGGGTGTGTGCTATAGGCCCCCTGATCAAGAGGAGCGGGCTGACAGTGCTTTCTATGAGCAGCTAGAAGTAGCCTCGAGATCCCAGGCCCTGGTCCTTATGGGGGACTTCAACTACCCAGATATTTGCTGGGCAAGCAATATGGCCAGTCGTATGCAGTCCAGACAATTTCTGCAGTATGTTGAGGACAATTTCCTGCTACAGATGGTGCAGGAACCTACAAGGTGCTGGACCTTGTTCTTACTAACAAGGACGGGCTCATCAGGGAGGTGAAGGTCGGGGGCAGCTTAGGACAAAGCAACCACGAAATGATCCAGTTCAAGACCCTGAGTGGAAGAAGCAAGCCAAAAAGCAGGATAGCTACCCTGAATTTTGGAAGAGCTAATTTTGATCTCTTCTGCAACCTTTTAGGAGCTATCCCGTGGGCTACACTGTTAGAAGGCAAGGGAGCCTGTGAGAGCTGGCTAGTATTTAAACAGCACTTCTTCCAAGCACAGGATAGGTGCATCCCTTTGAGTAAGAAATCGGGAAAGAGAGGCAGAAGACCTGCATGGATGACCAGGGAGCTCATGAGTAAACTCAAAGGGAAGCAGAGGGTTTATGAACAATGGAAACTGGGTCTGTGCACCTGGGAGGAATATAGGGATGCTGTCAGGGCCTGTAGGGACGCGACTAGGAAGGCTAAAGCCCACTTGGAGATGAAGCTGGCAAGGGACATAAAGGATAATAAAAAGAGTTTTTTCAGATACGTGAATAGTAAGAGGATGACCAGGGATAATGTAGGTCCCTTGATGAATGAGGCGGGTGTCCTGGTATCGGGTGATGATGAGAATGTGGAAATACTGAATGCCGCCTTTGCCTCAGTCTTCACTTCAAAGGCCCCTCGGGACCCGCAGATCCTGGATGAAAGTAGGAGTGTTTGGGGAATGAAGAGCTTCCCTCTAGTTGAGGTAGGGGTGGTCCAGGAGCAGCTCAAAGGGATTAATGCAAACAAATCCATGGGCCCGGATGGGATACATCCACGTGTGCTGAGGGAGCTGGAGGAAGTGATTGCGGAGCCGCTTGCTATCACCTTCGACAGCTCTTGGAGAACAGGAGAAGTACCTGAGGATTGGAGGATAGCCAATATCACTCCAGTCTTCAAAAAGGGCAAGAAGGAGGACCCTAACAATTATAGGCCAGTCAGCCTCAATTCTGTCCCTGGAAAGGTGATGGAACAGCTTGTTCTGGATGCCATTACCAAGCAATTGGAAGAGAAGAAGGTCGTGAGGAGTAGTCGGCATGGATTCACCAATGGGAGATCATGCTCGACCAATCTCATAGCCTTCTATGATCTCATCACCGGCTGGGTAGATGGAGGGAGAGCAGTGGATGTCATCTACCTTGACTTCAGCAAGGCTTTTGATACTGTCTCCCATGACATCCTGATAGAAAAGCTGAGAGATCATGGGATAGATGAGTGGACAGTGAGGTGGGTTGAGAACTGGCTGTTGGATGAGCTCAGAGGGTCGTGATCAGTGGAACAGAATCTGACTGGAGGCCAGTGACTAGCGGTGTTCCCCAGGGCTCGGTGTTGGGTCCAGTCCTGTTTAATATCTTCATCGACGACCTTGATGAGGGAATAGCATCCACCCTCAGCAAGTACCCCCATGATACAAAGCTGGGAGGGGTGGCTGACACGCAGGAACACTGCGCTGCCATCCAGCGAGACCTGGACAGGCTGGAGAACTGGGCAGGGAGAAACCAGATGAGGTTTAATAAAAGCAAGTGTAAAGTCTCGCACCTGGGGAGGAATAACCGTCTGTATCAGTACAGGCTGGGGAATGACCTGCTGGAGAGGAGCTCAGTGGAGAAAGACCTGGGGGTCCTGGTGGATGACAGGTTGGCCATGAGCCAGCAGTGTGCCCTGGTGGCTAAGAGGGCCAATGTGATCCTGGGATGCATCAGGAAGAGTGTGGCCAGCAGGTCTAAGGAGGTGATCCTCCCCCTCTACTCTGCCCTGGTCAGGCCCCACCTGGAGTATTGTGTCCAGTTCTGGGCTCCCTGGTATAAAAAGGACAGGGATCTCCTGGAGAGAGTCCAGAGAAGGGCTACGAAGATGATTAAGGGCCTGGAACAGCTCCTGTATGAGGAAAGGCTGAGTGAGCTGGGGCTGTTCAGCCTGGAGAAAAGAAGACTGAGGGGGGACCTTATTAATGTTTATAAATATCTTAAGTATGGGATGCAGGGGGAATTGGCCAACCCCTTTTCAGTGGTCTGTGGGGACAGGACAAGGGGCAATGTCTGTAAATTGGAGCACAGGAAGTTCCGCACCAACATGCGGAAGATCTTTTACCCAGTGAGGGTGACAGAGCCCTGGCACAGGCTGCCCAGGGAGGTGGTGGAGTCTCCTTCTCTGGAGATATTCAAGACTCGTCTGGACGCCTATCTGTGCAATATGTGCTAGGGAGCCTGCTTTGGCAGGGGGGTTGGACCCGATGATCTCTCGAGGTCCCTTCCAACCCCTACGATTCTGTGATTCTGTGATTCTGTGATTCTGTGATTAGAGCAAGGATGAGTGATCCTGGATGGAAGGAATATTTTAAACCAGATTTCAGTTCCAGATAAAATGGTTGTGAAATGTCATTTTCTGTATGGCTTGAGGGGGGCTTTTGAGAGGAAGGCAACAGTTTATCTGGTGACTGGTATTCTTGAAATGATGAATCATCAGATAAAACCCAAAAGAAATATTAGAGTAAACGGAGTTTTTGCTAAAGGCTAAGGAGGCACTCATGCAGAATAGGAGTACAAAGCTGTTTGCAGACATATGATAGGTAGACCTCCCAGCAAAGCATCCGTGTATGGAGATGCAGGACCCAGAGTCAGGAGGATTCTGCTCACAACAGTGAAGCAAGAAAATGGACATGGCATTTATTACTGTATGTATCTGAACTATGCCATAGGTCACATTTTGACTGTACGAGGACTGTAAAAGATCATGGCTGTTTGCTTGATTTCTTGTATATTTACAGAGAAACCAGCTTCCTAGTGTAAAGGAAGCAAAGGGGAGATAAAACTAAGGCAAGGCCACTAGACTTCTTAGGCCACAAGGTCTGATTTTTCTTCAATGGTAACAGAGAGATACTCTCTTTGTAGGATATATCTTTGGCTACAGTGGCCAAAAACAGTCCTGAGGCATATGTAGATTCCTCCCACAAGTCTGACATTGTGGGATTCAAGAGAATCAATCTAACAAACATCCACAGTGAGAGTTTTGTCAAAACGAATGGGTCATTGAGGATGTTATTGTGGGCATCCATGCTGACACACATGGTGGCAATCAAACAGAAGTGACATTATATTTACATCTATATGTCACTGAAAGTCAAGTCTAGATGAACTTGACATTCGGGACTAAAAGCTTAAAAATGGACAAGGTCCAAGGATGATACAAGTGGATTCAGAGAAGGGAAAGAGTGTGCTACCATAAGAGGCTGAATTTCAGTTTATATAGCTCTTCAAACAAAAAGTTAAGAAATGTTAGATTTCATCCTATAGTTACTTGGTTTATGATGAAACCTATCTGGTTTTGATGACCTCACTTTATTGAGCCAGGAAGTAAATTAATCTACTAAGGAAAGAGTGTGAACTCCACATATGAAATCAAAATATTTGCAATACTATAATTTCTAGGCTTTTGGAATGCTTCTGGTTTTCCCGGATAAGGAATTTAGGTTCTGGCATTACCAGGAACAGATAAGTGAAAGTCACATTCAAAGTTTACATTGCAGTTTTTCTTTCTGGTAGAACAAAATTTTCAACATCTGAGAGATCAACCAAGTAGGGTGAGATGACAGAAAGTTACAATATGTGCAGGAAAATGTTTTACCTTTTATATTGGAAGACAGTATAAAAAATTGTATTCAAGGTAAGATGAAGAAAACAGTGTAAGGAATCAGTCAATTGTTTTACATTCTGCTCAATTGCAAGAGATGCTGAACGTTGGATCATGTGACAAGAGGGACTCACAGGTCAGACTGCATGATACAGAAGTTCCCATAGGTCAGGGGGCATTGTAGGCAATGGGAATCATGACATGGCATAAGCCCAGGTACTCTCTGGAGACTACATTATCTCCTAGATACTGCACACTGCTCCTCCTTCATGCATTAGATTAAATTTCTCAGGAGGTCAATCTACTATGTCTGGAGTGGGAGAGAAATTGTAACAGAACTGGAGAAACAGTACCTGCAAATCCTGAAGTTGGGCAGTATGAGACAAAGAAACGTGCGTGAATTATGTTTAATGCTGAAATTTGATGGATCTGAAAATAGGTTTCTGTGGGCATTGGTAAAAAAGAAGGGGACCTTGGTTTTCCAGTATATACTACCAAGCAGATTTGGTAATTACATTCTGAATCAGCCCTCTTTGGTGAAGGGAACTGGCTGGTTATTGCTCATTAACAATGGCACAGGTCAAAGGATATCTAAAAAGAAATATGAAAGTATACATTAAAGAGAGAAGTAGAGACTTTGGCTAGTTTAAATTAAATTATCTTAACATTTGCTCCAACCACATCTGTCTGAGAAAGTTTCTCATGTTTTCACAGACTGAGACCATGGTTCTGTCCGGAATGTTACTTCCAAGAAACCTTGGCCATCCTGCTGGATTTCCTGTTTCTATAGATGTAACCAAGCCACTTTGTCGTTTTGTAGAATGCTGGATAATAAAGTAGTTTTCACAGAGACTTTGAGTATGAGACTTGGGCAGTACTGATTCAGAAACTAAAGAAAAGTTATCAAGAAAAGCTTAACACATATTTTTAGCCTTTATGTACACCTGAAACTTCATAGTTCATACCTCCTGGATTGTGGTGAGCTTTCTATAAGGAAAAAAAAACTTAGTGGAAAACTTGTAGTTTAAATGAAAAATTACCATGAGGAGTTCTTAACATTTTCTTTTCCCACCTTCTACTGGGAGAAAGAAAAGGCATCACATTGCAGAAGCATTTGGTATAGAGTTAAAATATTTTTATAACAAAGCTTTTCCGCTACTGAAAAAAAGGAGAGGGTTGCAAAGAAAGAAATACAGAATTGTCCTCTTCTACATTTAGTCAAATATCTAGATTTCATCTAGGAGATTTTGAGAAGAAAACCACCTAAATAAATGGAGATTTTTATTTTTCAGATATAGCTTGGAAAACTCTCTATTATGATTAGAGAGTACAAGAAATGACTACTGATTGCTGACCACATAAACCAATGTTATCTTCAAAAAATGTCAAAGAAAATTGCCAGAAAAAGAAGGGGCATGGTTGTTACTTTGCTCGAGCTCTATCCACCTTAAAGCAGGTGTCTATTTTGAGATGGTGTTTTGAAATTGTGTGTCAAGGTTTTGGTAGTGGGTCGATGAGGCTTCTATCAGAGGCTTCTAGAAGTCCAAGGCATTCAGCAACAGTGGAAGCATGTCTTCTTCCTTATGAAGGGGAAAAAAATCCAACCCAAACAGCAGCTTTTGCAGAGAGACAAGTGAGATGTGAGAAACAACTCTGCAGACACCAAGGTCAGTGAAGAAGGAGGGGGAGGAGGTGCTCCAGGTGCAGGAGCACAGATTCCCCTGTAGCCTGTGGTGAAGACCATGGTGAGGCAGGCTGTTCCCCTGCAGCCCATGGAGGATGAGAGGGAGCAGAGATTCCTCCTGAAGCCTGTGATGAACCCCATGCCACAGCAGGTGGAGACACCCAAAGGATGCTGTGACCCCGTGGAAGTGCATGCCGGAGCAGTGACCTGTCAGGACGAGTGGACCTGTGGAGAGGGGACCCTATGTTGGAGTGGGTTTCATGCAGTCTCAGAGATTCCTCCAGGCAGCTCATGATCTGTCTAAACTAACTGTGAGTGTAATCTTTTTGTTTTATCATCTGCTTCAACTATCAACCCAGCCCACCACAGAGACCCCCTTGTCACCTCTTCATGCAGAATTTACCAAACTGTACACAAGTAAGCTATTTAGAAACAGTCCAAAGAAACTGTTTCTGGTGCAGAAATTATCACATGGCAGTGAGTCATCTGTATACATAATCAATAGCAAACAACTCGTATATACGCTGAATTGGTGATGTAAGACAACAGGTCAACTGAATTATGAAAATTTAGAGAATGGCAGTTTAGGGTGTATCATCAGATCCAGCTGAAGAAATTGTTCCAAGGACTCTGGCAAGGGAGATTCCTGTCATTATTTGGACAGTAACAGATCATTCTGTTCGGGAGATCTGATCAGTGGCAAAGATCCCAATAAATTGAACTCTTTTAGCAACAACAACAAAAAAAATGAGGGTATCTGCACAAAAAAAAAAACCAAACCCAAAACAAACAAACCCTTTGCCAACACCAAGAATTAGAAGTTTTCTGTACTACAAGAAGTACAGAAGGTAAGTATAACCAAAACCAGCTGTGAAGACAAGGATTTGCTGAAGGCTGACTACAGCCTACCCCTATGAAGGATTTAATACATTCAGATGCCTTGAACTGCATTGCAGTTGAAGTCTTAATTTCATCCTGAAATATGTTTAAGAATTAATTTATTTTGACTGAAATTAACAAAGTCCATTTGTAACCTTAAGCATCTTGAAGTGTTTGATTTTTTGTTATGTCCTCTCAAGAACATTACGCTATAAAATAATTAGGAAGAACATGGAAAAAATGTAGCAAAACTACTTGTATTTATAGTTAAAAGGTGGCATTTCTCTTTCTGAGATTTGCCATTTTTAAGAGTCAACAGTTATGTGGAAAAACCTGTAGCTTCTGTGCCAATTTTACCTTGAATGAATTGAGATATGTTGCAGAAGACAGGACACTTTATGAATGTGTCTTTTTATATATTACAGTATGTATCTTGGAAATTTTACAAAAATTATGCCATCTGGTTATCCATTTGCTCATGATCAGCCATACAGTGAGGGGAGGGGGGGAAAGGTAGTTTATTTTGCTTCACTAGTTTCAAACTAAATCAAAAGTGCTATTTATTTGATCTTGTATAGTAAGATATGTCTGTTGGGGTAGATTAAAGTAAAAATACTGAGTTCAGAATCCTAGAGTATATTTCATCACCAAAGATTTTTTATTTAGTTCTTTGAGTATAGTATGAAGGTAACAGATAAAGCCATTGTGTCTTGTTAAGTCCTTCAGACCAATATTTATAAAAAAACTGACATCAGTGAAACAAATGAAAATGCCTGTAAATTAATTTACACACATAATAAATCCAGTACAGTGGAATGCCTAGCATGGTCTGACTGATTTAGGAGTTTTTATTTTAAGTGATTGCTAAAAGAGTGTTCATGATGCAAAAGATAAAGAAATTTTTCAGCACTCTTTAAATTAATATCATAGAGCAATTACACCACCTATCATCCATGACTGAGAGTATTTGTTGAAAAAATGATAGATTAATTACCCAGCAGATATAGATTTCAATAATGCCACTGAAAATGAAGCAGCTACGATGTCTGTAAAGTGGAATTTTCCATTTTACAGGGACAGAAATGTGTTTGGTTTAGTGCTTACACACTAAAGTTTAAGTTGGGGTTAAATGTACTACCTTGCTCTGCAAATGACTATACCTCTGAAGAAGAGCAGAAGGAATGGTAGAACTCATGCTTTGCTAAAATGTATCCTTGAAGAAGAGCTGATAAAGAGACTGATAAAGAGGAAACATCCTGCCCCAGAAGGCCTGAGATCTGGGTGATTGCTAGAGAGGCCTCAAGTCAACAAAAATGTCAGTAACTGGGGGAAAGATAAAGGTGGCAGGGGGAGTTTGCTACCACTGACCCAATTTAAGGACTACTGAAATTACATACACACACCCCCTCCCCCCTACAAGAAGAATATGTACTAGTTCAAATAGCAGATGATGAGGTGATTACTTACTAATTAGCATAAATTTAAGTGGGTTTTTCTAATCCTGTAGCAAGATAAATACTCTGTAGATACTTTGTGCTGGGTTTATGGAACTACCACGTAGCACCCATCTCTGCACAGATGTGAAATAAATCAAATACCTCTGCTCTGTGCATATATTGCCATACTGCACACCAGGTAACGGTCCCACTTTTGGACCAACAGCTACAGAATAAGTACTAAAGATCCGTTCCATGTCTGTCTTTGACATATCAAATGGATATTTTTTGTTTCAAATGTCAAATGTCAAATTCTTAAAAATGAAATCCTTTCTTCATATTAGCAGTTTTTCAGAAACAGGTGTTTCTGAAGTAGTTAGGCTTTTAAAAACCTAATGAATTAGTTCACAAATTTACTTGGGCAGATATATATTAGGATGGTATTTGCCTCACATTTAGCTACCCAAAATCTAGTGTTGCAACTCAGCTAGTTAAAATGCAATTTAAAACCCAAGGAAACAAACAGACAAACCCCTACAGAATAAAAATGAGAATTATTATTTTGGGTCACTTGAAATATTTGACCTAAAATCAATTATATGGGGTCTTATGGTTAGAATCAAATGTATAAAACATGGTTGTGGCAATGTATTTACCTCCTCCTACTTTTAGCACTGAAGAGAGTACATCTGGAATACTGAAGGCTAAGGGTCAAATTTAACTACAGCTTAATTTTTAGAGAAGATAATGAATTCCTGGAAGAGCTTCTTTCATCCACTACAAAATGAGTTTCTATAGGTTGGACTCTATGTTGTAATTGAGGAGTACATTTGTGGGGTTTTGGTTTTGGTTTTTTGGTTGGGTTTTTTTCCCTATTTGGCTAATCTTCTTTTGCCTATTCATCAGTCAACAATTTTGAAATATTGTGAAGTCTGTTGAAATCTCTTTGTTACAGGAAAAAAGAAAAAAAGAGAGTGTGCATTGGGCTCTAAAAAGCAGAACTGCATCCCAAACTGTGGCATACTGTCGAGTGTGTGAGGCTAAATATCTGCTCACCACCAAAGTGCCTATGTCTTCATCTGTTTTAGTCCAGGCTTTACCTTGTCACTATCATCACGATAACTGTACACCAAAGGAAATGATGACAAATTATTTTGCACTCAACAAAGTGACTACTTTTCAGGATTACATTAATCACTACATGTAGATATTGTTGTATGCCACCATTTATGAAACTGTACCTGAGGAGAAAAACTGAACACAAATGCTTCACGTTTTGGACAGGAAATACTTCCTGATTGTGTCAGTGGCATAGCACAGGAAGGTTCAGAAACAGATGCTTTTTGATTATAATTAATTTACCATTTTCTATGCTAAAGCATAAAATTTTATTTTCATATCCCTCCATGGATGTTAGCCATTAGCCATATTCATCATTATTTTAAAATATTAAATAATTGGAGAATAATTTTAGGGAGGTGCCCTTAAAAGAACATGAGAAATCTGTTAATTATGCCTGTCATTGATTACAATTGAAAATAGTGAAACCCTAACCAGCAGGTTTTCAAGCAGAAATCTCTTGTCTCACAGTTTATAAAGATTCCATTTTGTTTCCTGACAAAACCTGCTTAACATTGAGATTACTTCATGTGCATACCAACCATACTCACAATTTGATTTAGATGAAGTTTTTGTCAAATCCTATTCTCAGATTAGTTTTTGCATTTCATGATGTTCCGCTACTCCAGTAAGACAATATTATCTTTGAATTTGTTGGTCTTAAGAGATAAAGCTTTTCTCTTCCCCCTTGCCCCTTTCTCCAAGTGAAAATAAATTCAAGTGATACTGATTTGTCTCTGGCTGAGGAAGGGAATGAAAAATTAACTTGCTGCCACTTGAATTTATTTAAGAAAGAGAAGAAATATTCTTATGTGCTATTAGCGATATATCTCCATAAGAATAATTCAGCTGAACAGTTTCTTGTGAAGTATGCTTTTGCATTTTACAGAGGAGAGGTAATAAAATGATACATATTTTGTTTTTCACAGTGTCTCTCAAAACTTGTAAAAAAATATTAATCTAAAATGAACCAACCAATTCCAAACAAACAAGCAAACAAAATTGGCCACAAGAGAAGTTTGAGGTTATTATAAATATGTATTTTACTTTTGCTGTTCTTGATTTAGCTTATCATTCATATGAACAGAGCATTGATACTGTTTCTGTGAGGTTGACCTGCTCTGATGTCTGTCAGAAACGGCCTTACATTTACTCTTCAAGTACTGCCTGATGTATATTAGTCTGCTTAGTTCTGTTTTCTGACATGAAATGTTTTGTGTTTTGGGTTTCATTATATAGCTTGGCTATTTTGTGAGAGATGGTCTAGAGTGGGACAAAACAGACACTGTATCACTGTCTTGTGTTGTAACTATTTGCTAGTGGTGTACAAGGGTAGGCACATCATGTTTCAAGGGGAAACAGAGATGGAGGCTCTCATCTGAAAGACAAACCAGTGTCAGATGTTGAAGGCAGATGATAAAGGCATGCTGGTTAATGCAGAACTGACCTGGAAAACTCTTCAGTTACCTGTATGATCATATGTTGGTGTTAAATAACCTGAAGATGTCATCCAGAAGTCAAATCTCTCTCTGTAAATCGGACAGGAGCAGTCCTATACATGTAGATGTTGGCAGTGCTGTTGGAGGCCCTACTTATTTCTGGCTCACAGTACTTCTTACTCTGCGAGCAGCAGCAATTACTTTACTTGCTCCCATATTTTGTGCTGAATTCCCTTTTAAAGGGGTTCTCCCTCTTCCTCCCAAGTTGGGATGTCTGTACCCCTCCTATTTAAATGATTCTCCTTGAGGTGCTGCAGAAAAATTATGTATGGAACAGGCCGGCTCATTTTTCTGCTTACCTCTGGTAGCTCCAAAATAAGGCTTTTCTGGGGTCCTTTTGCATCAGAGGTGTCTGACTAACTTCAGTATCAATAGAGAAGTTCTCTTTTGTCTCTAATTCATGTAGGAGAAGAAGACTCAGCCCACAGAGAAGAAATGCAATGAGCAGGTTACCTCAGTGCCTCAGTGTAGCTTCACGACTTCCTGTGATTGTAGAAAAAAAACCCCACTATTTCACAGACTTCTCTGCAGCCTGAATCATAAAATTTTCATTTCCATCCAAGGTTTCCATCCATTTTCCATCCACTGGAAAAAAGTCACTAAGTTAATTTGAAATTTATCTTAAGATACTTCCATATAACCTTTTAGCAAGAGAAACATCGGTAAGTGTGATAAACTTCTGAAAATGTTGCAGATTTGAATACTTTTTCTTTTTTGTTATGTACACAACAGCTCCCTTTAACCAAATAGTTCTGTGCCAGCCCAATGACAGTTGGATCTGAGGATGTAGTGGTAAAAGGACAAATAAGTAAATAACGGAGGCTAAAGAGTGTGTTCTAAAATTCAGGGACATTTAAAAATTATAATCAGAAACAATATGGTGCATATCTGGCTATGCTATTCCTTTTCTCCATTCCTAAATTGGATCATATTACACAGTAATATTACATGGCAGATGTCTTGTCATCCCTTAATGATAGAAACTGCCTGCCATTTACCTAGGTAGATATTCAGGATGAAGATCTTTGTGTGTCACTGTGATGTACTTGGAGTCAAGTAAAAGACAACCAGAAATTAAAAAGAAAGAATAATTTTGCAGTTCTTTCAGCATTCATTTAGTTCCAAATACTCCTCTGTATTGCCTTGTGTAATCTGTAGCAAAATAATATAAACTGCATTGGGGTGGGGTTTTTTTAATCCACATTTTAAATTTCATTTGCATGTTTGTATTATATTTGTCAACAAATCAGTTTGTGCAAAGTTGAATCCTGAAATCACAGGAGATGTTAAACCTGTCTACTGTGTGATCATACACTTGATAGAACAAAGCCTCATTGGAACTCCTCTGACTTGGAATGGGAAGAAAGCTGGCTGCTAATGGATGGAAAAAACATGGGGACACCAGCCAAGTGGACCTTTGTCTCGATCCCAGTCTTCTCAGGACTACCATGTGCTCAGATCTTAATGTCACACTTCCTTGTTCTGGCAGCTAGTAAAAGCTCATTTTATATAGCAGAGGATCAACTCTCCCTGAAGGGAGCTTATAAGCAGGAGGGGATTCAACTTTTTAAAAGGATAGACAATGACAGGACAAGGGGGAATGGATTAAAGCTAAAGGAAGGAAGGTTTAGATTAGATATTAGGGGGAAGTTTTTTACAGAAAGAGTGGTGAGGTGCTGGAACAGGCTGCCCAGAGAGGTAGTGGATGCCCCGTCCCTGGAGGTGTTCAAGGCCAGGTTGGATGGGGCCCTGGGCAATCTAGTGTAGATCCAGGCCTGAGGTTGGTGTCCCTGCCTGTGGCAGGGGGGTTGGAGCTCTATGATCCTTGGGGTCCCTTCCAACTCATACCATTCTATGATTCTATGATTCTATGATCACCCAGATATAAATGCCCTGTTAATATAACTAGACCCAATTCTATTGACTGTCTGATATTTGTTTCAGAAGTCCCACTCAGATCTATTGCTAAATATATAATAGCTAAATGGTTTCCTTATACATGAGTTTCTCGAAGATCAATGCCCAGAAAAGATGGTAGCTTGTCCAAAGGTTAAACAAAACAAGGAAAAAAATACAATAGTCAGGTTTTTAGATGAACAAGCAAGCAAAACCAAATTTTAAAACACGTCACAGCAAAAGACAGGGACTGCTAAAATTTGGACATTTTATCTGTGTAACAGCATAAATTCTAAGTGGATATTATGCAGCTTAAAATAAGAAAATTGTCAGTGACAGCAAAAAGCAGACTTCCATGCATATGTAGTAGGAATCTGCCTTTCATTAAGAGCTATAATAAACAGGCATGGCAATGATCAACATCATAGTCATCATATAAATGTTCGTCTCATAACAATCCTCATTAACAAAGCCTCTTCATCCAAAGTTAAAAAGTGTTAGAAAACTTATTACTGCTGAGTATACCATCATTCTGCTATTTCAGTACCAGAGTTGATAAAGCAGTCTAATATAGAAAAGAAAGCTGTCAAAGGAATATTTCTGCCTTTTACCAGATGGTGAACACCTTGCATGTTTAGTGAATTGAATTTAAATAAAGACTTCGAAAAGAATATATTTCCAACTACCTGTAGGCTGCAGAATTCTTAAACATATTTGATTTAATATTAATATAGTATGTTTTACGAGATGATTTATTTGATGTAGTAAGTAATTTATTTGATCCAGTATCTTCCACGTAATACATGCCATACCTGCTGTGACAGACAATATATCTAATTCAGTAAGGCAAATGTTTAATTCTCTGACTTCTTTGCTCTTCTGGATCTCTTGAATAAAGATATATTTTATTAGATTACTCGGTATTAGTTTCAGTTTAACCTATTTCAAGCCCAGTATTATGCACATTAAGAAAAAGTAAACCTAGCTCAAGAACAAATAGAACATAACACCTTTGTAAATGCGTTTGCATACAAACCACTTTACTTCAATATGTTACTCTTGAGAAATAATATTTGTAATCAGGAATATTTCAACAGCTGCTAGCATTCATGAAAATATCAGTAATTTTAAAATGTCATGAATTCATATTAGCATTCTATTACTACTTGTAGGTTAAAAATAATTTCATGTAGCTGAGGAACAGAAACATTATCATGGATCCATTCACATGCACTGAATTGTGAAAGATATTTGTAATTTACCTGTAATCTGAAAATTGGCATCTAAACTGTTTGATGTATGATTAAGACGTAAGTGATACATTTGCAGGCATCAGAAACGATGTCAAGAGAAACACAAAAAATGTTCTAGCTGATAATGCTGTTCAGTGAGATTTTGTCAATCTGTGCTAGTTCTTTGGTACATTACTTTAAGTGATATACACATTGAAAGCAAAATTGAATAGAATGGCAAAGTTTGAAAGATTTCCTAATCTTTAAATTATATTTCTTTCTGAATAACAAAGAAAATAAAAAGGTTTGCAGAACAGAATTTTTTAAAAAATTTGAAATTGAAAAGCACTTGTCAAACAACATGAATTTAGAGCATCAAAAGCTTTCAAGGCACTGGAGAGGGGAGTCTGAAGAAATAAGGTGGAACTGGAAAGTTCATTTTGATAAATCACATTTTTCTTTAATGGAATAGCAAAAATAAAGTCTTCACTAACACAACAGTCTGACTACTTTGAAATATGTTAATAACACCTGCATGTATATTGAGAAAATTGCAGCTCAGATTTTTCCCAATCAAAATTTGTCCATCAGTAACAAAAGTACAGTAGTTCAAATGTATAGCATCACCTCTCTATGTATAGTTCTAAAAAGCATTGCCCTATAAATTTGAAATTAAGTGGAATGCAGACTGTCAGATCAATAAACTCATTCCACATCCACAATTGGATACATGACGTTTACTGTATTTTACTTGGGAAACCAGCACATTCAAACTCTCCAGTGTCTGTGAATCTATTCCTTCAACTTGATGCCATTAAGAGAGAGGCATGTGGAAGGCCTAAGCTTCACTCTCCATTGATCAAGGCTTGTAGCTGAACCAAACTAAGAAGAGTAGGCTTACTGAGAAGTAGTCATTATGCAATCAGTTATACCTAGGAGCTATTACAGAATCACAGAATCACAGAATCGTAGGGGTTGGAAGGGACCTCGAGAGATCATCGGGTCCAACCCCCCTGCCAAAGCAGCTCCCTAGCTCATATTGCACAGACAGGCGTCCAGATGAGCCTTGAATATCTCCAGAGAAGGAGACTCCACCACCTCCCTGGGCAGCCTGTCCCAGGGCTCTGTCACCCTCACTGTGTAAAAGTTCTTCCGCATGTTGGTGCGGAACTTCCTGTGCTCCAGTTTACAGCCATTGCCCCTTGTCCTGTCCCCACAGACCACTGAAAAGGGGTTGGCCATTTCCCCCTGCATTCCATACTTAAGATATTTATAAACATTAATAAGGTCCCCCCTTAGTCTTCTTTTCTCCAGACTGAACAGCCCCAGCTCACTCAGCCTTTCCTCATACGGGAGATGTTCCAGACCCTTAATCATCTTTGTAGCACTCTTCTGGACTCTCTCCAGGAGATCCCTGTCTTTTTTATACCAGGGAGCCCAGAACTGGACACAATACTCCAGGTGGGGCCTGACCAGGGCAGAGAGGAGGGGGAGGATCACCTCCTTCGACCTGCTGGCCACACTCTTCCTGATGCATCCCAGGATCCCATTGGCCCTCTTAGCCACCAGGGCACACTGCTGGCTCATGGCCAACCTGTCATCAACCAGGACCCCCAGGTCCTTCTCCACAGAGCTCCTCTCCAGCAGGTCATCCCCCAGCCTGTACAGATACAGACGGTTATTCCTCCCCAGGTGCAAGACTTTACACTTGCTTTTATTAAACCTCATCTGGTTTCTCCCTGCCCAGCTCTCCAGCCTGTCCAGGTCTCGCTGGATGGCAGCGCAGTGTTCCTGCGTGTCAGCCACCCCTCCCAGCTTTGTATCATCGGTACTTGCTGAGGGTGGATGCTATTCCTTCATCAAGGTCGTCGATGAAGATATTAAACAGGACTGGACCCAACACCGAGCTACCCCGAGGGTAGCTATCCTGCTTTTTGGCTTGCTTCTTCCACTCAGGATCTTGAACTGGATCATTTCATGGTCGCTTTGTCCTAAGCTGCCCCCGACCTTCACCTCCCTGATGAGCCCGTCCTTGTTAGTAAGAACAAGGTCCAGCACCCACCCTCCCCTTGTAGGTTCCTGCACCATCTATAGCAGGAAATTGTCCTCAACATACTGCAGGAATTGTCTGGACTGCATACGACTGGCCGTATTGCTTGCCCAGCAAATATCTGGGTAGTTGAAGTCCCCCATAAGGACCAGGGCCTGGGATCTCGAGGCTACTTCTAGCTGCTCATAGAAAGCACTGTCAGCCCGCTCCTCTTGATCAGGGGGCCTATAGCACACACCCACAACAGTGTCACTCATACTAGCGTGACCCTTGATTCTTACCCACAAGCACTTGACTGATGGGTCATCTTTCCCCAGGTGGAGCTCAATACATTCAAGCTGCTCTCTAACATAAAGAGCAACTCCTCCACCTCGCCTCCCTAGCCTGTCCTTCCTGAAAAGCACATAGCCATCCATGACAGCGTACCAGTCATCCAGGCTGTCCCAGCACGTCTCTGTGATTGCAGTTATTACACCTAGTTATTACAGCTCAAGACATCATTGAATGATATACATGCAGAAGCAAAAGCTCACAAGCATTCTCTCACATTAAAATGGAGTTAGATTTTATTAACAATTAAATAGGTGTAATTTTTGAGTCAGAGAATTTTTATAGGTAGGTAGGCAGATAGATAGAGTCATGAGTTCAGCTAGGATAGGGCTAATTTTCACCAGAAGTTAGGATGGGACACAGTCAGGACAGGTGACCCAAACCAATCAAAGGAGATATTCCATACCATATCATGTCATAATCAGTATAAATGGGGGGTAGTCGAGGCACTACCAGGCAGCGTGCCTCTGGGACATCCTGCATCTAGGGGATGGTTTGGCTTTGGTATAAGTCTGAGCTGTACAGGCTGAATTGTGTTGTTAGGTGAGAAACTACACTGTGTATCACCAGTTTTGTATATTCTGCCATAATTCCTGCTGTTATTTCCCCCTCCCTGTGCTGTTCCAGCAAACTGTCTTTATCCCAACCCACACAGTTTTTGTTTGTCTCCCCACTGTCCTCCCCATCCCACTGCGTGGGGGGTGAGAGATCCACCACGTGATGCTCAGCTGTGGCTGGGGCTAAACCATAACAGATAGACAGATAGATAGAGAGATCAATAGATTCTAGAAACTTTCCTAGGAAGGATGAGCCTTGGGTGTCAGTCACTCTCCTCACTCCAGTTAATATATCGCACATATTCTATAATGGCTAGATCAGATCATTTCAGGGAGAAAGAAAACCAAGTCAGATTTTCCTAACAGATGAGTGATTAAGTCACTACATAGAAGAAGGTAAGGGAAATCACACATGTATCATCATCTTTCTGCACTTCTTTGCAGGAAAATTTAGACACTAGCATAGTTTAGGTGTGAGGTAATTCTTTGGCTATGCAATACAAGAATAATTCTGGAAGGTAACAGGCATCTAAAAGCCATAAAAAGGAAATAAAACATAGATCATTTTCAATGGTTGTTGGGTAAGGCCTTTTAATCCTGATTTTGGACATAAGCAACAGAATTCTTCTAAAAATCCTCATTAGGCTCCTGTATTCTTTTTTTTGGGCCATGCTATACATCTTGTAAAAGAAAAGTGATGCAATCAGGCAACAGCATCTTCTGATTCATTTAAATGTAATTTAAATATAATTCTATAACCCTCTTAAAAGGATAGAAAGTCTCACATATGAAGCCTCTTGGAAAATGGTGCTTTCTACAGGTCAGTGGGTTAGTCCATCAACTTTCATTTTCCATCTTACTTTATATATATTCTTCATGTGACCTTTAATCATATGCAGATTTACAAGACACAGAATCCAGCAAATACTGCAGAAGCACACCAGCAGATCTATCATATCGCACTGAACAGGCATTTGACTACTTGCCTTCTTTACAATGATTGTTTTATTCACTAAAACATCACAAAAAACACCTCAAAAAATGCTGCTCTTTCTTTGCTAAGGAGGCTGATCAGCTATCAAAAATTCTCAGATTCAGGAAATATTTTTATAAGGTTTATGTGAATTCAGGAGAAATTCATATCTTTACTCTGCCTACTTGATGCAGACTGATGATAAAACTAGATACGTGAGGAATCCAGAGTGAGCAACACTTTTATAGTACTTTAGAAAAAGTTACTTTTTGAATTCCTAGGATATGTAATTTTTTTCTCAACTTACAAAGCCAAAGAAACATTTACACAATATCATCCTATGGTGCTAACAATATAAACCTCACTCAGTAGTATACAAATACAACTGGCATATTCACAGAATCACAGGGGTTGGAAGGAACAATGAGAGATCATCTAGTTCAACAGCCCTGCTAGAGCAGGATCTTCTAGACTAAATCACCCAGGAATGAATCCAGGTGGGTTTTTATTTTCTCCAGAGAAGGAGACTCCACAACCTCTCTGAGCAGCCTGTGCCACTGCGCTGTCACCCACACAATGGAAAAGCTTTTCCTTATGTTCACATGTAACCTTCTATGCTTCCGCTTGTGCCCATTGCCCCTTGTCCTACCATTGGACATCACTGAGAAAAGCCTGACTCCATCTTCCTGGCACTCACCCATTACATATTTATAGACATTAATGAGGTCACCCCTCAGTCTCCTCCAGGCTAGAGACCCAGCTCCCTCAGCTTCTCCTCATAAGGAAGGTGTTCCACTCCCTTAATCACTGAGTACTGAAACTTGTCACAAGTTAATAGCTAGTAATTTGAGCCTGTATTCAAGACTAATTCCTGGTTAAGGAATTCCTGGTTAAGGTAAGAGGAAAGCTGAAATGCTCCAGCTCTCATACAAGATCTCCAGATGATACACTTAAAACATCAGGCTTTTGTAATTTTCAAGATTTGGGAAGACTAACAAATGCTTCAAATAGTTGAGCAATGCCTGGCTGAGAATTTATATTATGGAACTTCCCACTGAGCAAATGAATAATACTAACAATAAAATAATTCAAATCCCTTTATTATTTGGGACAGCAAGAAAACAAATACACACTTCTTCTGGTGCTTCAGCTGAAAATCTGGTTTTCTTCTTTTCAACTAAAAAGGACTTTCTGCATTCAAAATCTCTTCATTAACTATTTGCAAATTGGATGTTCCTATGAACTAGTATCAATGAAATAATCCATTTTATTGTGCAATGGTATTTGATAAGTTATACTTCACGCAGATTTTTCTATCCCTAAAGCAGTAACTCACATTGTCAAGGATTTTTTTCTGAAATCAGTGACTGTATTTGTAGCACAAAATAATGCCTAGCACCAGTAAAGCTTGCAAAAGCTAGCACATCATGGCTAATATATTTATTTCTATGTCAATGCCTCTCTAGAATTCATACATTAAAAATTAACCTTTTTAATAATAGATATTCCAATTTGAAAATGAATGTGCTTGGCATGCTTACTGCTCCTGAAAAAAGACACTCCTCATTTCTTTATCATTGTATTTTAAATGCTGTAGTCTTCTGATGTGGTCAAAGAATTATTTTTTTCTCTACTAACAGACAGTGACTCTAACCTCTAGCTATATAAACTTTTACATTAGTGATGTTAATATTCTGCTACCAATGCAACTAAGAGAGGATATGCTTTCAGTGACATTTCCCTTTGAAGTGAAATCCTAAAGCTTTAATTTTTATTAATGCAAATCCCTGCTAAAAAATACCTTATCCCTGGTCACATATAAGATCTAAAGGCATCTTTGCTTTCAGACTTATGTATAAAACAGCCGCTGCCTGCAATCATACAACCTTAGGCCCTGATAATGTCAGCTTTTAGAATGCAGAGTAAGCAGGGATAAATTGCTACTTGAAAAGGAGACTTCTAAATAAAATCTTAAACTTCTGGAAACTGCTGAAAGACTGATGCAGTGGCTTGCAGAGTTTGAACCTATGAAGCACTTAAAAGACTGGTAAACCTCAAAAAAATTGTATGATGGCTGTGATAATACAAGGTTCACATAAGAAGATAAGAAATGACAGCTTCCTAATAAATACTTTCCTTACAAATTTACAATTATATGCCAGAAAGTTGTAATGTCTCCTGTCTATACTGTACAGGTGAAAAATAAATGAAATCCTTATGATTTGCATATGGTTACAAAAAAGAGCAAAGATCAAAGACCAACAGCTAAATCACCATTATCTAAACAAGTAGTACAGTTGTCAAAGTAGGATTTTGGAGAAAGGGGGTCAGAATGCACTTAGTACCAGATTCTGGCTGCAATTCCATTTCATCTGGTCATGTATAATTAAAGCATGTAATTGTTCAGTGCATCTTATTACACTTTGCAAAGGCTGATGTCCTGCTACCTAGTGGCATCTGCATAGGCATAAGAATCAATTCTTTTACACCATTTCTCCACATATATCAGTCTAATCTTAAAGCTTTCTACTTCTATAGGACTTTACAAATATTGAAAAATATGAAAAATCACATGCACACAAAATAGTGACGGCAGTTTGAATTTGGGCCTCTTGAAGTTTTCTATATCAGTTGAATTCAGCAATGCCTTCTCAGCTGATGTAGACCAGGTCAGCCCTAAAAGGTGATTTCACAGGGCTGGTGGCAACTCGGTAGCACTCAACTTCACAGCTTCTTTGTTAGTCACAACCATGTACTTTATTGGTCAGGTTGGAATATGTGCAGACCAAACTTTTTCTTGGTTACAAAGTACAAAAGAGATACACCAATATTTATTGTCCCAAATGAGGAGTTTTCCCTCTAGTATCACCAGTATCAACAGTGTACTGGCAACCACAAGTTCTTGTTTGTGCACATTATACCGCTAAAGTTTACACAGAGAATCAGCTACATTCAGGCCCTCTGAGAGGGCTGAACCTGTCTCTGAGAGAATAACTGCATTATACTGTGAACCGTTGCACCATTATGTGTATTTACGGTTATTCCACATGAAGAAGAGAGAAATGTGGGTTTTATTCTCTCACACGTGCTTGGAAGGACATTTTCCAGCAACTTGTAACTTTCCCACTAGTGTTGTAGCATTTAATTCCTCTGCAGTACACTTGTATACAGCACTTCCCAAGTGAGAACTTGACTCTTACAGTCTCTAACAGAAGCAAGCTATTTTGAGGTACTTGTTCATGATCTTGTCAGTTGAAAACCATTTAATATTTCTTTTGGAGTACACACAATGCTAAAATTATCTTTGAAGTAATTGCAATAAATCCAGAATTTTGACAGTAATCAAAACCCACAAGTGACATAGAACATGCTATTTCATATATTAGTTGTAATTTTTTTTTCCTTTTTACATATGAATGAAACATGACTTTTGAACAACATGAGCTTGATGTGTTTCTTCTTAACATATGAAGAGCTTTTACTTTGATTTTAGTTATGTTGGGTCAGAAAGGATGGATCATATTTCTTAGAAAAAGAAAGCACCACAAGTACCAACCATTTCTGTATGTGAAGAGATTTAGACACTTGTGATGACCACTGAGTTGGATATTTCTGTCTTTGCATACTGTCCCAGACATTTATACTTTTATGGTGTGCCAGCCACAGAAATACACTGTGCAATGTCTTCAGATTTTTTTGGTTTTTATTTTTAGAAAAAGCACACACACCTAAACGTTAAGAATTTGGTCAAGGTAATTCTAAGCACAAATATGAATGTCATACTAGATTTACACTAAACACAGAAAATGGAAAAGACTTTTCACTCCTGTTTTAACAGCTATTTTGTGCTGTAGCACTTACCCTGTCACTTCAGTTCCTGCCTTGCTAACACACTGCCTAGCCTGAAGGGCACAGATTTATAGCTATGTGTTAAAGACTGGTATCATCACAAGCATTTTCAAATATGGTTCTAAGAAAGGCATTTGACCTTAACACACTTTGTTGATATCATCTGTAGTGCAGCGGCTGAAGCTGAGCACTGGCTAACCTTCTAGTAACACATGCTGGTCTCACTGCTGGCAATTTGTTACAGCACTCCCTGGATGAACAGTAAATTTTAGAAGAAAGTCCTATGGAAGAGCTGGGTATATTTAGCATGCTACTGGGAGCTCTGTCCAAATGATACATTGAGTCATTGGAACAAGCATTGCAGAAGCTGATTTAGAGGTAAATACAAGTTAACAGTGCAAGTATTCCTTAGCAAGATAGAGAATCACTGGCTAAGATTTTTTTCCTGAGATGACTTTGCAACCCCGCCTGTAGCTCAGAGCCCTTAGCATCACTTCATGACATACATGTTACGTACGTCAAAAGCTTTAGCCAGGAAAATACTTGCTGAAACGCCTGCAGTATCTGCAGTGGACAGCAATCTATTCCCTGATAAAATGAGTGCCACTCACATATATGCAGAGAAGCTGTAAAAGAGCAGGACTTTTGTTAAAGTGAACTCAATTTAACCACTCTTCTGATGTCTGAACTTTGAAATTTGGAAAGATGCTAACTTCTGTTTTTTCAGTAATCAATTTATTTCCCATTTTATTTATTTAAATGAAAATAATTACTGTTGGAACAAACACCACTGGAGAAACGTGTTAGTCTTCATTTAAATTCCATGCTGAGAACACAGGCATTGGGGCAGACTTTCAACGATATTTAGGGAACTACTGATGCAAATTAGGTGTCAGGTAGGATATTCAATATACCTAACCAATACAGAAACTTTCAAAAATCCCTTTGCGTGACTGTCTTCTTCATGGGGCAATGTAAATAACTTTAATTAAAGTGTTACAAATGTTGTGTATTTTCTACACAAAAGGAAATCTCACCATAACTAGTTTATATTATTACTGTTGCTTCTACAGTCTTAGGAATTGGGAAATGGGGTGCGGGGGGTGCATGTGTGTGTGTGGGGTGTGTGAAGGAAAGCGAAGTGCAATTTTTTCTTTCTGTATGAAAAGACACAATTGAATAATTGTGCCCAAGACACAATTTAAAGCAAAGATAAAAAATTGCACCTTTAATAAGATGTTATTTAATAGAAAAAATATTTCTTATTCTCTGTGTTGTACCTCAAGGTGAGTTACTATGGCTTTTTAAAAAATCTTCTTTCCTGCTTTAGTGTTATAATTAAAAAAATAATATTTCAAATGAATACAGACATAAATTATCTATCAAATGTATATTAATTGGTCTCAGCAGATAATTTTGATCACAACTCTGTCTTGCTGAATACTGACAGAGAAACCTATGAGATTTACAGGAAAGGTGGACAAATAGAATGTTAACAATCCTTTTTATAGCCAGAGTTACTTTCCTACCACAAAGGAGAGCAAGCACATATTTTAACTTGGTTTTGTGTATTCAAATAATGGTCTGCATAGTCTGGGAAAATAGGGTTACATAATTCATGTCTTTCACCCCTTTATGATTCAGTGATTGATAGTATTGCATAATCCTAAGCAGAAATTTAAGAATAAGATGATATTGGTAAACCTACATTTGGTGAATTGGTAAACGTACATTACTTCTGTGATGTATATTAGATTACCCCCACCTATGTTGTCTGTTCCTTAAGATTAAGGAAAAAAGTATTTTAGGACCTTTTGTTTAAATTTAATAAAATATAGTTTAAGTAGAGGTTTTTCTTTATCCATATGTTATCTCCTGATTATATATTGGACATTATTTGTGAACAGAAAATAAGTTCAAGTCATGTATTTCAATTTCCCTGTATATTAAAATTCTTACTAAATATTTGGAATGTTCAAACTCAGCTTCCTTAAAACCTGCTGAAATAATGAATTTGCATAATTATAAAATAATTTAATTTTGTTCAGAGATTTTCCGAATTAACCCCCCCATAATAACCAAACACCATCATGATAGATTGTTTATAGTCTAGAATACTATTTTTCCATCTCTTCTCAGTCTATATGTATTTGTTTTTCATTTGAATATGTGTCCCAAGCATTTTCTGCTAGTTTTCTATACTAAGTTTTTAGTATAGAAAACAGTCCTTCAGCTAAGAAATGCAAAATTAATGTTTATTTAGAGTCATTTTATAAAATTGCCAGGCCAACTTTGTCCTTTAATCATCATTATTGTGTATCAAAAAAAAAAGAACTGAAGAAGTTTGCAAGGAAATAAGGTTTACTGTTAAGATTATTTGCAAAATGTTTGGGAGAAACTAGAAAACCAAATGATTGAACAACTACAGCTGACTTAAGTCGAACTTTCTCACCAGCAAGAAGAATCCATATTAAATTAAGCTGTTTAGGATATGCTTTGATTAAATTAAATTTGCATTCTTCATTAAGGATTTTTCTATCAAATACCATGCGTTTCCCTCAAAGTACTTATGGAACTATATCCAGTTGGTGGCATCAGTTCCCTCTTCCTTGTCATCTTGCTTGGTCCGAGAGTCATATCATCAAAGACACCTTTTTTTTTCTTTTTTTTTTTTTCTTTCCTTCCATTCTTTGCATGCAATATTTTTTTCCTGTTTGTTCCATGTTGACATTAACTTTCCAGGTCTTTATATATCATCTGGTGATGATATATAATCAGAGAACACTTCCCTTGTTGATTTTTTTTTTAAATTATTTGTGTGTCTTTATAAAGAATGTTATAAAGTTTTGCTTTGTTCTAATTTGGTCTCAATCTCTGACTTTTTTAATATCATGAAAGACTAATGGCAAGTGTAAGAAATATATGTTTGAACTTTTGTAAAATGTCAACTGCTTAGTCAACTGAATGTTTTGGCTTTTCTTTGATTTGCCATCAATAATGCAATGCCAGAATCCAAACCAAAGGCTTTGTGATAGCTCATCACATCACATAGAAATCAATGTTTTGTATAAAATGCACTAAAGAACATTCCCATCATATATTATCTTCTATGGCAACAGCAAAAAAGTTCCTTTAAGATCAAATTTTTCTGAGGTTAAAATGATACAGCATTGTCAATGTCACTATAAGTGAAAGAAATTTTAACATTTTAGTGATGAATAATATTGCATAAAAGCTAGCCTTATATACTTCTTTCTTAGCTCAGTCAGAATAGTTTTGCTTGCATTATACTCTAATATTCAGGGGTACACAAATGAAAACCAATGTTAAATTTTAGTCACACCTCAGTGCATAACAAAGGCTGGGCATCATTAAAAGCAACGTGAAGATAAACAAGACAAGAATATGTTGGGTTGCACATTTTCCATTACA
This sequence comes from Porphyrio hochstetteri, assembly GCA_020800305.1. Taxonomy (NCBI): domain Eukaryota; kingdom Metazoa; phylum Chordata; class Aves; order Gruiformes; family Rallidae; genus Porphyrio; species Porphyrio hochstetteri. The sequence goes on along the minus strand of CM036906.1, from coordinate 89,819,551 downwards.
ATTTCAAGTCGTGGTCAGGAGAGAAATTAGGTGTCTGCATCTTTGAACAGGCCAGGGAGATCAGTAATTTCTATAAGTTAGTCATAGTTTCACTGACATTAATGGAGTTTACAGACAATAAATAGCTTCAAATCTTCCTTCATGCATGGTCATATTGATTTCAGAGGTGTACTCAAACATTTGCATAGCTAGAAACTTACACTTCATTGGTAAGCTTTTAAACACCCTTTAACTGGTCTGGACTAATCATACAGAGGGTGTATAGATTTTTCTATCTTTTGTACTTATACCAAATGCTTTGAGATGGCCTTAAGACTGATAGAATCCTCCTATAATCACCTACTTACTGCTGGCATTTAAACAAACACAGAACACAAAACTTACCTTCTGTTGATCTCCTTTAAGAGGTGCACTAGGAACAAAGAAATACATCTATGATTTACACTGCACTTAAACTCTCTCCTCACCACTAAATGTAAATCCACCATATAAGACATATTCTGGTTGAATATTTAAGGGATTTTGAAAATTCAGTCCCTTGGGGTGAAAATATTTAATAAATGCTGGCAAACTAACCACAGATAGTGTTTTCAAACAATTACCAATTTTACAAATTTGTTAGTTTTGCTACCTCGGTCAAATGAAAATGAACCTCAACACAAAAATGGCTCAATTCAATATAGTAGAATTAATTCTTTTTATTATTTGCTTAGTCAGCGAGTCACTGTATTTCTGTATTAATTAAAATGCAGCAACCATTTAATATTTCATAAAACTATTTCACCTTTAAAACACAAGCAATGTAAATGTTTAATGCATTTTGTTTGCTTGCAACCTACAAATTTGTAAATAATCCCTCCCCTAAAAAATGTTAAATGCTAATGAATCAGCCCAGTTTTCAGTTCAGAGATACAATTTGTCTCAAATCGGACTGAAGGCAGCAGAACAGGCAATGACTTCAGGCAAACAGCGGCTGTATGGATTTAATATTATTTAACATAAAAGAAATGTGGCCCTTCCTGTTGTTTTGGGGTGTTTTTTAAACTCATAGGGGCATGTGATTGGTTATACTCCCTCACATGAAGTAAGGAATGGTACCAAAGAGTTTTTTCTAAAATATCAGATTCCTATTTTTTGATCTTTTTATTTTTTGACCACTTAAAGGTTCGTTTCATGTTGTAATTTCTGACAAAAACAAAAGAAGCACTCTAGAAGGCTTTTCTCATTGGAACCAGATGCTGTAAAGCAAAAGAACTGCATAGAGATAAAACGACTAAAACTTATACAAGTAAACGAGGAGCTGTTTTCGAAATCCAGTAGAAATAATATTATTAGTATATGGGAAAAGATAATTTTAAACTATTGTGAAAATATTTAAAATAAAAAATGACTAGGCATTCCTCTCCAAAGTTTTATGGCTGGTGTTTTATTTCCATATGTTATTTTCTCATTTTATTATACTCACAATATCTGACTTGACTACCACAGCCCAGTATATAAACAGAAATATTTATTGGCAGAGTTTCATCCATTAAAACAAAAAAATTAAAAAAAAATCTTCACCATAAACTTTTTTGGTGGGACAATCTAAGAATTCTTCACTGGCTGATTCCACATGATGTTAATTTCCATATAAAAGCAAAGAAATTGCTATTATCTAAATCACCTTTTTATATATTCAATTGCTTTTGGAGCATTGGAAAGTATGAGAATGTACTCAGTTTTAACACCTTATAAAAATTAAATTCATCAGCCGTTATAAGAGCATGACTGGAGATTTGTCACAGACCACTGAAGCATTTAACTGATATTCCACTAACCTTTCTGCTCCATCTGAACCTGAACAGCCTTCTCACAGTGCAATCAATGAAATGAGCCTTCCCATTCCAAATGACTGCTGCAGGGATACAAAGTTCTGAGTCCTAGAAAATTACAAACAAAAAAATGTGCGAAGTTTTACCAGATACCTTTGAAGACACTTGTAGTGTGCCATCAGCTGAGATTTCACATTTCTAGCTGGCAAAATGTCTGCTGCAAAGAAATATGGAAGAATGAGTGCTAAGTAATTCAATGATAATTAAAATCATGCACCAAAAAGACTGATGATGAATTTTAGCATCTTAATTTTTCTAGTTTAAAAAAGAAAAAAAAGGAATCTAAGGGGATTTTAGATAGAGTGTTGACAGCTTTTGAGAAAGAATTAATTACAACATTTTATTGATAGCATGCTCCAAACATTTATAACAAAGGTCTCATTAACTTTTCTGTTCTATAAATTTTAAAAGTAATTTGTATGGTTTCAGTTATGTTTGCTTTGCCGCAGCTCCGTGGTGGTGGTGGTAGATATAGCCCGTCTCTCTCCCTCTTTTCCACACTTTCTTTCTCTCTCTTTCTCTTTCTCTCTTTTCCACGTTTTTCTCTTTCTTCCCCCTTTCTCTTGCATGTTTGGTGTGGGCCAAATAAAGTGACTTGAACCTTGACTCCGTTTTGACTCTTAATTCTGTCTCCGAGGATTGTGAAGTTCTGGTTGCAATAAAACACCTAACAATGGGATGTCGCCCAGGGGTTTAGCCCCGCTGCCCCCAGCCACCCAGAGCGATCTGAGGTCCCTTGGACAGCAAGGGGGTTTAACCTCTGCCGAATGAAGTCTTGTCTGGTTGTGGATCATGACAATATGAAACTGTAAATATCACAGGATGTGGATAATCTTTACATACTCCATCAACAACATGTTTCACAATCAATAATATCATCTAATACTGAGTGATATTTTGTGCCAATTCTTCTCAACTAGCTTGGGTGTTAGGTATTATATTACAGCAAAATATGCAGTAGTAACAGCATGTTTAGATTTACATCTTTAAATATGCTATTGATATTTTGTAATGAGAAGAAAATCAGAAGATATGCTAAAACTCATAAAAATTGAAGTATCAAGGAAAAAAAAAGACCTAAAGAAAAACAGTAGCAAATATCTGATGTTAAATCATTAAATAACTTTTGTAAATTTTTCAAAAGTACCTAAACTTTTTTCTAAGTTTAATGTAAAGTCAGGATGACTTAGTCCTCAATGATTAATTACATTTAAAATCAAAGTTCACATCAGTGAAGAATAATTGAATATCTTCTAGAATTGAATCACAAGAACTTTAGAAGCAAGAGAATCAGCAGATTGTTTAGGCCCATTGTTTCCAAACAGTTTGAGATCTGAATTAATACTTTGTGCATGTGTATTTTAGTTTTTTAAAGGGTTAGCCTACTTTCCACTGGCTACCACATATCTCAGTTTCTGACCAGTTATCTTACAGAGTAGTCCCACAGGATCCTTGACGTAGTTCATGACTTGAAAGAACCCAAACAGACATGGGCAACTCATCAAAACTAGAATGTTTCTTACCTACAGCATTGCACGAAACATCTGAATCACTGGACTTATGGGGCATTCACAGAGAACAGTGATTTATAAACCGTGAGACCTAACTGATCATCCATGAACTTAAGTTGTGCTCAGGGCCTCCAATATAAGGTAGCTTGTGGCGTTTATTTGCACTTCTCAGCTCTGCCCCACTTCTGTTTGCAGAAGCAGCAGCCACACCTGAGCTCTGTGACCTAAAACAAAGAAAAACTAATGCCTCTGAAAGTTCGGCACATGTAAGCCAACGTTTTCAGAAGGAAAACATTTCATTCAGTTCCTCAACCTTCTTTTCAAACATTTAACATAGTTAAGTACCAGAAAGACAAATAGTCATATTCTGAATATATTCTTTTTTTTCTGGTATTTACAACACAAATCACTAACTTCATAAATTGCCACCCTGATGTGTTCTGGTGTACTGTTGCAGTATTTTCAGTGATGTGACTTTTTAGCTTGTCTAGCTTTGCAAAGTCACATGGAGATAGTTGCAAAATAGTGTCCACTCTTGTCATTTTGACCTGAAAATCAAAACAAAAGAATCATAATTTTCACAGTATTTTTAAAATAAATTATTTTGGGAGAGGAAGAAAAGGACACAACAATGAGAAGTTTGTATGCCTAAAATGTGAGCCATTGGTCATGTGTTTGTGCAAGTGTACCAGATTTGAGAAAGTACATATCTTTGTTATATGGCTTCAACAGATAGGTAGAAAGGTGAAGGAATAGCCTATAATTTTCCAAATGAGAGGAGCTCTGACAATGGATTTTGTGTTGTGTGAAAATTCCCCCACCATGACCATCCCCAGCACAAGCTGAAACTTGACAATGGAGAGCTGACAAGTTCAGAATGAATTGACATCTCACAACATGCATCGTCCATGGTGTTCAGTTTTGGGCCCCTCACTACAAGAAAGATATTGAGGTCCTGGAGCAAGTCCAGAGAAGGGCAACCAGGCTGGTGAAGGGGCTGGAGGGAAAATCTTACAAGGAGCATCTGAGAGAACTGGAGTTGTTTAGCGTGGAGAAGAGGAGGCTGAGGGGGGACCTTATCACTGCTTACAACTATCTGAAAGGAGGTTGTAGAGAGATGGGTGTTGGTCTCTTCACCCAAGTGACAGGTGATAGGACGAGGGAAAATGGACTCAAGCTGTGCCAGGGCAGGTTCAGATTAGACATTAAGAAAAAAATCTTCACTGAAAGGGTTATTGGGCTTTGGAACAGGCTGCCCAGGGAGGTAGTTGAGTCACCAACCCTGGGTCTATTTAAAAGACAGTTAAATGAGGTGCTTAGGGATATGGTTTAGTAGAGGACAGGTATGGTTGGACTCAAAGAACTCAAAGGTCTTTTCCAACCGAGTCTTTCTGTGATCTATCTTACCAGTACAGATGAAAGCTGACAGAGCATCTTACTTTGTTTTCTGTGCATTTTCTGCTACATGCCACCTTCTTGAACATATATGGATTTGCAAATGAACATTGACTTGGCATTTCCATTCTTTTTACCATGTCTCTTTTATACCCAGTTTTAATTTTGCTTTAGGTTTCCTAAAAGAGTTTTTATTTCAAAGATGCTAGAGGAACAGTAATCTCAGTCCAGGCCAGCTCCATGCAACAGCAGAGTTCCCTACAGTATGACTCCCAATCTTTCTTCTAATTTTGGATTTAAGGAACAAGGTTCACTACCCCTTTTAGAATACTATGATTTCTTTATATGTTTTCTTTGAATGTTTAGCCTAATTTTACTTCTGTTCTATCACTTGGCTTTTCACTTACATCACTTCTGTTCTAGCACTTAATTATGCTCTTTCGTGTGATTCTTAAAACAAACCCATGCTTTCGTTTGATGTTTTCACACTCATAATACAAAACCAGTTATGATATTTAATTCTAAATCACCATTTTTCAAAGCTTTAGATCTATTTTTTTAGCATTTCTTCATCTGTCTGCCTTCCATGAACTTCATTTTCTGTCCTTACAGCATCTTAATTGTTTCGAGAGATTTTTATTCTTTAATATCCCTGTCATTTGCATACAGTATTGAAAAGAATATTTTTTTTCCATATACTTTTTAAGTCACTCACCTGCACTTCCTTAATTTTAAGATAATAACTTGAATTCTGAAGTATAAAGGGAACTTGAAAAAGAAAGCAAATTTATACATTTACTGCTGTAAATATTTTCTCTAATAATGCTATCAGACTCTTCATTTTTTTTCTACTAAGCAACAGTCCAGTGTGTTTGTACTCTGAAATACCAGGCAACAAAGCTTGCTTGTGCCTTGGGGACAGTGAGCTTCATGTCTATCATTTACTTTTAAAAAAATGTTTCCTTTTGTGACATCTTAATAATGACATACAATGGTCTGTGTTAGCAACAGGGTGTAGTGCAACAGCTTTAAACTTGTAGAAAGTGTTTTCAAGTAGAAAGTTTCCAAGTATATATATTTTTTCAAACACACAAACTATAGATTTGTGGCCTGCAGAGTAGCTTGCAATAGGTTTTTCACTGAATAATATCAGTCTTGCAGAAAAAATGTCTTCTATAATTTAGGATGAGGACTGAAAGAGGAAGATAATAGATAGTTCTAAAATTCCCTATAAGGACACCTAAATAGTCTTCTGTCTATGGATTTGGTTAGGATTATCCAAGACTGACATTCAGGTTCTTCTCCAAGGAATATTTCATCTCTGGAGAAAGTGGGGTCCCTTGGCCTACGGCTTGGCTAAGCATAGTGGTTAGAGATGAGATAGAGAACTTGGAGCTATGGTGGGAGGATGCTGGGAAGAGTCTTTCAAAGTAATCTGAGGCTTGATACTCAAGTCTTGTCTGAGAGATATCAATTCCAGGCTTGGCTCTTGCCTTGAGATCAAGGGATTGATCCCCAACAGCCTTGTGACTCTCTCCTAACAGTGACATACAACAGCTGCACAATGAAATAGTGGTAACTGCTTATAAGGTACATGTTACAGCTTAGCACACCATGTAACAACTTTCCACTTATACATATTTTACTCACACCTAAGCACATTGCAGACATCTCATGTTCATGCACCAGCATGCTTGACATGCTCAAGCTTTGTCTTGTGTTGGCATGGGCTGACCATGAAAAGTGGCCCCAAGTGGACAATAACAAGGGCCTTTAAAAGGTAATAGCTTTTTTTTCTGTTTTTCAGCATGTAGTAACTGGGTACTTTCATCTTTTTAGCATTAACCTTCTATTCTTATTGGGTTTTATATTTTCTTATATCTCCTTTATATTAGAAGTGCATATATGCACACACATCTACTACCACAATTTCTGTCAAGATATGCACCAGCTAAGATGTATTAAAATTACTACTGCCTAGTAGATATTTAATTTTATTTAATTTTATTCAAGACCAGACGCTTTCATTGAGCTGCAACTAAGACACTTTTTTTCCTTTTGATTGTGGTAAACATAACAAATTTTAAGAGAATTAAATGGTGCTCTGTAGTACTAGCAGAGTAGGGTGGAATATTTTCCTTCTCCTTCTGAAACATCAGAAATAACACTCATGAGAAATACAAGAAGAGGTTGGATAATTAATTCTCTGTGTAGAATAACTGAAATTCTAGAAGGCAAAAAACGTTTAACCTTTTCACTGACAAGAACTATACCACTCTGCTACTGTAAAGAAGTGCTATGTTATATTGCTTTTGTTGTGGGTTTTTTTGGGAGGGTGTTCTGTGTGGGTTTTTTTGTTTATTTTAATAAAGTTTATTTATTGTCAAAATGAAAGGTTTACCTCTAAAGCAAGCAGAATTTATTCACCCTCTGCTTCTAATCAATACTCAAAGGTTAAAGGGTTTTTTTATAACACAATGGAAAAAAAATTAACAGCAAACAAATCTATTGTTCCTACAAATTGTTGGGGGGAATGGATTTATACTTTTTCTTACTACATAAAATGCTTCTTTTCAAATGACGGTTACCATTTCTTAATTAAGAATTCACAACAGTTTTATGTAAATGTACATAATTTATTCCCATCATTGTGAAAGTCTGGGAATTTTGCCAGTGTATGAAACATTGTATTCCATAGGAAAAATGAAACAAATACTTCTGTGTTTGATATGAGAGATTTATTCCTTAAACTGACACAGTCATAAATCTAAATTAGTGCAAACAGCACAGTCAGGGTAATATCTAATTGGTCTTTCAGCTCGGGATTTCAGAGGCTTGAAATGCTGATTACTTAATAAGGCGAAGAATATCCAAACCTTTAAAGGCAGACATGAATGAGCTTTGTTGTCAACCTACTTTCCTCTTTGGAAAACAGAAGCTGGTGCTGCCACTAATCTCTGCTTTTTTATGTGTACCAGAAGGCAAGTTTTGGGCTTTGATGACTTAAGAGGGCTTTTGTCATGTTAGAGTTGCCAACAGCAGACTTAGTGCAGAGCCAGGGAATGAGGCAGACGTATGACCAGATGGAAGAGTAATCTCAGGATGATTGACCTTACAGGGAAAAAAAAAAAAAAAAAAAAAAAAGAGAAAAAAAAAGAAAAAGCCTCAATATCTTTGGCTTCTGGCACTGTGACCAGAGCATCATATGCCTGTGTTCTTCCTAAAAATCCCATCAAGGTTTCACACACACTTCAATAGCTGTAAGTCCATGTCCCAAAGTGTATTAATTTCTACCTGAAGAATGATGGTACATTCCTCTTCTTTACTTAATGGTGACAGAGGAAAACAGTCAGAGCATAGTCTGGACTACTGGGTTCTCACATTTATCCCTTCTTCTGTTTCAACTATAATATAAAAAAATAATGGCTTTCTCTGTATGCCTCAAATGCATAACATAAAGCAGACTCAAACTGAAGAAATTGTGTAGGACACACCAATGCCACCATCACATGCTCATATTTTAAGAATGATCTTAGTATTTGTAACCTCATATATGCTAAACAAGTCTTGTAGGGACTCTACAGGGCAGGTGGGTAAGACTATGGAAATCTAGCTTAAACATACCAGAGATAAACTTCAATTTTTCCTGCCTGGTCTAATCTTTAACAAACCCTCCCTTCCTCTGCTGATCTTTCCAGTTTGGGAGAGTTTGCCTTTGAAACTTTCACTGTCATCTATCTGCAGTGCGTCTGTGAGTGTACACTCAAATATGGTTGGTTTTGTGAGAAAAATCAAGGAATGTCATGTCATTGAAACATTCAATGAATTCCACAGACAAAGATGCATTCTTATTTATGCCTTCAGAGGTAAAAAAAATCCTCTTTTTTAAAAAGAGGATAAAGATGGTATTCCCAAAACTTTTAAAATACATTTTGAGGAAAATATAGAAAACCTGTGGAAAGAGAAAAGCATTTTTGCCCCCCAAGGAAGATCTTTTCAATTTTTGTCTCTAATCGACACATTCTAATTTAAAGTTTATTCTAAAAATTAGTCCTACTTACAAATATTACTTGGGAGTTTTGAAATTCAGAAAAAAATAATCATTAATGTGAAATTGTAAGAATCAGTCATTGTGCTGGTTCAGCTTCAGGCAGTGGCTGAGCACCACACCACCCTGCTTTCTCCCGGAGGAGAAACAGCCTCCGTGGGTTAGGATAAGGACAGGTTACTGACAAAAGCACCATGAAAGGAGAACAATAAAAGCCCATGGCAAATTTCACTCACACTTGGTGGTAACACAGAGTACTAAACCAACCCAAGAATAACACTGAGCACTGCCACAACAGAGGACCAGCCAAATGTCACCAGGCCCAGCTACACCCAGACTGTCCTGGTGGCACCTATAAACAACCTTCCCCAACCAGCCCCTTTTATGAGGGATTGATGTCAGGTGGTGTGGAAACAGCCCGGGCCAACTCAGCTCACCTGTACTGGCTGCTTGGGGAGGTTAACTCTGGCCTGGCCAGAACCACGACAGCCATGACAGAGTAAATTAGGCATTGCTGCTTTGAAAATGTGAAGTGTAGGTTATTGCACCCAGGGTTTGTGTGTTCCATGCAAAATGTGACATACTCTTAAAGTGTTGACTCTCTGAGCAGAGCCCAAGCAGACCAGTGCAGCAATGCCTTTTAGTTATGAACAGTCAGAGAGAAACTGACACCAAATAAAGCAAAGCTTTCCTGAGAACCTCAGGTACTCTGTGATAACTCAGCAGCTTACATCTGAAACCAGCTGGGAGTCTACAAGGAAGTTAAATCACCTTGGACCTCTTCTAGTTTTACAGCAGAGCTTTTGTTGTACCATGGAGTCAATTCTCCTTAAAAGTGATTGGCCAGTCAGGTTATTCTCATCAGCAGAGTGGTAATTGCAGCAGGACCTGCACAGACAGTGCTATGAATCAGTGAAAAAGTGCAGAGCTGGTCAATTCTTGCTGTCCAGCTGTTTGGCAAGGCTGCCAGCATGGGCAGGGAGAAACAGATAAATCTTCTGTGTTTAGAATTCAAGGACATGTTTCTGTACCCTGGAGTAGATCACTGGCCAACACAGAGGACAGTGGGCTAGGAACAGTTCTTTCTGTACCTGGAAGAGAAGAAAAAATAGCCTGTCCCAGCACCCCTTCTGTGTGAAGGTGAGGTAATTAAGCAGGGGAGAGAGAGCTGAGATTTCTCAGCTATGGGAGGGATTAATTTGAATAATTAGGTCTTCCAACTGAACGTATGAAATTTAGCTTACTATTATCTTAGTATTACTTTCAAAATCACACCTGATCCTTTTTAAGGCAAAGCAAAATTTATCATGTACCACGTTTTACTAGATTACCTGAAAATTTTTTACATATCATAGAGATACCAATTACATAGATGACATTTTTTTTTCTTTGATTTGTTCTTTTGGTTCTGAGGTTGATTAAACTCTATGCATTTTTCATTGTAAAAAGTAATAACACCAACATCCAGTCACCATCTCAAAATTTCATTTCAAAACCCAAAATATAAGACACCAGGATCTCTTCCAACTAGCCTGGTGGTATTTAAAGCTTATTTTGACAGTTCCAACATATTCTAACCAATTGAAATGTCACCCTCTGTTAAAACTGCACAGTATTTAACAACAGTCATTTTCCAATGAACTTAAAGAGAATTATAGAAGATATAAAAATAGAAGAAAAAAATCAAAAGGATATGAGAAAGAAGTAAAAAAAAATTAATTAATTGTTCCACTATATCTTGAACATCTGCTGATGGATGATGGATGAGAACTCAATATGAGATATGTTCAGTTGCCATCCATGTCACTTAACACAAAGGAGCTGCTAACGGCTACAGCATAGCTTTACCTGAAGACTGAGGTTGCCACTGAAGGAGTCAATGTCCTGCATCATATCAGCATTGAAATTCTACCCACAAATCAGCACATAACCATTGCAGATCCAGTGTAGAAAAACAGTTCCTGCAAGTAGTTGTCCTTCTAACAAGCCATCAGATAAAACTTGCTGGTGTTTAAAAGCTCAGTCCAGCATAGTTCAACAACACAACCTTGATTGGAAAAAGTCAGCAATGTAGGAAAGTTCTAAATATTTTATAAACTTCCTCTGAACTGAAAATAGAAAAAAAAGTCACAGCATTGGCAATGGTTGTCAAAAAAATAGCAGCAACTTGATGAGGATCTAGTAAAACATACAAACCTAATAGTCTAACAGTTGAGGAGAATGTCTTTGTGCTCTATACTGACCAGACCTAGTACAAACTTTATTCTCTTGGTCAAAGGGAGGAGACAAAGCTGAAAGAGCACTCAAATAGAATTCCCAGCATGAGTACAAATGTTTTTTTATATTTATCTTTCCTCAGTGGATGGTAATTTTGGTTCAAATTAAACATATTTTTGAATCACTTGATTTTTTGAATAGCTTGAACCTCTGCCATTTAAATATTCATTAAGAAGAGGACTGTTTAATCACCTAATCTAAAATGAACAGCAGCTTCTAAAAATTTGCAATTTAAAGTGCTACAAAAGATAAATAAAAATCACATAGCATCTGATGACTTCATATAAAGACAAAAATGTGTATGAAACATAAAATAAGGAACCACTTAGACATAATTTTCTTTATAGGAGTGAACAACACATTCAAATCCCTTGCATCTCTATTTCAGATTCGTTTCAGATTTAATTTCTAATTCAAAAATTAAAGCATTTAGAAAGCTAGAATATAAAGATACACCCATTATCAAGCAGCCGTAACTATTTATATCGCATCTCCTGAATCTAACAGATGAACTGCAGTCAGTGCAGTGGAATACATGTAAGTTATTGTATTCTGGAGAAGATTTATAAATGAGAAATTCCAAAGTTGTAAAGATGTCATGGTATCTGTGTGGTCTGTTTGAGCACAAAGATTCTGTATGCTGCAATATTAATATGTCTCAGAGACCCCTCTTGTCAAAAATTCAGATACGTGGTGCTGGCTGGTGAAAAGCCAGTAGAAAGATTGTTTATGTTTTCCAATTTAATTGCTTGTAAAACGGAATCAATATAAATCATACTAGCTGGCAAATAGGTAAGTGAAATCAGGGAAGTCTACTGTAGAAACAGCAATATAGCATTAAATTCATACAGCTGCAAGCTTGACAGCAGTCAGTGCATATCTGAAAATCTATTTCACTTCCTCTCATATGCATATGGTTACAGCTTGCTTTTCAAATAAATCTGATCAACATTTTATGGTATTTGAACATTTTCCCATCTGGTGGATTGTTCATAAAACTCATTTTCTCTGATTTAGTGAAGCTAGGAGCACGCCAGCCTGAATGGTTTAGATATGTATTTGGAACTTCTGGGTTTTTGCAATCCCTCGTATGTCTCATAATATGTTTCTAATTTTACAACAGATTAATTTATGTTTTGAAGCTAATAAGCCAGGTGTCACAGCTTTTGGGCATTCTTTGCTGTATTCAGGTATTTTATTGTAAAGGGTCATGTTCACTGAGTCTCTGTGTATTTTATATCAAAAGATAAAATGGCTTTAGATTTGAGAGGGATTTTACTCCTTTACCCTAATGCTCAACCCTCTTAAATGAGTCTGACTATCCCAAAAAGTGTTAATTAGTCCACATGTAGCTTCTACTTGCATTGTGCAAAATAGTGCTTGCAGCCAATTATTCTAATGGTCCAAACTAAGTAATATTTTTTTAATTAAATGAAGGCATTTGTGTTTCCTGTACTGCTCTTTACCTCAGCAGTCTTACTGTTTAATGACCCCCAAATGCTGACACAGTGCAGTAATTAAGGCAGCATGGGAATATCTTAATATCTTAGCACCACACCTGTAATGTCATGAACACCACTCTTTTTTTCACAGTGCAGAAACCACATATACTCGGTGTTCAATTCAAACCCTTAACCTGTCCACTAGTTTGTAGAAAATGGAGAAAAAAAATGGAGCTTATCATCTCATAATGAACATATCTGCATGTTACAAGTTTCTGTTCCTTATGCTTGAATCCAAACCATTTTGGTTAGTCTATAACTGGTCAGCCTGAGCTGCCAGAATGTATCCCATCATTGCTGTTGTCCACAAGCAATTTCCTTCTGGGAACTGGGTATATTTCTGAATTTCGTATTGTCTTGACATTACACAAGGCTGACAATACTGCCCACGTTGCCACCCTCCCACATGTCAGCCAGTGATTAGAGCAGAGTCAAACAGATATTGAAGTCCCTCATTGGACGGCCTACACTAGGTGCCACCTTTACATTATTAAAACATCAATCATGGTAGAACCCTCGTGGTGTGCAGGGAGCTGCTGAAGTAAATGAAGCAAAATGAACCTCTCTGTCAAGCCAATAGCAAACATGCTAAACTTATTTCAGGAGTTTCCTTTTGTTTCTTGGATATTACTCAGTTCTTTGATACATTTTAAAATGCTTTCCTTATTACAGTAAGCGGTGTCTAAATCCATCCTCCTATGGAAATACTGGTAACATTTCCTTTAAAAAACCACCACCCACAGACATTTCCAGGTACTGTGCATCAGCTCTGTTTAAAAGATTTTAGCATTTTAATAGGAAGCATCTCCGTCCTCTCAGTTGGTGAGGCATACAGCTGCAGCAAAGTTCTGTAGTTGAGACCTGGATGGAGGCATACAGGGGGGCTTCCTAGAGCCAGGGGATCCCAAGAAAGAGCAGAGAGTCCTGCCAGGAACCAACTTGTTCTGGGCATTGCCAGGAGCAACTATGTGATATTTAAATAGCCCTGGGGAGCTCTGGTGGCCAGGAGCACTGTCCAGGGCCTTCAAGCAGGGATTAAGAGGGTGCCTAGGTTAAGAGGGTGCTGCAGTTTGCACCACAGTTTTAGTAGAATGGCACGTGAGAAGAGCCATGCATCCTGCTTGTAGACCCATGGTCCAGGGAAGTGCTCTAGTTCTCTGCCAGGATGGTCAGCATTCATCTTAGAGTTAAAACCAATGTTTCTACAGAGAAATCCCCTGAGATTTCTGATGCTTCCACCCACATGGAACTGGTAAGGAAGGGAAATTCAGCATAGGCAGCTTATTACAAGAAGGGCCCTGTTGCTTCCCCTGGAGAAAAGGAAAGTACCTGCAAAAGATATGCACAGGTTAGTGATCTGCTGTGTCAAGTGTCCATGTTGTAGGAAACAGTTAAAAGGCTTTGTAGCATTAGAGGGACCAACTGAGATAAATAAACATTTTCAGAATCATGCTCCTGTGGCAAACACCACAGAGAATGAGGCACCTTAGACCCTAGTGAACCACAAAAGCAGGACTCTGCTTTAGTCCCCATCCTCCAGTTTCTCAACCAGAACCAGATATAAAGCTTTAACAGCTGCAGACACCCATGAGCAAGGTCTAAACCATACCAGCAACACACATTGGATTCCCTAAGAAATGTTCATAGTGGGTGACTCTGTTCAGAAGCACTGAGATGCCCATCTGCTGGCCTGACAAGGAGTCACAGCAAGTATGCTGCCTTCCTGGACTTAAGGTCTGAGAGGGTTGGCAAAACATAATCCAGGAGTACAACACAGACTGGGATCTACTTGGCTAGAGACCTGCACTGTGGAAAAGGTCCTGGTGGACAACAAGCTCAATATGAGTGAACAGTGTGATACAGCAGCAAAGCAAGCCAATAGGATGCTGGGTTGCATCCACAAGGGCATCACCAGCAGAGATAAAGAGATGAAGTCATTATTCTACTCAGCACTTGTCAGGCCACATCTGAAATACTGTGTTTAGTTTTGGTCCTCACTATGCAAAAAAAATCACAGAATCACAGAATTGTAGGGGTTGGAAGGGACCTCGAGAGATCATCGGGTCCAACCCCCCTGCCAAAGCAGGCTCCCTAGCTCATATTGCTCAGATAGGCGTCCAGGCGGGTCTTGAATATCTCCAGAGAAGGAGACTCCACCACCCCCCTGGGCAGCCTATTCCAGTGCTCAGTCACCCTCACTGTGAAAAAGTTCTTCCGCATGTTGGTGCGGAACTTCCTATGCTCCAACTTGCAGCCATTGCCCCTTGTCCTATCCCCACAGACCACTGAAAAGGGGCTGGCTGATTCCCCCTGCATCCCCTGCTTCAGATAATTATAAACTTTGATTAGGTCCCCCCTTAGTCTTCTCTTCTCAAGGCTGAACAGTCCCAGCTTACTCAGCCTTTCCTCATAGGGGAGATGCTCTAGGCCCTTAATCATCTTCGTAGCCCTTCTTTGGACTCTTTCCAGGAGATCCCTGTCCTTTTTATACCAAGGAGCCCAGAACTGGACACAATACTCCAGGTGGGGCCTGACCAGGGCAGAGTAGAGAGGGAGGATCACCTCCTTTGACCTGCTGGCTACACTCCTCCTGATGCATCCCAGGATCCCATTGGCTCTCTTGGCCACCGAGGCACACTGCTGGCTCATGGCCAACCTGTCATCTACCAGGACCCCCAGGTCCTTCTCCACTGAGCTCTTCTCCAGCAGGTCATCCCCCAGCCTGTACTGATACAAACAGTTGTTCCTTCCCAGGTGCAAGACTTTACACTTGCTTTTGTTGAACTTCATCTGGTTTCTCCCTGCCCAGCTCTCCAGCCTGTCCAGGTCTCTCTGGATGGCAGCGCAGTGCTCCTGCGTGTCAGCCACTCCTCCCAGCTTTGTATCATCGGCGTACTTGCTGAGGGTGGATGTTATTCCCTCATCAAGATCGTCAATGAAGATATTAAACAGGACTGGACCCAACACTGAGCCCTGGGGAACACCACTGGTAACAGGCCTCCAGTCAGATTCTACTCCACGAATCACAACCCTCTGGGTTCGGTCCGACAGCCAATTCTCAACCCACCTCACTGTCCACTCATCTATCCCATGATCTCTCAGCTTTGCTATCAGGATGTCATGGGAGACAGTATCAAAGGCCTTGCTGAAGTCAAGGTAGATGACATCCACTGCTCTCCCTCCATCTACCCAGCCTGTCATGAGATCGTAGAAGGCTATGAGGTTGGTCGAGCACGATTTCCCCTTAGTGAATCCATGCTGACTACTCCTCATGACCTTCTTGTCTTCCAATTGCTTGGAGATGGCATCCAGAACAAGCTGTTCCATTACCTTTCCAGGGGCAGAGGTGAGGCTGACTGGCCTATAGTTACTAGGTTCCTCCTTCTTGCCCTTTTTAAAGACTGGAGTGACATTGGCTATCCTCCAGTCTTCAGGCACTTCTCCTGTCCTCCAAGACCTGTCGAAGATGATAGAGAGCGGCTCAGCAATCACCTCCGCCAGCTCCCTCAGCACACGTGCATGTAACCCATCTGGGCCCATGGATTTGTGTGCATTAATCCCTTTGAGCCGCTCCTGGACCTCCCCTACTTGAACCAGAGGGAAATTCTTCATTTCCCAATCAGTCCTACTCTCATCCAGTGTCTGTGGGTCCCGGGGGGCCTTTGAAGTGAAGACCGAAGCAAAGGCGGCATTCAATATCTCCACTTTCTCAGCATCCCCCGTAACCAGGACACCCTCCTTATTCAGCAAGGGACCTACATTATCCCTGGACATCCTCTTACTGTTCACGTGTCTAAAAAACCCCTTTTTATTATCCTTTATGTCCCTTGCCAGCTTAATTTCCAAGAGGGCTTTAGCCTTCCTAGTTGCATCCCTACAGGCCCTGACCACATTCCTGTATTCTTCCCAGGTGCTCAGACCCTTTTTCCACGATTCATAGATCTTCTGCTTCTCTTTGAGTTTGCTCAATAGCTCCCTGTTCATCCATGCAGGTCTTCTGCCTCTCTTTCCCCATTTCCTCCTCAAAGGGATGCATCGTTCCTGTGCTTGGAAGAAGTGGACAGGTTTAGAGGAGGGCCATCAGGATTATCAAAGGACTGGGAAGCCTGTCATATGAGGAAAGGCTGAGAGAAATGGATTTGTTCAGACTTCAGAAAGGAAGGCTTTGGGGTGACCTGATCACCATATTCCAGTATTTAAAGAGTGCCTACAAATGAGATGGGGACTCCTTTTTTACAAGGAGTCACATGGAAAAGACAAAGGGTAGGTGCAAGTTACTCCTGGGGACATTCCAGTTGGGCACAAGAGGGACATTGTTCAGAATGAGAAAAATCAGCCATTGCAAATAATCTTACCAGGGAAGTGGTAGATTCCCCAACATTGGACCTATTTAAGATTCAGCTGGACAGGCTGCTGGGTCATCTTGTCTAGACTGTGTTTTTTCCAAGAAAGTTGGACCAGGTGATCTTTGAAGTCTGGTATGCTATGATTCTATGACCTTTTTGGCAAACATCATCTTACTTACTGCTTTCTCTCTTCAGATCTATGTCTATTGCTGGTTCTCTATATTTTGACCCAATATGGTTTGTAGATTGCTCATGTGGCAGAAGCTTCATATGAAAGGCGTTGAATGCAAGTTTCTTGCTTAATGGAAACCTGTTGTAATTGTTTAGCTGTTGTTGATACAAAGCATGACTGATACCACCCCATATTTTTCAATGAAAGCAATAAAAGCAACTATGTCCTTTGTTGACCTGAATGTTGCTGGGTTATATAAAGTGGGGTATGAATATACTACAGAGTGAGTTTTAACAGAAAAATGCAGCTGGGAGAGTGGTGTAACAACTGGATCACACTCAAGCTGCTATGTCAGATACGCTGTTTCTCAGATGAGCCATAAGTATTCCATGAGAATTACTAATACCTAGGGAACTAAAAAGATTAAAATATTGAAGTATATGGATGTTCTGAAGACTAAGCTGTGAGGCAGATCTTGAGCTAGCCTTATGTGTCAATTGGATACATGTATGTAAGTAATATGTTAGACATCAATAGTCTTCGTATCTGTCCTGAAATCTGATATTTTTTAGGAGATTTGAGCTTCTAGGCAATGTTACTTTGAAAATCTTACTCTATGGTGTCATTCATTTTATTTCATGGCAATTCTGTATTCTATTTAGGCATCATTTTATTTTTCCAAACTTTAAAAGGGTAGTAATTGTAGGGAGTGTTTAGCTGGAGAACGGTTGAAGGACAGCTACACTTAGATCTTAAATCTTGCTTATGAGGCAAGATAAAGCTTTAAAGAAGAGAAATAAATCCAAAAAAGGCAATAAAAGGTAATTTAATTAGAGACCTGGCAACAAAAGTATGGTTTTTATAGCATCATCCATTGATAAGTACTCTTTCACCTTTCTCTGCATGGGAGGTTGCCAGTTTTACATCCAAGAATTTCTTGGCATCACTAAGCAAAACACTCACACGTTTAATATAGACCAAGGCTGAAGGCAGTTTAGCAGGATTAAGTATTAGCACATCAAAACCACTTGGAGTATATTTCTTCCTTTCATAAAGCAAATTAATGCCGGTAGTCATTAAAGAAATGGGTATATTAAAACAGAATCAAAGTCATACATCAAACCTCATTGCAAATCTTG
Source organism: Porphyrio hochstetteri (assembly GCA_020800305.1). Taxonomy (NCBI): domain Eukaryota; kingdom Metazoa; phylum Chordata; class Aves; order Gruiformes; family Rallidae; genus Porphyrio; species Porphyrio hochstetteri. The sequence goes on along the minus strand of CM036906.1, from coordinate 89,801,287 downwards.
GGAAACATGCCTTTACAATAATATATGACTTGACCTTCAGCTCCAAATATTCACTAGACATTTCCAGCTGCCATTCATTCCAAATTAGTAAAGTATACAAAGTGATTTACTCCTGTGAATTGACACGGTCTGGATCATCACCAAAAACATATGCCTATCTTATTAACTACCTAATCCATGTTCCCTTGACGATGATTCTTTGCACTTTCCTTGCACTTTATTTTTTCAAAGAGATCTACAAATTCCTATGAACCTCTTCCTCTCTAAAGAGAGTTAATTTTCACTAGGGAGTTACTGTACATAGAAATTGGACCGGACAGGCAACTAGGTTCTAGCAGTGGAAGCGATTTTTGTTTCTTAAGAAGTTCTTATAGTATTTGACCTAGGGAGTCTGTGTGAGTATTATGAACTATGAAAACCATTCAAAGCACTTGGTAATAGGTAGAAAGCTACTGGAGAACAAATGCATCCTCTTTCCTTCACCACTGTTTACCTCACTGAGTTGTTTAGAAGGAAACAAGTGTTGATCTCTCACCCTCTTATTTTGGGGAGAGAGAAACTCAAATCCTCAACTAAACAGCAATATCTAACCTGGTTTCTAAGACAGAATCAAGACAGGAGAAAAAAATACTTTACTTTCTTATAATCACAACCATTAATTGATTTGTCGCACTGTTTCCTGGGGAGGCTAGCACAGCAGATAATCAATATTAGCAATTTATTATTATTACTTGTGATGTCAAGGCCTTAACTTCTAACCAGAACTTCGTGATGGAGAAAATGTGATCTACCTCCTATTTTCCTGAAAACCACCAAAAATCTCTTCCAGGCTCCAAAACGTCCTATGGATTTGTATGATTAGAGCCTTTATTTTACTACTGTTTCAGCTCCTGGAATTCTAGGCCTAGATCTAAGGTAGGACAGCTTATGAAGTATTAGGCCTTGCTATTTTTTTTCCTGCCTTGAATCTCAAATTACTGTTCATTGCTTCCTATCTGCTACAAGTCCTTTGGGAATTTTTCTGAATTTGTAGCTACAGTGAATTTGTTTGGTACATGGTGTATTTTTGAGAGATTAAAAAAAAAGCAATATCCAGAACTTCTAAAGGAATTTTGGTTTCATATACATTACTGAGGTATGTAGCATACATTGTGTGTAATAGCTTTACAGGATAACAACAACCACATGGAAAACACTGACATGTCTCTGCTTTGCCCTATGATCCACAAATCCTTTTTTTTAATCACGACTGTAAGTTATCCTAGGCTCTTCCCCTTTCCAGCCCTCCTTGTGACCACACACTCTAACATCCCTTTCTATTATGACTGTTCATTTGGCATTTTGGCATTTTTCATTTATCTGAAAAACATGATTAGCAAATCAATGGTGTTTAGTGTGGTCATACTCACTTTGGACTTGGCCAATAGATGAGTGTGCCAATTACCTAATCCATTGCCAAAATCCAGTAAGTATAAAAAACTTCCTTAAACTTCTTGTGCACAAACACTTTGAAAAGAAATCATAACAAGTATTTTATCAGATCAATACTACATGTCACATTTATTCATCAATTTAATGACACTTTAAGGCTTCCAATTTATGGAAAAGTTGGAGTTATATAACCACTGTTTTAATACGGACAAGAGATACTGTTCTTTTGGATATAGGGCTCAACCCAAGGGAATATAAATCTTTATCATAATAGTGAAGTAAGCATAAAATTTTCAGAACTGTGGAGTTTTAAGAGCAGAACCAAACTGACATCTGGCCTCCATCCCTAAAAGATAGAGGAATGCAGATTTGGTCATTAGCTTCTTGTGTTCTTTACTGAGGAAATACAAATTCTTGGTGTAAGAGCACAGGAACCATGGAGCAGTTGTAGGACACTTTCACCCAGTATTTCTTTCTCAGTGGGGACTATGAATGGGTTCCTAGGCAAGAAGACAAGAAGTTGGTGAGCTTAATTGATTGTCCTAGCATGCTCCAGTGCTCAAAACTTGTCTCAGGGACTTTGTAAGACATCTTTGTTCTTAAGTGGCTCTTACTGGATTTCTTTACTGTCAGTTTCTCCAGTCTCCCTTTGGATCAACAAAACTTCTACTATCTTTGATAGCTTTTGACTGGGAGCTCTCCAGCATTACTTGTGAAAGTAATCAGCAGTGAATGAGATGAAGGTATCTAACAACCCTTTCAGCAATGTCATCACCATGCAGAGCATGCCTGCACCACATTTAGATTTTTCTAGATATCCTTTAAGCCTGCTTTCATCTAGGTACTTGGTTTATCATGAGGTGAAATAATTTTAAGAAATTCATCCATTAAACTCTAAGTGTCCCAAATGGGAGTGTATGCACAATGCTGTATTTTGGACTATTGTGACTTCAATATTCTTAATATACAGACTACCTGGATGAAATTTACCCTAACTAACTGTATTAAATTCAGTCATGCCTCCTGAATGCTTGCACAATAAGAACATTCCCAAAAGGAAAAAAAGTCACCATTGGATGGGAATGTGATCTGGGAAATAATACAGGGTAGTAGCTGTCCAGAATTATGCAAAGGTCATTCTGTAATTTGTTTGACAACAACAAAATTCTGTTGTTACAGAATATTATCAAAATATGATTCAAAATTCAGCTTTTATGGCACATGAGTAAACAATCAGTTTTCTTACAAAATCAATCAATAAGCAAAGCTAAGTCTTCTGGGAAAGCAGCAAAATCACAAATTAGTCCAAATAATTTTACTCTCAGGAATGTGAAGCCAACACTTTCCTCCCTCTTTAATGTCCAATTCATATGTAGAAACTTGTGACTTACCACAAATATTGGATTTTAGCCTTAGTACTTTGTTGTTTAGGATAGTCAGCATTTAATTATATTTTTCTTAAAGGATACACAAACATTTTCTATACTTTGAATCATAGCGAGCTTTGACTCTTACATTCTATATGACTGAGTGATTAAATCTGTTTCAAATGATTTATGTACACTCTGTTTTTGTCCTAGCTTTCTGAAATGACACCTACATGTTTTTGCATCTACATAGTAAGTTCTCACTGAAGAGAGTTGTTGCTGTGGCAAATTTAGCATAGCATAAAAAAAGTATATTTTGGAAAAAACATTAACTGTTGCTGTGTAATCTTTTAATTGTAAATCAGAAGTATAAAGCACTAATAAAAGAGAGACAATTCATTTTCAAAGAATCAAATATGTTCTAATGTGCAGTAAAAAATAGTTTTCAGATAAATATCAAAATATTATAACAGTAAAATATTTAAAATATAAGAAGCAAACAATCTCCCAATATTTACAATAAGCAGCAGATCAAGCTAAATTCAAGTTCCAGATAATCACTACAAAATAGATTTGCTCAAGATGGTCCAGATCACATGATTGTTTCAATGACCATAGCAAAAGCATTATTGCTCTGTTTATTAGATGAAGGTGTCACTCTTGATCAATACGGACTGTAAGGCTTCAGTAAATACTTGTCAATGAAAACATCCTTCTGGATTATAATCTCTTTGAACTAGTACTTCACGTCTCCATAGCACAAGAGTAAAAATGTGTATCCATGGAAAGAGCAGTGTGAGAATAGAAGGCATTATCATGAATTACTTCTGAAAAACAGTGGAAGTGTTTCAAGGTTGTTTGCTGCCTGCAGACTTGTTAGTTTCTTCACACAGTGTGTCACAAGGGAGGGATTTTTGAAGCAATACCAACACTCAAAAAAAATTAATATATCAATATGATGTATGACTGTAATCTCTGTTTTGCAGATGTTAATGCCCTGTTTTCAACAGTAAGGAAGAAAAACCCCCAAACATATCAAAACTTCTAATGAAGGCAAAGCAGCTCAGTTCATATTGCAAAAGCTATAATATTGGTGTTCAAGTAAAACTATTACATGACCTGGGCAGATGGAGTGCTTTACCCACCCCAACAAAATTAGATGTTGGAAATCCAAAAATTTCCATGCAAAGTCAAACCTTCTGAGGCTCAGTCATGCTTTCTGAAAATGAAGTTTCCATGACTTAAAAAAAAAGACAGTTTCACACAGTCCAAGCATTGTGCCAGATGTGATACTTTCAAGAGAATGAATACAGTAAAAGTGCCTTCCGTAAACTGCTAGATGCTCTGAGGTTATCTTCTAAGGTTATGCTCATCAGAAGAAATCCTCACTTGTAATATCAGGCTTCTGAACTCTGCTTTCACTCTACCATGTGTCTTTACACAAAGAATTAAATTAAGAATTCAATTAAGCCTTAGAACAACCTGTAGATTGCTACTTTTTAGCACATATTCTGCCCAGGAACCTCATTTCTTAGGAACCTTTGCTTAATAAAATGTAAAGCAGTGTTTTTTCAGGAAACAAAGCATGTACTCCAAGACCTGAGCTGTTGAACTCTGACCAAACAGCCTTGAGCCTATCATTCTGTAACTCCCCCTCCCCACATGAAGTGAGATTGACTGCATTCTTGAGTAGTTTCCCTACTGAATCCTTTCTGTGAAAATTGTATTTCACCCAATAAATAAATCTTTGACAATGAAAACTATGTGGGCTTTTGGGGTTTTTTTCCATTTTGTATTAGAATAAAAGTATTTAGCCCCTTTGCTTTTGTTAGCCACTTCAAACAAAACACAAAAATGTGAATATGTCAACTTGTACATGGGCTGCATTGAAGGGAGACCCTGCATGTTTTTTATTTAAATATGAAATGGCAGGACAAAGATCAGCCCTCTGTGTTTAATTAAATAGGTCAAGATTTTTACTGTTAAAAAAGGATATAATATACAGCTAAAGAATGACAAATTACTGTGATACTTACCTGAAATGTAAAGTGACAGGCTACTAACATTCTCACTGAAGGGAAAGTTTAAAGGACAGTATAACACATGAAATGTGTAAGCGGTCAGAAGGATGGAAAGCCTGTGTCCCTCATTAGGTAAATAAAAAATTAGAGGTGTGTGAACTAAGAAGAAACAAATAAAGTATTGTCTTCCCACATTACCATATTTTTTTCTTCTTCTTTCTTTTTTTTAATATCACTAGAGTATATTTGTAGATGTATCAAGTCTGCGCAGTTTGACTGATTTTTCATATTGAATAAATCTTCGCCATGGACAACCTCTTACTCAACACAAAGTGACCACTGAATGGTTATATTCCCAAGAGCCAAACCAATGGCTCAGCTTTCTTTGCTTTGTATGTTTTTTAAGTACTGTATTGCAAACCTTAGACCCCTGGCTCAGTGTCATCCCAGAGTTGATTTACAAAACGAACAACTTTGAGACTGTGAAGTTGATACCAGTAGAAAATGGGCTTTGATAACTTTGTGATGATAAAGAATCATTACTTGCCAATTAATGCTTCAAATTTATAGCTTTTCAATTCAAATTATCCTTTGACACTGTTCAAAATACTGGAGTATTCTCCACCCATGTGGCAGACGTAAACCTTTCTCTGCCAGAGTACATACTTGCTAGAGTTATTTTTAATCTTTTAGTTTACATAGGGTACATAATTCTTGGTAATGTGAAATGGACTTCATTATGTCTCCAGAACTTAGATGGTTACTAGACAGCATTTAGCATACCCCTTCTTTTATGCTAAATCTTTATCCAGCTGATTTTCTTTATTTCTGCATTTAGCCACACCAAATACAGGGGAAAATAGGATTTTTACATCTTGAAAAACATTGTAGGAGCCAGGGTGCTGTCAGCAGAGCTTGAACAAGGCAGAAAAGGAAGAGGGGAAGATATCTACAAAGTATTTACACAATAAATAAACCTTGGTACAGCAGCATGTTCATTTCTCATCATGAAACACACAGTACAGCGCCAAAAAAATCACAGGTACAGGTAAAGGCATGCCCTCAAGATCATAAGGACATTTTTGAATCTCTGACTGCAATGCTGTTACATTATAATATTTCCATATTTTGATGTGGTCTTCCCTTATAACAGTGAGGAAGACATTTTTTTGTTTGTTTTTTGCCTTTCCAAATATATCTGAAACAAAACACAGTAAGAGTAGCTGCCATCCTGTATTTAAAAGTTCAGTGAATATTCCACCTATACACGAGGTGCTTGAAGTCACAGTTTCCGTTTCCTGTAATGGGGTTTACATCTCCATATACTGTTTTTCAAGAAAGTTCCTGAATCAACAGTGTAGGCTGTGCTGCTTGGGGAAAAGGATGGCAAGAAGCAGTTTGACTTTTGTTATTGAAGGGGTTCCACATTCTATGGAATAATTAGTTGGTTGGAGGGAAAGAGGGAGACAAAGCTAGAACAAGAAATAATACAACTCTTTAGCTTAATGGACGTACAGCTCTCCTGGGACGGTAGAACTGCAGATTATGGTCTCTGCTCTTACATAAATAGTTATTGGAGCATGCCACATTTCAGCCAGCAAAATCACCAAGACAGCAGGACATTTTATTAGAGCGGAGAAAAAAAATATAAATTAATCTGTCAAAGTGGAACATCTGGTCACTTTTGCTTATATTTTCTGTTGTTGGATTAATAACATCACACATTTAATGTGTGTGCATTTAAACTGTAATCTAATTGGATGCTGAATGTATTCTTCTGCCACTTATCCAAAATACCAAAATATTGGGTTTGCTTGCAGTCAGAAGCTGCTGCATTTACTGATACTGTGTTGTTATACCAAACTTTCCTTTACTAAGGTCCCATCATCCTACAGTAAGCAGCAGGGGGGTACTAATCTTCTGCACTAGCGCTTCCATTTTCTCATTACAAAAATTGGCTTCATCTTCCTGGCTCAGGCAAACCCTGATCAGTGTCGCTCAGACCTTGGGGCCACAGATTGGGAGCAACAGCAGTAAAGGAAGTGCCAACTGCAACAGCAGATATTTTAGCAACAGCTGTCTGGTTTTGTACACTCCTCCTGGATATCAGTTTGAATCCTCCAGCTTAGCTGGCTTGAGGTGTTCATCCCCACTACGTACTACAGAGCCAAATAAGAATAGGTTGCTCTGTTGAAGCAACAAGTACTGTCATAACAGCTCAGCAGACTGTTATCATCTTCATATATTCTCAAAAGCACTGAAAGAGTAATCAGAGTAATGACAAAAAACTAATGAGATAGGTACGCAGTTATAAACCTGAATCATCTTAAAATCATGCTTCACATTTGTACTGAGGCTCCTACACAGAGCGCGTCACAATTTTTAGGTTTCACAGCATACCTGAGAGGAGAGCAGGTTTCATTAGCACCATTGTGACAATGAGAAAACTGAAACAGAGAAGTCCATCTTTCATGCAGTGTCAGTGAGCAAGTAAATGGCACAATGGGAAACAGCAGCCAAGTCTCTTAACTTTCAGCTTCATGCCCACTGCTCTATTCAAGGGAGGGAATGGGTCATTTATTCTTGAAGTATAGTTTCCACTTCAGTGTTCACTTGCAGCTGCTGTGTAGAGAAGGAAGTTAAAACCATAGAAATTTCTACTAAATACCTCTATTTGTGTATGTTTAGGCAGGTATAGATCTCCCTGCACCCCATACTATGAGTATTTATGAATAATGGTGACACACTAGGTAACAAGCCAATAGTTTAGATAATTACTTGATTTCCCTTGGTATATCCTAGCTCTGCAAAATGGTTTTGTAATCATCATGAATAATTACTATTTTTGCTTTGTAATAAAAATTGAAAAATACAAGATTCATGGATATACACCCCCCACCCCCCCCCCTTATTAATAAATGAAAGAACCACAGTAACACTGGTAGTTCTCCTGATATGGCTGTTGGTTTTACCTATGCTATTTTGATCTTTAGGTTCCGTTTTTTTGAGAGCAGTGGAAATTCTTGCACGTTGATTTCACACGGCATCAACCCTGGATTTATTCTTTTTGGCAAGGCTTAGTCTGGAAGTTTCAAATTTGTCCACTAACTTATGTCAAGTGGATCATAAGTATTCCAAGTAGCCAATTTCATCTCTTAAGAAAAATGTTTCTTTCCCCGAACAAATTCCTTTGTTTTTCAAAGCTGCACAAATAACTACCTTTATGTTCTGCAGCAACACAACATAACAGCTGAGTTCTAAAATAGGAATAATGTATGTAATAAAATTTCCTACAATTTCTAGAGAGGTAAAATGTAATTACCTAACTTGGAATTCATCCAAAGTCTAATATTAACGCTCTCTGTTCACAAAGGCACTAAGAGCAGTGTTTCAGAACTTCAGTTTTATGTCCCTTTTCAAGCATGTGACCCCAATAAATTATGATAATGAACTTCGTATCACTGGTTCTTGAAGATCATCTGTGCAACAGAGGTTCTTTCAAATGGTCAAATGAAGATCTCTTTGTCCCTCCCTGGGTTCATTTTCCTGGGAATCTTCTCCTGAGACAATGCCATACAGACAAGGAGTCACATGTAGGATTCATTGTTGAAAGTGCCAGATTGTATTTCTTCATGACACTGGTAAAGTACTTGTCATAATGTTGCTACTTTCATCATGAACCTAGAAGTGTTCTGGCCAGAGTTCTTGGCTGGAATTGTTCCTGACAATTAACAAAAATAAATAAATTACAAATAAAAATGTTGAAGTTACAAGGAGTCAGGGGAAAAATTGTCTAGCATTGTGAGTTGATGGAAAATAGGGGACTGAGGTATGTGTAGGACTGTTCTTTATGGTCTTGTAGGCAGGTCATATTTAATGTGCCTGTTCTGCAATGCCATCATTTTATTCTTTTTTGCTAATTTATCTTCCCACAAACACTAATCACACACATGGAATAAAAATAAGCAATCTTTTGAAGACAGTAACCAACTGTTTTTTTCTCTCCTTTTCCATGTGATCTGTATTATATTTTTAACTGTGAAAGAAAAAGAAAAACCAAACCAAAAACCCAAAGAAAAATCTGAATCATATTTTGATGTCCTGAAAGAGTATCTTCAGACATTCTGCTGATCAAAATGTGTCATGATAAAGACACGACTTCTGAAGAACACTAACGGAGAAGGATATTCATTACATTCCTTCTAATTTGGGTTAATGTGATGACAGGTCAGTAAGAAAGGTATGGTCAAGGTATTTGAATCTGAAAATAGCATATGGAATGGCATTGATCCTGTATGATCAGGAGTGACAGGTGCTCTTTCAAAACAACTAATGTTTGAAGCATCCCTAGTCTTCTCAGTGCACTTGTAGCCACAAGCCTACAAAACATTATGTCTCCACATATCCCCCCAGGATCAAACAATGACCTTACATTTCCTTCCTGAAATGACAATATTAATGGCACAAATATGAAAACTACTAGCTAATTTTGTGGAATTAAAAAACTTGCTCTCATATGTGTCAGGACTGTTTACAAATCTATTTCTCTCCTACCCCCTGCCTGGTGTCATGCTGGTGTTCAGCAGCTGTTGCAATGTATCTTACCATTGCTATCAGTTCAGCCACAGGTATCCAGATTCTTCTGTGCATCCAGTATGTTGTCACAGAAAACATAATGCACCTGTGCAGGTGACCTAAAAGAGCAACACAAGTATAGCTGGCAAAGAAACCTCACTCAAGAAAGAGAAAGCATTTGGAAATACTAGGACAGATGACAAACAGGAGGCAGGGGGTTAGACAGGGTGTTTCTTACAAGTCCACCACTGGACATCTGTCAGTTTGACACGTATGCACTTAATGACAAGCAAAACTTAAACAGATTACAGCCGAACTCAGAACTGCTGGTTATCATTCCATTTGGGCAGCTGGTAGGAGCTTATGTGATTTTCAGCTCTGGCCAAATAGTAGCAATGTGTTCCAGAATAATATCCTAGGATTAGTGATGTCAACTGAATTAATTTCTGTAAAACATTTAGAAATGAGGTTTCATGGTTTTGCCTGTGATAGAGGTATTTTTTTCCCATAGTAGCTAGTATGGGGCTGTGTTTTGGATTTGTCCTGAAAACAGTGTTGATAACACAATGTTTTTGTTCCTGCTGAGCAGGGCTTACACAGAGCTGAGGCCTTTGCTGCTTTTCACACAACCCCACCAATGAGGAAGCTGGGGGTGCACAAGTAGTTGGGAGGGGACAAAGCCAGGACAGCTGACCCCAACAGACCAAAAGGAATATTCCATATGATATGATGTCAAGCTGTTCATGTAAAACTGGGGGAAGAAGGAGTTCAGAGTGACACCGTTTGTCTTCCCAAGTAGTCAATATGCATGATGGAGCCCTGCTTTCCTGGAGATGGCTGAACACCTGCCTGCCCATGGGAACCAGTGAATGAATTACTAGTTTTGCTCTGCTTGCATGTGCATCTTTGTTTTCCCTGTTAATCTGTCTTTATATCAACCCACGAGTTTTCTCACTTTCACTCTTCAGATTTTCTTCCCCAACCCACCAGGGGAGGGGAGTAAGCAAGTGCCTGTGTAGAGTTTGGCTGCCATCTGAGATTAAACCACAGTACAAGAGAAGGCAGGGAAAGAAAATTTTAGAAAACTTTTCTTATTATTCTCCAGTACAAATAACAATGAGGAGATCATTTGACTCTTTTGGCTTCTGTGCGATTATGTTTATTTAAAGAAACAGAACACTATTTAATTATGTATGTGAGTACTTGGAAGATATAATTACTACCCAACAGGCAAACTCTGTTTGGGTTTGTTGGAATGCCAATGGGCTTTTATTAGTTCAGCCCATCATTCTGTTGTGAAATGGAAATGAAAAGTGGAAAATATGTTTTCCTTCTCTAGGGATCACTTCAGCTCCTTTTTCTCTTTATTTTATCAGACTTCTTGTTGCTATGGGGGTCTTGAAGGCCTATTATTAAAACACCCTGCAGTCCTTAGGGAAGAAAAGCAAGCTGGTGCTGCAGATGGGAGCAGTGTGAACGGAATAAAGTATAAGCACCAAAGAATTCCAGTAAATGCAGTAAAATCCATGCATTATTCTCTTTTCTTTCCAAAGTTCAGTTGGAGTTTTTATCTTTTACTTTTCATTCTTTGTGAACATGAGGTAGCTCATAGTACCATCCAAATATAAAACTACAAAACTAAACCCCATGTTATTTATACCAGCTCTTCTTGAGTCTCCTTTTCTATAAAGCAAGTTAAATCCCAGTTAATATATTCTGTACAGACATCCAACCTGAAGCAGGAATTGAATTAATATAAAATAATCATCATAGAAATGACATCTTCGTAGCTCTTTCAGGAAAAGAAAGCAAAAGATACAAGAAACACTTACTTGTCGGTGAAGCACTGGTTTCATCTACAGGGTAAGCTTATTAAAAACTCATCTGAAAGCAGTTTTTATTATAATTTTATCATCATATTCATCAAATTCTGGAAAATAAGATAGCCATCAGGATCTTTTTTATAACAGATCTTGTAGGAATGAAAACTCTTGTGTAGGTAAGGCATTAGCTTTCTAGAACTTAATCGTAATTGATAATAGGAGTATTTACCAGATTTTTATTACTTTACTTTTCTTTAGAGGTATGCAGTAAATTTTTAACATGGTAAAAGAATAACCACATGCACTAATTAAGATGACAGCGTTGAACATCAGGTGAGTCACAGAATCTTCTAAAAATCAGAAAAAAAGTCAATTCAGCTTATAGGAGGAATGCAACTGAAGAAACACAGGATTTCCTGTATTTCAAAGACAGCATCTGCATCAACAGAGAGTCAAAGATTATTTTGCAATGACCAAATAATTCCTGATAACTGTAGATCTGCTAGCAACACACTTCTGAAGACTAAGAAAGTTATCTACAGAATAAAATTAATTTTCTCTGGAACAGAAGGAGCATATTTCCTCCTAGAAAGTCATATGAATAGATTTCCAGCATTTCCTTTAATTTCAAAAGACATGCTGGTCTCAGAAATATTATTTATCTTAGAAATAAATTAATTTCTCGTTTACTGTTGTTAACCTCAGCTTTGGTACTGCCATTTTAACTTGCTTCATGACTTCTTATACTCACAGAGCAGACCTGCTTTTGATTATTATTTTTTTAAAACTGATTCTATTCTTTTTATTTCCTTTGAAGAGGTAGGCAGGTAGTTAGTCTATCTTGATCTTCTGCCATGAGGCTCTATCTTGAGTGCATTCACTGTTGTCAGCTGAAGTGTGTCAGGTTCCTGTAATGGGGTTGAAAAAATTTGTAGAAGTTTCTTGAAGAACTATACAAATGCACACATTTATATATCTATATATATTTAAGCACAGGATTTTTAAGTTGCTATATTATTCATCAACAGAGGCAATTCTGCTCTTAAAGCTGTTCCTATCAAAGACTATCACCTACATGCACAAAAAAGCACCTGTTGCTACCATTTCTGTATGATACCATTCATACAAACATACTGACAAAATGAGTACCTGCAAAATGTGAAAGCAGTGGCTACTAGGAAACAAAAGAGAGACAACTAGAAAGGACTTCAGGCTTACCAGAGTATATACTTACATTCTCCTATAGAAGAAAAAAATATGCTTTTTTGCGCTTCTTTATCTCTGTGCCTCTTTTGATTCCTTTTTTTGAGAGTATTCAACTTGAAAGGCACTATAAGTACAGCTTTGCCGCTCCTCTTCTAAAAATGCTTTTAATATGGGTGGCCATTAGGATTATGTAGAAGTTGTGTTTCTGCAACTGAACAAAAAGACTGGAAGAAGATAAGTGGTTTGTGTCTTGCCAGAATGAATAGTCTTTCAGGATTTCTTTGTGATTTGGGTTTTTATTGAGAGAAACATAGGCACTGGTAAAGTAGTACCACAGTGTCTACAAAACTACTTACTCCCAGCTCCACTCAAATAAAGGCCAGATACACTGCTATGGCATGAAGTACCATACTTCCCATCCTACCCACCACTTGCCCATAAACACTTTAGTCATCATCTCCTGATACAGAAATTTATTACAGATTTTATTACAAAGTATCTCATGCATGCTTATATGTAAGTTTGCTTCACTATCCCCTGACCCACAGAGGCCTAAATATTCTCATCATAGTTTTTCAGTTGTGATGTAACTGAAGTACATGAATAGCTGCAAAACTCTGTAATCAGCGTATCACTCATCTCCTTCCATAGGCAGTGACCAGCTCTGAGGACTTCTGTGGAGGAAAGTTCTTTCCTGTCTAAATGACAAGCACTCAACATGAAATTGGTTTGTGAGAGTCATAAATGCAGTAATCTTGCCCCAGAGCCACATACATTATGTTCACAGTACATACCTGTCATTATATGGCACAGAACGCATCAGAACGAACTGACTTCATTAACTTTCTGGGATCTAGATTGGAATGGATAAAATACTCTGAAACCTTTATCATCAAAGAAATGTTCTTGAAAGCTAATATTTGTATTATACCTTTGTAATATCAATGTGTAGTGCAAGACTTCAGAGCTCCTTAACTTTATCATGAATTTGCACCAGAACTAGATTAACACTTATTCTAACCTAATTCTAACACAGCTGAAGGTAAAACGTGCATATGAAGCTGACATTTTTTGTTTAAAAAGATAGTTCTTTTCTGAAAGCAGCAGGGGGACAGTGAGAGGGGGAGTGTTAAAGTATTGTTAGCACCAAAATTTTTGCATAAATCTATTTTAAGACTGAAGACAATCCAACAGTTTCTGCAAGTATGCTGAAAGTATTCCAAGTGTAATAACAAAAAAGTAGGAAGTATGGACAAAGCATTACACCCTTTATTATCTTACCATTGCTGTCACTTTGTAAAAAGGTCAATAGAAATAGAAGTATAGAATATTTCGTTCAGATCTGGATTGATAATAAAACTCTCTCCCCTTAACGTGAACCAGTGATTCCACTAAAGTTGTTTCAACTCCTTCCTTAAAAGATTTGCTTTTTCAAAACATGTGTGCATATTGGGCTGAGTATGGATTAGTAAAATACTCAAGTCTTTCAGGAATGTGACTAGCAATGCAAACACAACTGGTTTTTAATGTTTCAGCACCTTTTCTAGAGTAGGGTTATTATAGTTTGCAACTCTATCAGGGGAATTTTCCAACCTCCACAAACTCATGGGGAAAAACATATAATATTCAGATGAAAGAAGCACCATTTTATGTCTACATACATTTGTTGTTACTTTTTCATAGCATTAGTGAAGTAAAAAAAAAAAAAAATAAGCCTGATGGCATCTCAAAATTTCTGCTCAAAACTTACACAGAAAGAATGATACAAGTTTAAGGAGCTTATTAATGATACAGGTTTATTTATAGAGGTAATAACCTATCACAGGTACTTACTTCAGAGCTGGAGTTGGGCAAAAAGTCTTTTAATATCCATCTGCCAGAAGCGTCTGTGATTTGAAAAGCTACTCTGCTTGTATTATTGTGATGTAACTAACATATCACAAAGATTTTTTTTAGCAGAAAAGACAAAACAGCTTACACACTGGTGCTTATAACACAACTTTGAAATGACAGATGGCCAAGTTCAAGTTTCTAGAAATTCAACCTACGTTTCAATTAATTACACTGTCCAGCACACTAGTGATAATACTGATATGCCTTTCCCTATCTAAGGAACTATCCTAAAGACTGTTTTCTCAGAATCAAACTTGTCTACAGTCGTATAGCACATTATGTTGATGCATACTTCTCAAATGAAATACTTATACTTCTCAAACTTTGCCTGAACTGTATAACAGTGGTTAAAATATAAAGATAAGAACTAAAAGAGGAGTTCTCAGTCAAAAATAAATGCTATTATTTTAAAGCTGTTTCCATTATGATTCCAAAGAAAAAATCTGAAACTTTGAATTGTGCATTATAATTATATTAATAATGTGTAAAAACAACATTTTAGAGACACTGCAGTTCCATTGCATTTTTATTTACGCTAGGGGGACTGTAGAATTGAAAATAAAACAAAACAATGAAGTAAAACTAAAATAGTTTTCATTACAATGGAAGCTTTCAACAATATTGAAATAAGTCAGTCTTCAATTTTGAAGATTTGAGATCATTATATAAGAAAAAAAATATTTAAAAAGGCCCAAAAAAGGACATCCATACCAATAATTTTTGGAGCAATTATTCAGTTTTCCCTGATGCTTCAGAAACACGTATGGCACCTTACAAATTATATGGGAGCAATATCCCAACTCAAGAACATGAGCTGCAAAAGGAGAATTTCTAGGTATCTGTGTATTGCAATTAGATACCTACAACTTTTTGATTTTTCACCAATGCTTTAAAACAGTCTTTTTCCTAATTCCTGTGAATATGCCCTGTTTATATTTTATCCTAATACTTTTCCCTACAAGTATAGGTAAGATAATGATTGTGTGTTCTTGGGGAGACAGTAATTGCCCTTTGCCAGGTAAATTTGGTGACATCACATATCTCACAGGAGATATGTTGTGCGAGAAATAAAAAAGGGCTAGCATAATCTGAAGCTCAGATGTTTTGAAAATAAAAAGTCAGAAAGGAAGGCAAAACAGATATAAGAAAATTTGTTGCCCTGTGTTGCAAAAACTGGTGATCAAATAAAGCAAACATGGTTAAATTTATAAAATTTTCAAAGGTGTCTACTTTTCATTTATTAAAAATATTTGAATACACCTATTTTAAACAGCTCTTATTATCCTGTAGGGTAATGCTACAGCTCCTTTCCTTTCCTTTCCTTTCCTTTCCTTTCCTTTCCTTTTCCTTTCCTTTCCTTTTCCTTTCCTTTCCTTTCCTTTCCTTTCCTT